>CM047805.1:69334603-69761031 GCA_026214975.1 Gentiana macrophylla
TGCAATAGGAATCACTTAGGTGAATGCCGAGTTCATTCAAACGGATGCTATCTTTGTGGAGAAATGGGACACTTTGCTAAGAGCTATCCGACCAAGGGTCCTACGAGTAACCAGAAGCAAGGAAGTGGTAGAAGCGGCCCAAGTCGCCCGATTAGTGTTTTTGCAAATGATGCTAGAGGCGAGAACACGAGGATGACGTTATATCGTACTTGTTGTTAATTTGTTCTTTTAAGTTATGTTTATAGCATGTTTATTCATGTTGTATTGTAGTTAATTGAATAAATATGCATCGTAGATCACGATAATGTTAAATAATCTTATGGTCGAGCTTTGTTCGATCTGGGAGCGTCTAATACTTTAGTGTAATACTCTAGAGTAGCTAAGTTGAGTCTACCCTTGGAACCTTTAAGGAATACGTTGGAGATAACCACACCATCGGAAAGGTAACGAAAGTAACTAGGATGATACCACAAGTGGAAGTCCAAGTTGGATCTTATCGATGCAAAAGCGACTTCACGGTTTTAGACTTTTCGGATTTTGATGTGATCCTTGGAATGGATTGGCTATCCGAGAACTTCGTCCATCTAGATTCTTTGAGGAAAGAAAGTGATCTTTAAGGTACACAGGAAATCGACAAGACTTATCAATGCAATGTGTACAAGCTTCTAGCAAGAAAGCGACATCCGATAATTTCAGCGGTTAAGGCTATAAGAGCTTGTCGAAAAAGGCCGTGAAGGCTACTTGTTGTGCAGTGGGATGTAGAACAAGCGAAGCCGAGTTAAGGGGAGACCCCAGTAGTCAAGGAATATCCTGAAGTGTTTCCGGAAGAGTTACCGGGGAACATGCCGGATAGAGAGATCGAATTCGAGATCAAGTTGATACCAGAGGCGACACCATTTAGCCAAGGCACCTTATAGAATGGCGCCGGCCGAGTTGAAAGAGTTGAAAGCTCGGCCTTAAGGACATGCTCGAGAGGAATATAATTCAGCCTAGTACTTCACCTTGGGAGCCCAGTGTTGTTTGTTAAGAAGAAAGACGGTAGCATGAGGATGTGCATCGACTACGAGCGTTGAATAATCTCACCATCAAGAACAAATATCCTCTGCCAGAATTGATGATTTGTTTAATCGATTTGCAAGGAAGGAGCGTGTTCTCTAAGATTGATCTTAGGTCGGGATATCATCGATTGAAGATCAAGGTAGCGAGATATACCGGCGTCTTTGATGACGAGGTATGGACATTATGAGTTCTTAGTCATGCCTTTTGGACTCACTAATGCTCCATCTGCATTTATGGATTTAATGCAAGCGTGTTTTCATGCCATACTTGGACAAGTTTGTGATAGTGTTCATAGATGACATCCTAGTATACTCCAAGGATGAGAAAGAACATGAAGAACACTTAAGGATAGTGTTGGAGACTTTGAAGAAGAATCGGTTGTATGCTAAGTTTTCCAAGTGTGACTTTTGGTTGAATCAAGTGAGTTTCTTGGGTCATGTCATTTTTACGGAGATGGCATTAAGGTTGATCCGGCAAAGTTTGAAGCGGTTGAGAAGTGATCCGGACCGACTACGCTTTGAGGTTAGAAGTTTCCTTGGTTTGGTGGCTATTATAGGAAGTTTGTTCAAGACTTCTCAGGATAGCTACACCACTTACCCGGCTCACTCGAGAAGAATGTGAAGTTTGAGTGGACCATTGAGTGTGAAGAGGCTTTTCGGACATTGAAGAAGAGGTTGACTACACCCGCTTTTGGCGGTTCGGAGATCTTTGATAATTATGACGTTTACACGGATGCTTCGGGACAAGTTTTAGGTTGTGTGTTTGATGCGAGGAGGAAGGTAATTGCTTATGCATCCCGGCAGATTGAAGGTGCATGAGAAGAATTACCCAACCCACGACTTGGAGTTAGCGATGGTTGTGTTTGCCTTGAAGATTTGGAGGCACTACACATGCGGAGTTAAGGCCGAGATCTTCACCGATCACAAGAGTTTGAAGTATTTCTTTACCCAAGAGAATCTGAATATGAGAGCGGAGGAGATGGCTAGAGTTATTAAAGGATTATGATTTGGAGATACAGTACCATCCGGGTAAAGCGAATGTGGTAGCGGATGCTTTGAGCGTAAAACCAATATTTGCGGTTTCAAGTCTTTGAAGTTGTGGCGTAAGAAAGGCTGAGCGGGCTGCAAATCAAGTTTTGATGAGATTGAAGACCGGCATTTGTGGCACCGTTGTTAGCAAGGTCTCGAGTTGATGGATGATATTCGGGAAAAGCAAGATGAAGATCCGGTTTTAGTTGATTTGAAGCGAGTGGCAAGAGAAAAGCCTCTGATAGGATATGTGTTAGATAAGAATGGAAATCTTTGGTATCGAGGATCGTCATGTGTGCCTAATATTGTGACTTGAGGCAGAGAGTCATGGAGGAGGCACATAGGATTGCTTTTGCACTCCATCCGGAGCTACTAAAATGTATAGAGACTTGAAGGAAAAGTTTTGGTGGCCTTGATGAAACCGAGATAGCCAAGTTCGTTGCGAGAATGTGACACTTGTCGGAAGGTGAAGGCGAGAGCATAGAAGAGCAGGGAGGAATGCTTAAGCCATTGGATATCCCGAATGGAAATGGGATAAGATCACGATGGATTTCATCACCGGTTTACCTAAGACAAGAGGCGGACATGATGCGATTTGGGTGATTGTGGATATATTGACCAAATCCGCTCATTTCTTACCATATAAGGTTGATATGCCTTTAAAGAAGATGGCGACACTATACTTGGATAATATAGTGAAGTTACACGGAGTACTATCTCGATAGTTTCGGATCGTGATCCAAGGTTCGTCAGTCGGTTTTGGAAAAGTTTACAAGTAGCTTTTGGAACCAAGTTGGATTTGAGTACGGCCTTTCATCCTCAGACAGACGGACAATCTGAGAGAACCATCCAAACACTTGAAGATATGTTGAGAGCTTGTGTTTTGGAAGTAGGCGGATCATGGGATGATTACCTACCGGTAGCGGAGTTTGCTTACAACAACAGTTACCATGCAAGTATAGGCATGCCACCGTTTGAAGCCCTGTATGGAAGAAGATGTAGAACGCCACTGTTTTGGGATGAAGTCGGGGAAAGACAAATCACCGGGCCGGAATTGGTTGAGCAAGCTAAAGAAAGGGTTCAGCTGATCAAGAAGAATCTGAAGGTGGCTCAAGATAGATAAAAGAGTTGGGCAGATGTTAGAAGAAGGCCCTTAGAGTTTGAAGTTGGTGAAAGAGTGTATCTACGAGCTTCACCAATGCAGGGGGTGAAACGCTTTGGACAAAAGGAAAGGCGAGTCCGAGGTATGTTGGACCTTTTGAAATTCTGGGAAGAATTGGACCATTGGCTTATAAGCTTGAGCTACCAGAATCCATGTCAAGAGTCCACAACGTGTTTCACGTATCGATGTTGAAAAAGTGTTTGACCAAGGCGGATGTTGAGACTACGGTTGATCCGGAGATCCTACAAGATAACCTTTACAGTATGATGAGAAACCAATCAGGATTTTGGACCGGAAGGAAAAGATGGTTAAGAGAAGAATGATTCCCTTGATTTTGGTGCAATGGAGCAATCATTCACCGGAAGAAGCTACGGGAAGTCGAGGATGATATGATCATGAGTTCCCGATTTTATGGACTTACCGGTATGTTCTAAGTTTCGAGGACGAAACTCCTTTAAGGGAAGAATGTAATATTCCGATTTTGGAAAGAAGGGCGTGTCTTTTTAAAACGAAATATTGGGTTCGGTTCATTTTATTTGGAGTTTAAATAATTGGATATTTATATATATAATTTTAAGATAATTATGTATATAATAAAAGAGATTTTCTGATTTTATAATAGAAAAAGGATTTAATTGGGATTAACTATATAAGGGATCTATTATACACATTAATCTCAAAACCTAGATCTTTATTCACAAAAAGGGGGGCAGCGCGTATTCTTTTATGCGTGTGTGAGCATAACTTTGGGTGAAGGATTTCTCATCGGTTACGTCACGGTTAGATATGCGTTTAGGCGTTTTATCGTGTTAAAGTTGTCGCTTGTTTGTGTTAGAAAGGATTAGAAATCGAGTTTGAAGATTTGGGGTTTTGGGAAAACGCAGTGGGCGGGCGTCTGCATAAGTGGATGGGCGTCAAAGCTTAGAAACTCAAGCGGGCGTTTGCCTTAGCGGGCGGGCGTTAGAGGAGTGATTTTACATACAGAGTTGTAGCGTTTTTAGGTGGGCGGGAGTCGATTATAGTGGAGGGACGTCGGTCCCAGCACGGACGTCCATAAGGTTGGATGGGCGTCAATAGAGGTTTAAACGGCGTTTAGGGTTTCGAGACGGGTGTTTGATCGGTTTACATTGTTTTATTGATCTTAATCGATTCGATTTAGTTCAGAGCTTCAATGTTATGTTATTTATTGGTTTGAGCTTTTAATTATGATGTAATAAGATTAATTAAAAATTGAACTAGCTTCAATTGTACTTCGATGCGTTCGATTAAAACACCGAATGTACTCTTAAAGGAGTTGAAGTTCGGATCCTTCGGAAGGCATGAAAGGGCTTGTGTTTTGGTGAACTAGAGTTCATCAATGTATGCAATGTATTTGCTAGGACTTGTCCGTGTCTAGTGGTCTAGATGCGAGAGTAGGAGATGTGAGGAGCTTACTTGAAAACACTAGGGATGGCTAGTTAATTCACATCAATACTTACATATGTGTAGTGAAAGATAAAGCATCATCTATTCTCGGTTGACACTTTATTCCATATCGGCGATGTGATACGTTCATAAAAGGTGGACAACAACTGGCGGCCTTAAGCGGTGAAGGGTAGTGGTGGAAATCCATCGGATGTATCGCATACCGGGAGACCCGGAGCTAATCGGTGCTAATCACCGTTAGTTAGCAAGTATATCTTGGTGATGAACGCCATGCGCGATGTCCTTGAGTAATGACGCAACAAAGATAAGCTAAGTAAAACGTATAGTCATGACATGTTGATGGGCATGAAGTGAACCCTAGATTGAGTCTTTTCATCAAGATAATCTATTAATAACAAACCTTAATTAAATTGTAGCTTCAACTTCTTACTATGTACATTGTACTTACCTCAAATGCATGTTTATTTATGTGTTTGGGGGGAGAGAAGATGAACAGGTTGGTGATGGTTTCGAGGAGGACTTTGATGACGACGTTTGAAGACGCCGGAGTTGAAGACTCTTATTTATTTTTGTTCCCTTCATTTATGCTATTTCATAGACTTGGATTAGTTGGATGTAATAGTTATCTTAGTAGCATTGGATTTCGTTAATTTCTTTTGAATGTAATAAGCATTACATTTTCTTTCTACCTTTAGTGACTCCTATTCTTTAATGTTTGGAAAAAAATTACCCGAGTCTTTTGCTTCCGTTTGCTTTTATTTGATACGACGTAGTAGAGGCTTACGTGTAATGTTATTTATTTAATGTTATGCGTGCCGAACATTTCGATTTCCGGATAAGGACTCGGTGTCCGGGAACGGGGCGTTACACAAGAATACACTTAGGATACTTAGATACATGCAAGAAAAGCACTTCAAATTCTAAATTCATGCACTATAATTTTACGGCCCTTACAAGACTTATCTAGGTTCATTGAATCTAGATTCAATGTATCTTGTTTAATGCTTGCAACCTTCAAAGTAATTTTTGTGCATGAACTTGATTATTCCAAAACTTGTCTTCATGCATTCTTCACATGGAATTGGCGCCACCAACACTTGAAAATCAGCATTTTAATTGTGATTTTATTTAGTTAATATCACCAATATAATATATAGTAAAGTAGTATAATAATGGCAAAAATGTAGGGCTTTTATTCAGCGAGGCCTACAAGCAAATATGATGGACTTATTGGACCCACATTATTATTTCTTGGACATGATCTCCTCCATTGTTAATTGGGCTAATTTCCCCAAAGCTTGATCCTCTTTTTGCATTGTGTTGAGTTTGAGCCCAACCCGAATTACTAGTGGATCTTGAGAAAAACTTGGACTCAGATTCATATCATAAAGACGGTGGTTACCTTGCTTAAACTAAAAGATCGACGCTTTGACCGTCTAAGGAGAGTAGTTCTGCATAGAGCCGCCCAAGTGTTCGGCCTCAACCGCTAGTCCACACGAACAGCCCGCCGGAATCCTATCATGGATTGCTATTAGAAAACTCCGGTTGCTAGACCGGTCGTTTTCCCTCTCTTCAACTCTCTATAGGATGCTTTCTATTTTACACAAGAACTATTAGTTCTTGGAATTGTGATGTATAAAAGAGCTTGACACCCACATCTTATTTATAGTAGAAGTGGCGCCCCTACTTGGTGTGGAGGAGAAGAAAACATTTTCCCAATAAAATAAGGAAAATATAATTGATTGATTTATCTCATTAATATTCAATATCTTATATTAAATATTTCCAATATATTGTCAATATCTTATATTGACTATATTTATCTTATTATCATAAATCAATTTACACATGTTCACATATATTTTACACAAATAAATATATATATATATATATATGCATAGTTGGTGTGCTTGCAAATCACCAATTTGCATTGATGCCCCACACGCATGTATTATATATATATATATATATATATATATATATATATATATATATATATATATATATATATATATATTAATATCCAATATTAATATTTAGTAATACTATTAAATAAATTGCACAATCCAAGTGTATCTTATACACACACAAATTATGCCACCTTAGCCAATAAATTGGCATCCGAATATTCTTTAATAAATATAATACTATTATTATCTTGTATTTAATTTGTTCATAATAAATAAACACCACATTATTAATTTACCACTACAACCTTTATAATACGAGATAAAACTTTCCTTATTTGGTCATCAACTATAACCGCATTTTAATCCGACTAGATGTTCTTATGTGTGTGACCCGATAAGCTTCCGAATATGTTGGCCGTAGACACAAAGTGCAAATTACGAAAATGCCCTTCATGCCTAACGATCACGGGATAGCGTCTAGCAACACACCGTGATCCCCAATCATCGGAAGAGTCAAATGCAATGACTACTACCTTTCATGTGAAACAGTTACCGTGTAACTTACAATCCTATCGTTGTAATAATATCCATACGATCGTATTTCGAGTGTCAATACATTAACGATCATATCCTATAATCTGGATATCATGCTCTCTCGAAGTAACTCATTTACTCCCACTTTGCAAAGATTCATGAGAGTAAGACATTCCTTATAAGAAGGCCCTTTCGGATATTCACCCCTACTGATAGGGTACGCGATTCCCAGACGACCAAACATGTATACTCCGCATGCTTCAGTACACACCCAATCACTACCGCATGATCGCCCGTGGCTAGGGGAAACCTCAATAGTGTCAAAGCATGACAATCCACACCGTGATGCCATGAAGACTCCGGTTTAAAGGATAATTACACAACTGCCACCTAGTGCGACACTTAATGTAAGCGAATTCGATCTAACGTCGCATTCTCTAATACACGTCCACGTCACGGTCAAGTGTCTACACACTCGATAGACGAGATCTATCCCTGCCCTTAAAAATAGAAGACATCTAATACGTGCTAGCCTGTTTATACTATCAATGACCTGTTTAATAGTAAATCAAACTTATTAAAGTGATTAGAGATCTCATCAACCATCATCGCCTATCATGGTTTATCTACCACGCTTTAATACTAAGGGCGTTATCATATAACAATTCATAATTGGTTCTTTAAAAAGAACATATATATGATAACAGGATAGCCATTTAATATATGTATAAACATAAAGAAATAGTCGAAATGATCCGACCTGGTCGGATCCGGTCCAACCCGATTGGATTTAGGACACGATTCCAACACTTTATTCGTCTTTCTTTGGTCTCTGTCTTATGCTCCATTCCTGTTACATAGAATTCCATCTAAAAAATAAATACACCCGCCGCACACAGGGGGTGCTAACAGGAATGTGATAATGCAGAAAATAAACTAGGTCACGTTTTTCATAACGGTCTAGGACAATTTTTAAACCAACGAAAAAAATTGAATCATTCACATCTATCCTATAGGTCGAGTCCATGATCAATCGGGGTCCATATAATCATATTATATCTAGCACATCTAATCGATACAATAAAATCTTATGTAAAGATAAATATTAAAATTAGCGTCTTAATTAATCGATTAACGTTTAATCAATCAAATATTTTATTATTCAATCAATTAACTAATTAACTTTTAATTAATTAAATGATTTTAATCGAAATAAACTTAACGGTTAATTTTAAACGATTTCAATTAAATTTCAATTAATTAGAACTATTCCGAAATAAATCAAAATTAAAATTAAGTCTCTTTTGTTTCTTTCCTTTTGATTCCTAATCAAAAGGATGCCTTTGGTTTTTAAAACCAAAAGACACCAACCTGGGCCCTTTCCAAAATCAAAATTTTGAAAAGGGCTTAAAGCTTCAGCCTTTTCCAAAATCAAATATTTTGAAAAGGGCATAGCCTGCTCAAACAAAATTTGGAAAAGGCCAATATTATTTAATGCAATGTGACATGCCAATGGCGCAAACTATTTAAACCATTAGTTAGCCACATGACACTAACTAAACAAAGGGATATCAATACACAATAAAACATCACAAAACGATAAAAAGAATATCGGGGTCCACATCATATGGCGACCAACGACAATGACCTTAGGGCGCCGCCCGCCTGCGGCGGCAACACGGTGGGGGGGCCGCTCCGGCCCAGCCCACAAACCCGACATCGGCCTCCTTTTTTTGTTTCTCGTTTCACGAATCTAGATCTTGCATCTATTATAAATTAATTACTATGCAAATTAGCTAATGCTTATTGCTTAAGCTGAAGCTCACTCTGCTACCATTGTTAGGAAATCTACGCAGGAACGCAGCGGAATTTAAAATTTATTTCCCTTTTAACCCAAGATCGACTTCGTTTAAGCAACAAGCATAAAAGAAGTAGACAAGAGAATACATTGGTTGATCCAATTGGATCGACGCTTTGTCTCTGGTTGTAGTTTCTGCTCGAAGCCGCCTAAGTGTTCGGCCTCTACCGGTGATCCACACGAACAGCCCACTGGAATCCCATCATGGATTGCTACCTGAAAAACTCGGTTGCTAGACCGACCTTTTCTCTCTCTCAAAACCCTCTCTGAAGCACTCTTATTTTTCACAAGAACTATTAGTCTCTTGGAATTGTGATGTACAAATGAGATAGCCAACCCCTCTTTTATATGAGGGTGATCGCTCTCTTGTCAATCCCAATCGATTGGGAGAAGCTTCTAGTAGATTGGGGAAAAAACCTTTTACTAGTAAAATATGGAAAATAAATGTTCTAAATTTATCTAATTTAATAGTCAATATCTTATATTAAATATATTACCATGATATATAATGACAATATCTTATATTGACTATATCTTTATATTATTACCATAAATCAATTTATACAAATCTATTAATAGCTCATATTAATATATGGTAATAATATTAATTAAATTGCACAATCCAAGTGTATCTTAATACACTTAACTCATACCATATATGCCAATATTTTGGCATCCGGAATATTCTTATTTAATATAATGCTATGATTAATTAATTTGCCAAATACATGTGTATTAATATACATACATGCGCTAGATACATATACATTATATGTATATTTAATTAACCAACATAATTAATATCTTGTATTTAATTTATTCATAATAAATAAATACCACCATATTAATTTATCATTATAACACTTTATGGTCAAGATAAACTTTCCTTATTTGGTTATCACTATAACCGCATTTTAATCCGGCTAGACGTTCTTATATGTGTGACCCGATAGGCTTCCGAATATGTTGGCCGTATGCACAAAGTGCAATTACGAAAATGCCCTTCATACCTAACGATCACGGAATAGCATTTAGAAACACACCGTGACCCTCAATCATCGGACGAGTCAAATGCAATGACTACTACCTTTCATGTGAAACAGTTACCGTGTAAATAGAATCATATCCCTATAATAATATCCATACAGTCGTACGTCGAGTGTCAAACATCAATGACCGTATCTTATAATCTGGATATCATACTCTCTCGAAGTAACACATTTACTTCCACGTTGCAAAGATTCATGAGAGTAAGACAATCCTTATAAGAAGGCCCTTTAGGATATCTACTCCTATTCATAGGATACGCGATTTCTGACGAACAACATGAATCCTACGATGTTTGAAAGATCACACCCAATCACTACCGCATGATCGCCGTCATGGCTAAGGTAAACCTCAATAGTGTCAAAGTATGACAATCCACACCGTGATGTCATGAAGACTACGGTCTCAGGATAATTATACAACCGCCACATAGTGCGACACTTAATAAAGTAAGTGGGCCAGTCTAACGTACGCATTCTCTAATAAACATCCACGTACAGTCCAAGTGTCTCAACACTTTGATAGACAAGATCTACCCATATCTTCCATAAGATAGAAGACATATAATACGTGCTAGTCTAATCATACTATTAATGCCCTATTTAATAGCACATACGACTAGAGACATTTAAGTATCAAACCTTATAAAGTAAGTCGAGATCTCATCAACCATAATCACCATTATGGGTTTTCTTTCACAGTTTGACGCTAGGGACGTTATCATATATATATATACAGTATCATAAGTGGTCCGTTGAAAAAAATATATAACAACAAAAGCCATTAACATATGTATAAACATAAAGAAATAGTAGAAATGATCTGATCCGGTCGGATCCGGTCCAACCCGATTGAGGTCAGGACACTATTTCAATTGTATCAACAGGAAATGAACAAAATCTTCAAGTCGTAGATCGGCAGGTGTATGGAGGTTTATGTGGATGACCTCCTAATTAAGAGAAGGACTCTCAATCAATACTTGCTAGATGTTAAAGAAGTTTTCGGGGTACTCAAGCAGACCCAAATGAAGCTCAACCTAAAGAAATGTACATTCGGGGTCAGATCAGGCAAATTCCTCGATTATATGATCTTGAAAGAAGGGATAAAGAAAAATCTGGATATAATAGATGCCTTGAGGACTATACCTCCACCAAGAACCATCAAGGAATTTCGTAGGCTAATGGGCCAACTGGCAGCTCTGAACCGGTTTATGTCTACATCGGCACAGTGTGCCCTTCTATTTTTTAAAATCTTAAGGGAAGCAACCCCGTTCTAGTAGGATAAGAAATGCTAGAGAGCTTTTGAAGAGCTAAAAACCTATCTTATAAAGCTACCAACCCTCACTTCTCCTCGGGATAGAGATACGTTGCTAGTTTATTTATCCGTCTGTGAATAAGCAATTAGTGACGTCCTGTTCAAAGAAAAAGACAATGCACTAAAGTGCTCCACGGACCCGAGGTCCGATACTCTAACGCAGAGAAATTGGATTTGGCCTTGGTACATGCTTCAAGGAAGTTGAGGCTTTATTTTCATGCCCACCCGTTAGTTGTGGTCACCGATCAACCACTTCGGCAAGTATTGGGCCGACCGGACACTTCAGGCCGTTAGCTAAATGGGTAGTAGAGGCGACGGAATACGATCGGATCGCCGTCCATGTACGGCAATCAAAGCTCAAGTCCTAGCGGATTTTCTAGCCGATGGCACGTCCATCACTATCGGCAAAGATCAGCTGAGATGCACCTCAAAACAGTGGTCACTATACGTTGACAGAGCTTCACTTAAGGAGGAGCGAGCCAGTGTGTCCCCTTGCTCGATCCAAAAGAAGAAGAATTTCTCTATGCACTACATTTTAGATTTCAAGCTTCAAATAATGAGTCAAAATACGAGGCACTAATTACATGACTTAACTTGGCGGCTAAGCTCGGGGCGCAGGACTTACAAGTATACAGTGATTCCCAGTTGGTCGTAATCCAGGTCAATGGAGAGTACGAAGACAAAGAGGAACCAATGAAGGAATACCTGGCTAAGGTTCAGACTTTGTTGAAAGGGTTTAAAAGCTATCAGATTGAGCAGATTTCCTGATCTCAAAATAAAGCGAGCATACTCACTCTCTAAGTTAGCCTCAAATTTCTTGTCGGATAAGAAAGTGCTGGTTGAGCTGCTCAAAGAGCGGACCCATGACATGCATGAAGTCCAACCGATTAGCCAAAAAACACATGGATGGACCCATCACTCCATACTTGAAAGATGGAATTGGTACGGAAATGTAGATCTTGCCAGGTCCACGATAATTTTTCGCATCAGACCTCTCAACCAATAGTCCCGGTCATGTCCCTTTGGCCATTCAATCAATGAGGAGTGGATCTAATCAACCCATTGCCCCAAGCTCCGGGTAACAACAGGTTTTTGGTCGTAGTTGATTATTTCACTAGTAGGTGGAAGCTGAGCCCCTGACGACGATCATAGCTAACCCCATCAAAAAGTTACTCTGGAAAAACATCGTATTCAGATATAGCATACCAAAGGTTTTAATCTTAGACAATGGAACGCAATTCAAATATAGAGCCGTCAAAGGCAAACAACTCGATGTTCATAGACGATAACATGATATATGAGCCCACGAGATCCATTTATGGACTCAAATAAGTTAAATACAAGATATTAATCATGTTGATTAATTAAATATACACATAATGTATGTGTGTCGAAATTTATTGTGTATATTAATACACATGGATTTTGTAAATTAATTAATCATAGTATTATATTAAAGAAAATCTCAATTCCCAGATTAATGGAAAAGGGGACGCCATCTTAGAATGTATTTGATACTTGTGCAATTTTTTAATAAGATTACCATAATATTAATATTAGATATTAATTGATTTTGAAAAAAATATATTTATGGTAACAAGATAAATATAGTCAATATAAGATATTGACAATATCTTGGAAATATTTAAAATAGGATATTAAATTAAATGAGATAATTCCATAACAGATATTTTCCTTATTTTATTAGGAAAAGATTTTCTTTCTCCTCCATCTACTAGGAAGCTAATCCCAATCAGATTGGGAATCACTAGGGGCACAGGTACTCCTATAAATAGGAGGGCTTGGCTAGCTCTACTGTACAACACAATTCTAAGAGCTAATAGTTCTTGTGAAAAATAGAGAGCTTCTTAGAGAGAGATTATAAGAGAGAAAAGGTCGCTCTAGCAATCGAGTTTTTCTGGTAGCAATCCATGATGGGATTCCGGCGAGGTGTTCGTGTGGATCACCGGTGAGGCCGGATGCTTGGGTGGCTTCGTGCAGAAACTACAATCGTAGACAAAGCGTCGATCCAATTGGATCAACCAAGGTATTCTTTTGTCTACTTCTTTTATGCTTGTTGCTTAAACGAAGTCGAGGTAAAAGGAAATCAAAATTTTGAATTCATTGCATTCCCGTAGATTTCCTAACATGACCTTCGGGGTCTTATGAAGATACTGAGCTAGTGGGAGCTTTTGAGTAGTGGACCTTTTATCCGATATCCGCTCAAAACACCGATTAGTTTATTTGAATATTTGGAGGAATCTCGATATTACCAGAGAACCGAGTATTCCATGCTCGAGATATAGGCTAAAGCATAGTTCTTGGCACTGATGCTTGGCCTACCTGCGAGTGAAATTATTTCACTGAAAGGATAAACCATGTATTGTCTTGTATAGTTATTGATATGCTACATTACACTGCTAAACTCAATTAAGATATTAGTTGCAAAATAACGGTTTACACTATTATGTAATACCGAGAAGTCTACCTAGAAGATGCTTATGAATTTGTGGATAAAGAGTGAAGTACAATTACTCCCTTCCGCAAATAGAGGCATTTAGCACTAAGTGCTTGAAGGTAGGACTGGAGATTTTACATACATGTTCAGATGGTGACTGTTCGTGAAATATCTTGATGAAATGAGCAAAGGTTGGTTATAAGATTCTTAAGATCGGATAGTGACGGTTACACTATTGCATCCTTTCTAATAGAATGTTTAAATAACAACCTTGAACCTTGAAGTAAAGTTATTCAAGGAGTTACTATCTGATTTAATCAGACCACATCCAACATTGGTTGTTGGGGTTACGCTGATAAATACTACTAAACTAGATCAGAATGTCAATCCACCCAAATGCAGTGGGAGTATGGTTCAACCATTGACCCGCTGTCATTATGTAGACTTTATGACTGCTTTGAGGTGATTGATAACCTATGGTCCTCTGGAAGGCCTGTATAGGATTCTGATAAATAAAGATTGGTTTAATGCCATAAACCTGTAAATGGAGTTTTGGTACCCCAGTTCTGTTCACAATCTTGTAGAACCACCTGAGTGTCTTAGGCCCAGTGGGAGTAATTGGATCTATGTGAAGAATAGATGAATGAATGAGAAAGTTTATCTTTCAAAGAAAAGCTAAGTGGTCTAGGGGTAATTCCCTGACAAGTAGAGAGTTAAACAAGGGTGATACCCTGAAACTTTCTCACCATTCAGCATTTTTTTGATCTGTTGGAAAGCAGAAAGATTACCAGGGGTGATACCCTGAAACTTTCTTTCCCAACAACGGAACTTGAATTCATTCGGAACAGCATGGTTTTTGCTCAAAGCCAATGGCAGATTGACTGCATATGCTTATATCCATTGGTGGATGAAAGCAAACCTCTAGGTCATTAAAAGCCACATGTTTGAAATGTTAGGAAATTTACGTGGAGCGCAAATGAATTTAAAATTTATTTCCTATCGACCCAAGATCGACTTCGTTTAAGAAATAAACAAATAAGTAGTAGAGCGGTGGTTACCTTGGTTGATCTAAAAGATCGACACTTTGAACGTCTAAGGAGAGTAGCGTTGTGCCGCCCAAGCGTTCGGCCTCTACCTCTAGTCCACACGAACAACCCGCCGGAATCCACCATTGGATTGCTACTAGAAAAATCCGGCTGCTAGACCGGCCTTTTCTCTCTCTCAAAACTCTCTCTATTTTTCACAAGACATATTAGCCCTTGGAGTTGTGAATCGGGCTGTAAACGAGCCGAATCCTACCGAACCCTGGTAGGGTTCGAGCTCGGCTCGAATTTTTCGAACCTAAGGTTCGGCTCGGCTCGAACTGATCGAACCTTAATTTAGCAAGGTTCGGCTCGGGTTCGAACTGGAATATTAGGAAACATGTTCGGTCCAGTTCGGCTCGAACATGCTCGAACCGTTCGAACATTTTCGGCTCGAACATGTTCGAACATGCTTGATTTTGATTTCTATTTTAATTTAATAATATATATATATATATATATATATATATATATATATATATATATATATATATATATATATAATATAGTTTTTTTAAATATAAAATAGTTCGAGCGAAACGTGTTCGATACGGTTCGGCTCGATAGACGAAATATCAAATACCTAACGTTCGCTCGACGTTCAAGGTTCGAATCGAACTCGAATCGAGCTTTTTTCGAGCCGGATACAGCGAATCGAATCGAATACTGACGTTCATTTACAGCCCTAGTTGTGATGTACAAAAGAGCTTGACACTCACCTCCTATTTATAATGGATGTGGAGCCCCAATGTAGAGTAGAGAGGAAGAAAACCTTTTACTAGTAAAATAATGAAAATATAAATGATTGATATCTCATTTAATTTAATAACCTATATTAAATATTTCCAAAATATCGTCAATATCTTATATTGACTATGTTTATCTTATTACCATAAATCAATTTACACATGTGTATATATCACAAATACATATTACAAATATAAATCCATACATATTTACTATAAATTGTAGTCTACAATTGTGCACATGCAAATGCATGTCACGTATGTCCATATATGTCTATATAAATATTAATATCGTATATTAATATTATGGTAATCTTATTAATTAAATTGCACAATCCAAGTGTATCTTATACACTATAAATCTGCGCCCCTTGTAGCCAATAATTGGCTTCCAAAATATTCTTTAATTAATAATATAATTAATATCTTGTATTTAATTTATTCATAATAAATAAATAACTCCATATTAATTTACCACTATAACCTGTATAGTCTCGAGATAAACTTTCCTTATTTGGTTATCAACTATAACCAAATTTTAATCCGGCTAGATGTTCTTATGTGTGTGACCCGATAGGCTTCCGAATATGTTGGCCGTAGACACCAAAGTGCAATTTACGAAAATGCCCTTCATGCCTAACGATCACGAGATAGCGTCTACCAACACACCGTGACCCCCAATCATCGGAAGACTCAAGTGCAATGACTACTACCTTTCATTTGAAACAGTTACCGTGTAACTTACAATCCTATCGCTGTAATAATATCCATACCGTCGTTAGTCGAGTGTCAAAACATCAACGACCGTATCTTATAATCTGGATATCATGCTCTCTCAAAGTAACTCATTTACTTCCACTTTGCATAGATTCACGAGAGTAAGACATTCCTTATAAGAAGGCCCTTCGGATATTCACCCCTACCGATAGGTGCGCGATTCCCGAGATGACCAAACATGTATACTCCACATGCTTCAATATCACACCCAATCACTACCGCATGATCGCCCGTGGCTGAGGAAACCTCAATAGTGTCAAAGCATGACAATCCACACCGTGATGCCATGAAGACTCGGTCTAAAGGATAATTACACAACCGCCACCTAGTGCGACACTTAATGTAAGTGGGTCAGGCTAACGTCGCATTCTCTAATACACGCCCACGTCATACCCAAGTGTCTACACTTCGATAGAGCGAGATCTATCCCTCGCCTTAAAGACGAAGACATCTAATACATGCTAGTCTGCATTGCATTACTATCAATGTCTCGTTTAATAGTACATCAACCTAGAGACATTTAAGTATGAAACTTATTAAAGTGATTAGAGATCTCATCAACCATAATCGTCCATCATTGTTTCACTTTCACAGTTTAGTACTAAGGACGTGATCATATAACAATTCATCATTGGTTCTTTAAAAGAACATATATATGACAACAAAAAAAGCCATTTAATATATGTATACATAAAGAAATAGTAGAAATGATCCGACCCGGTCGGATCCGGTCCAACCCGATTGGGTTTAGGACACTATTTCAACAATCTCCCACTTGCCCTAAAACCAATCACTCGCACACACAAGACCAAGTTGAAACACAAGAATCTCATGCAATACTCGCAACTAGCCCTAGCCGTGAATGGATCGTTATCCGTGGGGACTCAGACTATCTTCATATCATGTTCCAAATGACCAAGTCAAAGGAACCGCCTCAAAACACACATGAATCTCCGACGAGACCCTGGTCCTTGCTTCAAGCAATGAATCCACTTACTATATCAGCTATACAGAAAAGTAGAAGAACCATAAAAGGTTTAGGAAAGAACCTTATAGATCTATGTACTGCTCCCGCTGCGCCTCCAAGGCACTACTGTGTTTTGGCTAAGTTGTAGAGTTTACAGTGAACCATAGGCTAGAACATTTCCAGCTCACTGTATTGCTTAATCAAAGTGACTGCAAACCCAGACTGTAGCTCCCACTCGCCTGTTGGAAAGGTGTCCTAAACCCAATCGGGTTGGACCGGATCCGACCGGGTCGGGTCATTTACAGTATATTTAGTTCATGTAATAATTTTATTATGATTAATAAAAAGCACTTATGTTATTATATATTGTTTATCTTCATGTTATTTGTTGTACATATATAGTAACGTCCCTAGTATCGAACTGTGATAGAGAAACCATGATAGTGATTATGGTTGATGAGATCTCTAATCACTATAATAAGATTGGTACTTAAATGTCTCTAGTCTTATGTGCTATCAAATGCGACATTGATAGTATAACCAGACTAGCACGTATTGGATGTCTTTTATCTTATAGAAGGTAGGGATAGATCTCATCTATCGAAGTGTAGAGACACTTGGACTGTACGTGGACGTGTATTAGAGAATGCGAATGTTAGACTGACCCACTTACATGAAGGTATCACACTATGTGGCGGTTGTGTAATTATCCTTTAGACCGGAGTCTTCATGGCATCACGGTGTGGATTGTCATGCTTTGACACTATTGAGATTTCCCCTAGCCACGGGGAGATCATGCGGTAGTGATTGGGTATGATATTGAAGCATGCAGAGTATACATGATTGTTCATCCGGGAATCGCGTATCCTATGGTTGGGATCGAATATCCGAAATGACCTTCTTATAAGGAATGTCTAGCTCTCGAGAATCTTTGCAAAGTGGGAGTAAATATGTTATCCCGAGAGAGCATGATATCCAGATTATAAGATACGATCGTTAATGTATTGACACTCGAGATACGATAGTATGGATATTATTACAATGATAGGATTGTAAGTTCTGCGTAAATCGCTTTCACATGAAAGGTAGTAGTGATTGCTTTTGACTCTTCCGATGATTGGGGTCACGGTGTGTTGCTGACGCTATCCCGTGATCGTTAGGCATGAAGGGCATTTTAGTAAATTGCACTTTGCGTCTACAGCCAACATATTCGGAAGTCTATCGGGTCACACATATATGAACATCGAGTCGGATTAAAATGCGGTTATAGTTGATAACCAAATAAGGAAAGCTTATCTCTAGACTATAAAGGTTATAGTGGTAAATTAATATGGTGGTATTTACTTATTATGAATAAATAAAATACAAGATATTAATTGTATACAAAATATATATTAATTAAAGAATATTCCGGAAGCCAATTAATTGGCATTTGGGGCGCCATCTATAAGTGTATAAGATACACTTGGATTGTGCACTTTAATTAATAAGATTACCATAATATTAATATAAGATATTAATTGATTTTGAAAAATTAGATTTATGGTAATAACATAATTATATTCAATATAAGATATTGACAAAATTAATTATAATAAAAGAGATAAATCAATCTAATTGATTTTCCTTACTTTATTGGGAAAATGTTTTCTTCTCCTCCACGCCATATGGGGCGCCACCTCTAGCCATAAATAGGAGGTGGGTGTCAAGCTCTTTTGTACATCACAATTGCAAGAGCTCATAGTTCTTGTGTAAAATAGAGAGCATCCTATAGTGAGTTGGAGAGAGGGGAAAAAGGCCGGTCTAGCAACCGGAGTTTTCCAATAGAAATCCATGGAGGATTCCGGCGAGGAGTTTGTGTGGATTAGCGATAGAGGCCGGACGCGTGGACGGCTTGCGCACTGTACTACTCTCCGTTGACGGTCAAAACGACGATCTTATAGATCATCAAGGTATAACCGTCAAAATACTTAACGTGTTTATTGCATTAAACGAAGAACGGTCTAGTAAAAGGAAATCAAATTTTAAATTCCACTACATTAAACTAGTGATTTCCTAACAGTGGTATCAGAGACAGACTTCGAGCTTAAGCAATAAGCATAATTTAATTGCGTAGTAATTAATCGATAGATGCAAGATCTGTGATCACGAAACATTTAAAACAAAAAAATGGGTTTGATTGGGGGGCTCGGCCGACTGGCGGCGCCCCTCTCAAGGGGGTGGTGGCGGCTTTAGAAATTGCCGTCATCGGGTTGTCCTATTCCAATGGGGAGATCGACCCTTTTCGTTTTGTGATATTTATTGTGCATAGATATCTCGTTTGTTTAGTTGTATCATATGGCCAACCAATGGTTCAAATAGTTTGGGCCATTGGAGATCTATATGGCATATTGGCCTTTTGAAATATTTGCTTTGTAAAAGGCCTAGGCACAGAGGCCACTTCCAAAATTTTGATTTTGGAAAGTGGCTGCTTAAACTAAAAACTATTTGGCCTTTCCAAATTTTGATTTGGAATAGCTCAGCCTTTTCAAATATTTGATTTGTAAAGGCCTAGACTCAAACCACTTCCAAAATTTTGATTTTAGAAAGTGGCGTGCCTAAACCAAATTTGGTTTTGGAACATGCATTTTGGTTTAGAAACTAAAGCATCCCTTTGGTTAAGAACCAAAAGGAAAGGAAACAAATTGGAGACCTTTATAATTTTAATTTTATTTTGAATAGTTCAAATTTAATAAAATGGAAATTAAAATCGATTTAAAATTAAATGTTAATTTTATTTTCGATTAAGTCATATAATTAATTTAATGTTATTTAATTATTTGATGTGATAAAATAAGACGATAAGTAGTTAAAATTAGAATTTAATCTTTTTCATAAGATAAAATTGTATAGATTAGATGTGTAGATATATAATGTGATTATATGGACCCCGATTGATCATGGACTCACCAATAGGATGGTAATGTTTTCTTTATGTTGGTTTTGAAAAATTATCCTAGGCCGTTATGAAGAACGTGACCTAGTTAACTTTTGCATTTATCCCATTCCGTTAGCTCTCCAGTGTGCGGCGGGTGTAATTATTTATTAGATAGATTACTATGTAACAACAATGGAGCAAGAAGGTGAAGACCAAAGAGATAAAAAACCCATTGGCGTACAACAATAAAAAAATCCTATTGGCGGTTGTAGACACCCTTAGTTTGTGACCCGCGTTTTATGCTTGATTTGTATTCAAACCGCACCTAGAAAAGTCCATGATCATACCGGTTATTTTATGCACGGAATGTTGTGTATGTTTTACTTTATATGATATCGTAGTAATATGCACATAGTAGATGAGACCATAATTAAACCAAATTAATTAAGTGAATTAATTTAAAATTATTCCCACGCCAAAAATCGAGCCAAAATTGTCTCCCAATATTATAATGACGGGGAAGAGCCCTTGTTCGGATCCAACTGATCGGCCATCGTCAGGAGTTGACCTACCACGGGTATATCATTATTATCAAGATATGATCATTACGAGATCTCATGAATATTGGGTTACGACTCGACTAGAATCTTGCGATGATTGGCCCTCGTCAAGACCGTCTTATTTTAGAGACAAGGGGTTGACTATCACATAGAGATGTGAAACGTCAAAGAGTTGACTAGTCATCCATTGGGAGCCGCATACGATGCGACTGGTAGGAGTACCTACCTTTCGAAATTATCTCGGTGGATCAACCCTCGTTGGGAATCAAGATAACTAGAAGGGATCCCAGCCATTAAAGAATTAATTAAATTCTTGAAAGCCAATTGGAAATAGTTGGCTAGTGGGAGTAAAACCTTATAAAATTTTAAGTGCAGATTTAGGTTTTTTTCTACACGAGCTTTACTTATTCTCTCTTTATTTATTGTTGTAGAAAAAGTCAAACAAATTGAACCTTCGTTTTATCATCGACAATAAGCTTGACGAAACTAATTTTCTTGATTGGGAAAGAAACCTCAAAATCATTTTGAGGCACGAGAAGATTGGTTATGTCTTGGACGAGGCCCTACCGGAAAAACCCACTGAGGGTTCGGCTGCAGATGCTGTGGAGAAGTATAACAAGAACTGTTCTGACAGTACTGATGCTACATGTATCATGCTTGCTTCTATGACACCTGAGCTGCAGAAACAGCATGAGTCTATGGACGCCTACACAATCATGGTCCACCTAAAGGAGCTCTATGCTTCTCAGTCACGTACTGAGAGGTACGAGGTCTCGAAGGCCCTGAATAGTTGTAAGATGGCATCCGAGATTGCTGTGGGGTCACACATGCTTAAAATGATCGGGTACATAGAGAGGCTTGGGAAGCTAGGCCACAAGTTGGAACGAGAGTTGAGTATTGACTTGATTCGGCAATCTCTACCTGATTCATTCTCACAGTTCATGATGAATTATCACATGAACAAGATAGATTGCTCCCTTGCAGAGTTATTGAACATGTTGAAAACTGCCGAGGGCACTGTGGGGAAGGGAAAGCAAGTGTTGCTGGTCACTTCGAGCAAGGGCAAGGCAAAATCCCAGAAAAAGTCCAAGAAGGCAAAGGCTGCACCTAAGCCAACGCCTAAAATAGCGAAAGACAAATCCAAGGATGCTTTCTTCCATTGCGGTGAGACCGGACATTGGAGGAGAAACTGCAAAGGCTTCTTGAGTACTAGGAAGAAGCATTCTGATGCTTCAACTTCAGGTATATTTATGATTGAGATCAACATTACTTCTTCTAAATCTAACCACTGGGTATTAGTTACTGGTTTTGGTTCTCATATTTGTACGAATATGCAGGCACTAAGAAGAACTAGAGATCTGAAAAAATGAGAGGTGGACCTACGCGTTGGGAATGGAGCAAGTGTTGCTGCACTAGCCGTAGGATTTTATTTTCTTTCACTACCCAGTGGGCTAGTACTTGAACTTAGTAACTGTTATTTTGTTCCTGCTCTTACGAAGAGCATTATTTCCATTTCCGCATTAGATGTTGATGGTTTTTCATTTACGTTTGAGAATAAATGTTGTTCTTTTTCACGTGATGGAGTCTTTTATGGTACTGGCATACTTAGCAATGGTCTCTACATATTAGATATGAATGTTGACGTACTTAATATAAATAACAAGAAAGCCAAGACAAATGACTTGAATGAATCCTAGTTATGGCATTGTAGACTTGGCCATATAAATAAGAATCGCATTTCCAAACTCTATAAAGATGGAATGTTGGATCAATTTGAGTATGAATCGTTTGATACATGCGAATGTTGTTTACTTGGCAAGATGACAAAGTCACCTTTTAATGGCAAAGGGATAAGATCCAATGAATTGCTTGAGCTCATATATACTGTTGTGTGTGGCCCAATGTCAATTCAAGCCAAAGGAGGATACTCTTATTTTATCACTTTCACTGATGACCATTCTCGCTATGGTTATATATACTTAATGAAGTATAAGTCTGAAGCCTTCTAAAAGTTCAAGGAATTCAGAAGTGAAGTGGAGAAATAACTAGGTAGAGAAATCAAAACACTTCGATCCTATCGAGGTGGAGAATACCTAGATGGAGAATTTCAAGACTATTTGAAGAAGAATGGGATTCTACCTGAATGGACCCCTCCTGGGATGCCACAGATGAATGGTGGAACCGCACCTTGTTAGACATGGTGCGATCCATGATGAGTTATGCAGTTCTCCCAAAATTGTTTTGGGGGTTTGCTCTAGAAAACGAATCCTTTACACTAAACCGAGTTCCATCCAAGACGGTTGAATCCACACCATTTGAAGTATGGCACAAGATGAAACCGAGTCTAGCATATCTTAAACCTTAGGGTTGTCCGACTTACGTGAAGCAGATGATGCCTGACAAAGTAGAGGCTAGATCTGACAAATGTCTGTTTGTGGGTTATCCTAGAGAAACTAGAGGATACCAATTTTACCATCCTGAGGAACAAAAGGTGTTTGTTGCCAGGACTGGCCACTTTCTAGAGAAAGAGTTTATTCTGGATAGGGTCAGTGGGAGTAAGATTGATCTTGAAGAAATTCGAGAACCACTTACGGATAACAGTCAGTTGATGGAAGTAGAGGACTCGCCACACACAGATATGACATCAACCTCTACCGTGGAAAAACTAGCACCTCGAAGATCCACCATGGAACGCAGTGAACCCGAAAGGTACACTGGCGTGTATCTCATGGAAGATGATGACCCTAGAACTTATGAGGAAGTGCTATTAAGGCATGACAAAGAGAAATGGCTGGAAGCCATGAATTCTGAAATGGAATCCATGAAAGACAACCAAGTTTGGAACTTAGTTGATCCACCTGAAGGAATAGTTCCTATGGGGTGTAAATGGGTCTTTAAGAGAAAGACCGACATGGACGGTAACGTGACTACCTACAAGGCTAGGCTAGTGGCAAAAGGTTATAATAAAGACAAGGAGTTGACTATGGCGAAACCTTTTCGCTTGTTACCATGTTAAAATCCATTAGAATTTTGCTCGCTATTGCAGCATACCATGATTATAAAATATGGCAGATGGATGTGAAAACAGCTTTCCTTAGTGGGAACCTATCTAAGGAAGTGTATATGACACAGCCTGAGGGTTTCACAACCAATGACGCAAGGATGGTGTGTAAACTGCAAAGATCCATTTATGGATTAAACCAAGCTTCTCGGAGTTGGAATCTTCGCTTTGATGAGATAATCCAACAGTTTGATTTCATTAAGAACGAAGATGAGCCCTGTGTTTACAAGAAGGTTAGTGGGAGTGCCATTATGTTCTTAGTGCTTTATGTATATGACATATTGCTCATAGAGAATGATGTGTCTATGTTACAATCAGTCAAAGCTTGGTTATCCAAGAACTTCTCAATGAAGGATTTGGGTGATGCAGCCTATATTCTAGGAATAAAGATCTATAGGAATAGATCTAAGAGGTTGCTTGGTCTGTCGCAATCCACCTATATAGACAAGATGCTGAAGAGATTCAGCATGGAACAGTCCAAGAAAGGATTGCTGGCCATGTCACATGGGGTCTACCTGTCGAAGGGAATGAGTCCTAAGACAGAGGAGGAAATGGCACAAATAAGTAAGATCCCTTATGCTTCGGCAATCGGGTCTATCATGTATGCCATGTTGTGCACTATACCAGATGTCTTGTACCCTCTTAGTATGACTAGTAGGTACCAATCCAATCCAGGTGATGGTCACCTGGATTGTTTGTCAAGATTATCCTCAAGTACATGAGACGTACTAGGGATATGTTCTAGTTTTTTAGGGAATGATGATTTAGTATTACGAGGTTATATAGATGCCGCCCAAATCGACAAGGATGACTTTAAGTCATAATCTGGATTTGTTTTCACTCTTAACGGCGGAGCAAATGAGTGGAAGAGTTCCAAGCGGGGAGACTACTGCAGACTCTACAACGGAAGCTTGAATAGATAGCGACCTCGGAGGCGGCAAATGAAGCGATTTGGATGAAGAAGTTCATTCTCGAACTTGGTGTGGTTCCTCCATTGAAGGTTCGATGCCTCAGCATCTTGTGATAATAATGAAGCGATATATCTCGACCAAAGGAACCAAGGTCTCATCGTAAGTCCAAACATGTGCTCTGGCGCTATCACTTGATTAGAGAGTAGTAGATAGAGGAGATGTAAAGATAGATAAAGTCCACACGGATGATAACATAGCTGATCCGTTAACCATGGCATTGTCTCAAGCAAAGCATGAGAAACATGTTCACTTGCACGGGCTTAGGCATATGGGTGATTGGCTTTAGGCCAAGTGGGAGATTGTTGGAAAGGTGTCCTAAACCCAATCAGGTTGGACCGATCCGACCGGGTCGGGTCATTTACAGTCTATTTAGTTCATGTAATAACTTTATTATATATTGTTTATCTTCATGTTATTTGTTGTACATATATAGTAACGTCCCTAGTATCGAACTGTGATAGAGAAACCATGATAGTGATTATGGTTGATGAGATCTCTAATCACTATAACAAGATTGGTACTTAAATGTCTCTAGTCTTATATGCTATCAAATGGGGCATTGATATTGTAACCAGACTAGCACGTATTGGATGTCTTCTATCTTATAGAAGGTAGGGATAGATCTCATCTATCGAAGTGTAGAGAAACTTGGACTGTACGTGGATGTGTATTAGAGAATGCGTACATTAGACTGACCCACTTACATTAAGTGTCACACTATGTGGCGGTTGTGTAATTATCCTTTAGACCGGAGTCTTCATAGCATCACGGTGTGGATTGTCATGCTTTGACACTATTGAGAATTCCCCTAGCCACGGGGAGATCATGCGGTAGTGATTGGGTATGATATTGAAGCATGCGGAGTATACATGATTGGTAGTCCGAGAATCGCGTATCCTATGATTGTGATCGAATATCCGAAATGGCCTTCTTATAAGGAATGTTTAGCTCTCGAGAATCTTTGCAAAGTGGGAGTAAATGTGTTATCCCAAGAGAGCATGATATCCAGATTATAAGATACGATCGTTAATGTATTGACACTCGAGATACGATCGTATGGATATTATTACAGCAATAGGATTGTAAGTTACACTGTAACTGTTTCACATGAAAGGTAGTAGTCATTGCTTTTGACTCTTCCGATGATTGGGGGTCACGGTGTGTTGCTAGACGCTATCCCATGATCGTTAGGCATGAAGGGCATTTTAGTAAATTGCACTTTGCGTATATGGACAACATATTCGGAAGCCTATCGGGTCACACACATATGAACATCGAGTCGGATTAAAATGCGGTTATAGTTGATAACCAAATAAGGAAAGTTTATCTCTAGACTATAAATGTTATAGTGGTAAATTAATATGTTGGTATTTATTTATTATGAATAAATAAAATACAAGATATTAATTATATACAAAATATATATTAATTAAAGAATATTCCGGAAGCCAATTAATTGGCATTTGGGGCGCCATCTATAAGTGTATAAGATACACTTGGATTGTGCACTTTAATTAATAAGATTACCATAATATTAATATAAGATATTAATTGATTTTGAAAAATTAGATTTATGGTAATAACATAATTATATTCAATATAAGATATTGGCAAAATTAATTATAATAAAAGAGATAAATCAATCTAATTGATTTTCCTTATTTTATTGGGAAAATGTTTTCTTCTCTTCCACACCATATGGGGCGCCACCTCTAGCTATAAATAGGAGGTGGGTGTCAAGCTCTTTTGTACATCACAATTGCAAGAGCTCATAGTTCTTGTGTAAAATAGAGAGCATCCTATAGTGAGTTGGAGAGAGGGGAAAAAGGCCGGTCTAGCAACCGGAGTTTTCCAATAGCAATCCATGGAGGATTCCGGCGAGGAGTTTGTGTGGATTAGCAATAGAGGCCGGACGCGTGGACGGCTTGCGCACTGTACTACTCTCCGTTGACGGTCAAAGCGACGATCTTATAGATCATCAAGGTATAACCGTCAAACTACTTAACGTGTTTATTGCATTAAATGAAGAACGATCTAGTAAAAGGAAATCGAATTTTAAATTCCGTTGCGTTAAACTAGTGATTCCTAACATCGCCTTCATAAGACTCGGGATATACGTCCAGTATAACTATATTTATTTATTTCCAAGTTTCAATAAACTAGAACTCTTCCTTAACTTGTTTAAGGATATTCTAGACATTCACCGATTTACTTTCATACTTGCTCATGACTCTTCATGGACTATGAACATCCGGCATTACCTTTATTATGGTTCCTATGGTCAGAGCGAAGGAAACCTTTCATAAGCATCATATTTCACCTCATCTTTAGGACTAACGTCCTAACATAGATAGATCTTGGGAACACCAGCTAGCAGTATCTCTTTTCGCGATCTATGCTAAACTCTTTTATTATCACATCCGTATAGGTAAACTATAATCTAACAGCAGTTAAATCTATCACTATAGATTCTTGTTTCCAAAAATAAGAAATACCAATCCAAGTGCTTTCGTAAAGACATTGAACTATCAAACATTAATTGACTGTGACATGGGGTGATAATTCTCGAGAGAGATATCCAATACCTTACTCAAAAATCGTAACACACTCCCACTGTCCTTCTTGCACATTGGGCATATCCTTCTTTTGACTAAATCAAAATCCTTTGATTATCAAACAAAGAAATCGTCTAGAGAAACTTGTTTGAGTCCCTAAATGGATCTCGTGGGCTCACATATCATGTTATCGTCTATGAACATCGAGTTGTTTGAGCAATGTCTTCAACACTTTCATATAGCCATGATATCAAGTTTTAACAAGCATCGTCTGAATAGAACTAGGCTCAGCTGACAGCATAAAGATAATTAAAAGGTTTACACCCCGTACCCTTCAGCCATAACTATAGCCTTATGGTAATCATATTAATTACTATCCATGTCAGCCTTTCAGGGACATTCCCTCTAGGTAAGACAAACTAGGTTCACAACCTAGTTGTCATTGATGGAATCTAATTCAGATATTATGGCTCCTAGCCATATCTCTCAATCTTTCCTTTTAAACATTCTTTCATTACTCGTGAGATATTCATTCTTCAAGATGAACATACCAGTAGCCTTTTCAGGCTTGAGGTTATCCACAAACTTACAGAACTTTTGTGTGCACTGAGCAATATTCTACACCTCATCGCTATGTGGCGTTTGCTCACGTTCCTATGGTTGAATATCTCCTTGTGGTTCTCAAACTACCTTTGAGATCTAAATCTACTCCCACTGCTTCTTTTAGAAGAAACACTTCCTCTCGAAGACAAAGCATGTTTGGAGACAAACATTTTGCTCATGATCAAGTAAATAATATCTAGCGTATTTGCTAAGATATTCCACAAAGTTGCAAATGTCGTACTTGTTAGGAAATCACTAGTTTAACGCAGCGGAATTTAAAATTTGATTTCCTTTTTCTAGATCGTTCTTCATTTAATGCAATAAACACGTTAAGTAGTTTGACGGTTATACCTTGATGATCTACTAGATCGTCGCTTTGACCGTCAACGGAGAGTAGTTCAATGCGCAAGCCGTCCACGCGTCCGACCTCTATCGCCAATCCACACGAACCCCTTGCCGGAATCCTCCTTGGATTGCTATCGGAAAAACTCCGGCTGCTACACCGGACCTTTTCTTCCCTCACAAACTCACTATGGATAGCTCTCTATTTTACACAAGAATTATGAACTCTTGCAATTGTGATGTACAAAAGAGCTTGACACCCACCTCTTATTTATAGTAGAAGGTGGCGCCTCTTCAAAGTGTGGAGGAGAAGAAAACCTTTTTCCAATAAAATAAGGAAAATATATTTGATTGATTTATCTCATTTATTATAATATCTTATATTAAATAAATCTAGGATATTGTCAATATCTTATATTGAATGTTTCCAAGATATTGTCAATATCTAATATTGACTATCTTTATTTTATTACCATAAATCAATTCACACATGTGTATATATCACATATATAATACACAAAGAAATCTAAATACAAATATAGTTAGTACACAAGTGCACATGCATATCACATATATGCATGGTACACGCATGTACACAAATACATGTATATATATTAATATCTAATATTAATATATGGTAATACCATTAATTAAATTGCACAATCCAAGTGTATATTATACACATTGAAAGTGGCGCCCCATATCCCAAATATTTGGCATCCGGAACATTCTTTAATTAATATAATGCTATGATTAATTAATTTGCAAAATACATGTATATCACATATATACATAATTTCGACATGCACATCATATATGTATATTTAATTAATCAACATAATTAATTTCTTGTATTTCATTTATTCATAATAAATAAATACCACCATATTAATTTACCACTATAACCTTAATAGTCTCGAGATAAACTTTCCTTATTTGGTTATCATCTATAACCACATTTTAATCCGGCTAGATGTTCATATGTGTGTGACCCGATAGGCTTCCGAATATGTTGGCCGTAGACACAAAGTGCAAATTACGAAAATGCCCTTCATGCCTAACGATCACGGGATAGCGTCTAGAAACACACCGTGACCCCCAATCATCGGAAGAGTCAAATGCAATGACTACTACCTTTCATGTGAAACAGTTACCGTGTAACTTACAATCCTATCATTTGTAATAATATCCATACGGTTAAATGCGTCGAGTGTCAAACATTAACGACCGTATCTTATAATCTGGATATCATGCTCTCTCGAAGTAACTCATTTACTCCCACTTTGCAAAGATTCTCGAGAGTAAGACATTCCTTATAAGAAGGCTATTTCGGATATTCGATCCCAATCATAGGATACGCGATTCCCAGACGACCAATCATGTATACTCCGCAAGCTTCAATATCATACCCAATCACTACCGCATGATCGCCCCATGGCTAGGGGAAACCTCAATAGTGGCAAAGCATGACAATCCACACCGTGATGCCATGATGACTCCGGTCAAAATGATAATTACACAACCGTCACATAGTGTGACACTTATCCGAGTAAGTGGGTCAGTCTAACGTACGTATTCTCTAATACACGTCCACGTACTGTCCAAGTGTCTCTACACTTCGATAGACGAGATCTATCCCTACCCTAAAGACAGAAGACATCTAATACGTGCTAGTCTGTTTATACTATCAATGCCCTGTTTCATAGTACATCAGCCTAGAGACATTTAAGTATCAAACTCATTAAAGTGATTAGAGATCTCATGAACCATAATCGCCTATAATGGTCTATCACAGTTTAATACTAAGGACGTTATCATATAACAATTCATATTTGGTTCTTTAAAAGAACATATATATGACAACAGAAAAGCCATTTAATATATGTATAAACATAAAGAAATAGTAGATATGATCCGACCCGGTCGGATCCGGTCCAACCCGATTGGGTTTAGGACACTATTTCAACAATCTCCCACTTGGCCTAAAACCAATCACTCGCACACACAAGATCAAGTTGAAACACAAGAATCTCATGCAATACTCGCAAGTAGCCCTAGCCTTGAACGGATCACCATCCGTGGGGACTCAGACTATCTTCATATCTTGTTCCAAATGACCAAGTCAAAGGAACCGCCTCAACACACACACACACGAATCTCTGACGAGACCCTGGTCCTTGCTCCAAGCAATGAATCCACTTACTATATCAGCTATATAGAAAAGGTGGAACAACCGTATAAGGTTCAAGAATGAACCTTCTAGATCCATGTACTGCTCCCGCTGCGCCTCTGAGGCACTACTGTATTTTGGCCTGGTTGTAGAATTTACAGTGACCCATAGCTAAGAACATTTCTAGTTCACTGTATCACTTATTCAAAGTGATTGCAAACCCAGACAATAGCTCCCACTCGCCTTCATAAGACTCAGGATCTACGTCTGTATATCTACGTTTATCTAATTCCAAGTTTCAATAAACTAGGAACTCTTGCTTAACTTGTTTAAGGATATTCTCGACATTCACCAGATTTACTTTCATACTTGCTCATGACAGTTAATGAACTATGAACATCTGGCATTACCTTTATGATGGTTCCTATCGCAGTAGCAAAGGAAACCTTTCATAATCATCTTTCACCTTATCTTTAGGACTAACGTCCTAACATAGATAGATCTTGAAAACACTGGCTGGTAGTATCCCGTCGCGACTTATACTAAACTCTTTTAGCATCACATCTATATAGGTAAACCATAATCTAACAGCAGTTAAATCTATCACTATAGATTCCTATTTCTAAAATAAGAACTGCTAATCCAAGTGCTTTCAGAAAGACCTTGAACTACCAAACATTAATTGATCAGATGACATGGGGTGATAATTCTCGAGAGAGATATCCAATACCTTCCTCAAAAATTATAACACACTCCCACTATCCATCTTGCACATGGGCATATCCTTCTTTTGACTCAATCAAACAAAGAAATCGTCTAGAGAAACTTGTTTGAGTCCATAAATGGATCTCGTGGGCTTACATATCATGTCATCATCTATGAACATCGAGATGTTTTCCCAACGTCTTCAACACTATCATATAGTCATGATACGAAGTTATAACAAGTATTATCTCGAATGTAGAATCGGCTCACCTTACAGTACATTCCTCTGGTAAGACAGGACTAGGTTCATAACTTTGGTTGTCACTGATGGAATCTAATTCGATATTATGGCTCTGGCCATATCTCTCAATCTTGCCTCTCAAACATTCTTTCATAAGTCGTGAGATATTCATTCTTCAAGATGAACATACCAAAGACCTTTTCGAGGCTTGAGGTTATCCACAGACTTACAGAACTTTTGTGTGCACTGAGCAGTGTTCTACACCTCATCGCTATGTGGCGTTTGCTCACGTTCCTATGGTTGAATATATATTTGTGGTTCTCAAACTCTTTTGAGATCCGATTCACTCCCACTGTTTCTCTTGGAAGAAACACTTCCTTTAGAAGACAGCATGTTTGGAGACAAACATTTTGCTCCATGAGACAAGTAAATAATATCCAGCGTGCTAGCTAAGACATTCCACAAAGTTGCATATGTTGTACTAGGCTTCAAGCCTTTCTGACTCAGCCTATGACAACTTCAAATCATCGGTTAAGATAGATTCGACATTATCTTCTTCCATATCTAATATGGAATTTATTCAACCTTTATTCTTTGGAACTTGGTTAAGTATAAGGCACTATCCCAAAACGGGTAAGGGATACTTATGGCTTGCGTCACATTTATCATATAAAGTGTTGTTTCCATTTTGGGAACACAATCTAATTAAGTATCCCAAAGATGGTATCCTTCAAGGGAGAATCTTATTCCTTTTAGACGACTTAAAAAACACCCTTCAGTATTAATTACTTCAATCCAATTGAAGATTAATTCCTAAGTAGCTCAAATCAATCTCATATTCGTACTAGCTCAAACTTTTCGGGCTTTCCGAATTGTCGTACTTCAATAAGTACATTCAACTATTTCTAAAAATAGTCATAGAGATTAACAAACAATTATTTGTGGCATTAATTGTCATAAGACAACAAACATCGGTATGTTTAGGCTTTAGACAATTTTTCTAGATTTTATAACCTTTTCATAAAAGGGTATTTTAGTCATCTTTAGATAAGATACGTATTACCTATATGATTCATAATCATATGGTTCAACATCATCGAATGACGCTTGATTACACGCTTCCTTTCCAGAGAGACTATGTCTAGAACAACTACAAATATCAAGGATAACAAATGCATTCAAATATTTAGTTGAGATCTCATCACATATATCAACTATATAGTGACATCAATCTAGTATGTTAGATTCAAAGGACCTTCCAACTTTTTCGAATAACATTTATTCTTTACAATTGAATATGTCTACTAAATCCTAACCGATAACTATAAGTCGTTCTTCATAAGAACCGAACATAATAACATTTATTTAGTCCCCTTATCGCTTTACTAGATCCGCATATGGCAAGTGTCACAACGTTTGCTTCACCTTCCATATCTCGCATTTAATCTTTCCAATTAAATCACACTCATAAGATATCATATATCTAAGAGTCGACTTGAACTTAGATAGATTTATCTCAACAGACTTGCTTAGAATAGAGACTTGATAAGCTCTCTCTATTTAAGCACATGCCCTAACTTTTCTTTCAATCCTTTAAGCACTTGAAAAATGTTTCTTATTGTAGTCTTCATAAGACTTAAGAAAGATCACAAGAGCCATGTCCTTAATTTCCTTTCATAAAGAAAATTTAAAGTTTATTAAATAGTTTATTTTACCTTTTGAATCGTATTCAAAACATTGAATATTTAATTAACGTTTAAGCAATGATAGAATTAAGTCGATACTTAAATCCTACAATTTTGAAAACAACATTTCCAAAATTCGATGTGGTCATTCTTGTTCAACGTTTGAATTAATTGTCATCGTATGACAAAATGATCATCTTGGATCGTATCCAATATATGACTAATTCGTTGAAACTTATTTCAAATGATTTAATCATATCATGAGCTTCCGCTTTCATTAATAATTAAAGTCTTGGAGTACTCCATCATATATGTAGTCTCCTTGTCTCTAATCGCTATAACGGGATCGCTTTCGTGTCATTGCTTTTAAAAGGATTAAAATTACTAAACCATATTTGAGAATGTTTCTCAAAAGGTAATGATCGTAATTTGGTTTTACTAATCGAGAATAAAACATAAATATAAAAGTTTGCTAAAACTACAACATAAAAATGAAAATAAAAGAGTGTTGTTGTTTATACATGCAAAATCAAAATGGTCATTTGGTTTATGATTTTGCTCCCATTAGTCAACTACTTCCAATTGACTTTCAAGAATTATTAATTTCTTTAGTGGACAAGATCCCACTAAACTACCCCGACCCCGCTTTGGTGGTGGACCGAAAATAGCATAATAGGTAGACAACTCTTTTGTCAATCGTATCTTATACGACTCTTGTTGTTTGACTAGTCAACTCTTTGACAATTTTCATCTTATGAAGTAGTCAAACCCTTGCCTCTAAAATCCAAACGCGACCCGCTTTGGTTTGGTGGCGAGAGAATTCTTAGTCCATCCATAACCCCAATATTCATGAGATCTCTTTCGATCATATCTCGATAACGATGATATACCCGAGGTAGGTCAACCCCGCTTTGGCTGGTGAGTAGGGTCCGAACAAGGGCTCTTCACCGTCGTTATAATATGGGGAGGCAACCCCGACATGATTTTTGATGTGGGAATAATTTTAAATTAATTCACTTAATTAATTTGGTTTAATTATGGTCTCATCTACTATGTGCATATTACTACTATATCATATAAAGTAAAACATACACAACATTCCGCGCACAAAATAACCGGTATGATCATGGACTTTTCTGAGTGCGGTTTCGAATACAAACTGACGAAACCGCGGGTCACAAACTAATGGTATACTCGCAACCGCCAATAGGATCTTTATTGATGTACGCCAATGGGTTCTTTATCTCTCCTTGGTCTTCAACTTCTTGCTCCATTCTTGTTACATAATAATTTATCTAATAATTACACCCGCCGCACACTGGGGGGAGCTAACGGGAATGAGATAAATGCAAAAAAGTAAACTAGGTCACGTTCTTTATAACGGCCTAGACAATTTTTCAAAACCAACATTAAGAAAACATTCCCATCTATCCTATTGGTTTAGTCCATGATCAATCGGGGTCCATATAATCACATTATATCTACACATCTAATCCATACAATTTTATCATATGAAAAAGATTAAATTCTAATTTTAACTACTCATGCATCTTTATTTTATCACATCAAATAATTAAATAACTTTTAATTAATTATATGACTCAATCGAAAATTAAAATTAACACTTAATTTTAAATCGATTTTAATTTTAATTAAAATTGAACTATTCAAAATAAAATTAAAATTACTAAGTTTCATATTTGTTTCCTTTCCAAAAATAAATTTAGTTTAGCCCTGGCCACTTTCCAAAATCAAAATTTTGGAAGTGGCCTAGGCCTAGGCCTAGGCCTTTTACAAATCAAATATTTGAAAAGGGGCCTAGGCCTATTCCAAATCAAATATTTGGAAAGGCCAACTTATTTTAGTCTAGGCCTGGCCACTTTCCAAAATCAACATTTTGGAAGTGGCCTAAGCATAGGCCTATTCCAAATCAAATATTTGGAAAGGCCAAATAGTTTTGGTTTAGGCCTGGCCACTTTCCAAAATCAAAATTTTGGAAGTGGCCTAGGCCTAGGCCTATTCCAAATCAAAATTTGGAAAGACCAATATGCCATATGGTTTCCCAATGGTCCAAACTATTTGAACCATAGGTTGGCCATATGACACAACTAAACAAACGAGATATCTATGCACAATAAATATCACAAAACGAAAAGGGTCGATCTCCCCCATTGGAAGAGGACGACCGACCACGCACGGCGACCCCTAGGGCCACCGCCGCCGCCGCGCCCTTGAGAGGAGGGCCGCCGCCGATCGGCCGAGCCCCATAAACCCTATTTTTTTGTTTTTGTTTCAACGTTTCGTGATTTAAATCTTGCATCTATTGATTAAATACTACACATTTAAATTATGCTTATTGCTTAAGCTCGAAGTCTGGCTCTGCTACCACTGTTAGGAAATCACTAGTTTAACGCAGCGGAATTTAAAATTTGATTTCCTTTTTCTAGATCGTTCTTCGTTTAATGCAATAAACACGTTAAGTAGTTTGACGGTTATACCTTGATGATCTACTAGATCGTCGCTTTGACCGTCAACGGAGAGTAGTTCAATGAGCAAGCCGTCCACGCGTCCGGCCTCTATCGCCAATCCACACGAACCCCTTTCCGGAATCCTCCTTGGATTACTATCGGAAAAACTCCGGCTGCTAGACCGGACCTTTTCTTCCATCACAAACTCACTATGGATAGCTCTCTATTTTACACAAGAATTATGAACTCTTGCAATTGTGATGTACAAAAGAGCTTGACACCCACCTCTTATTTATACTAGAAGGTGGCGCCTCTCAAAGTGTGGAGGAGAAGAAAACATATTTCCAATAAAATAAGGAAAATATATTTGATTGATTTATCTTATTTATTATAATATCTTATATTAAATAAATCTAGGATATTGTCAATATCTTATATTGAATGTTTCCAAGATATTGTCAATATCTAATATTGACTATCTTTATTTTATTACCATACATCAATTCACACATGTGTATATATCACATATATAATACACACATAAATCTATATACAAATATAGTTATTACACAAGTGCACATGCATATCACATATATGCATGGTACACATATGTACACAAATACATGTATATATATTAATATCTAATATTAATATATGGTAATACCATTAATTAAATTGCACAATCCAAGTGTATCTTATACACATTGAAAGTGGCGCCCATATCCCAAAGATTTGGCATCCGAAACATTCTTTAATTAATATAATGCTATGATTAATTAATTTTCAAAATACATGTATATCACATATATACATAATTTAAACATGCACATCATATATGTATATTTAACTAATCAACATAATTAATATCTTGTATTTAATTTATTCATAATAAATAAATACCACCATATTAATTTACCACTATAACCTTTATAGTCTCGAGATAAACTTTCCTTATTTGGTTATCATCTATAACCACATTTTAATCCGGCTAGATGTTCATATGTGTGTGACCCGATAGGCTTCCGAATATGTTGGCCGTAGACACAAAGTGCAAATTACGAAAATGCCCTTCATGCCTAACGATCACGGGATAGCGTCTAGCAACACACCGTGACCCCCAATCATCGGAAGAGTCAAATGCAATGACTACTACCTTTCATGTGAAACAGTTACCGTGTAACTTACAATCCTATCGCTGTAATAATATCCATACGGTCGTACGTCGAGTGTCAAACATTAATGATTGTATCTTATAATCTGGATATCATGCTCTCTTGAAGTAACTCGTTTACTCCCACTTTGCTAAGATTCTCGAGAGTAAGACATTCCTTATAAGAAGGCCATTTAGGATATTCGATCCCAATCATAGGATACGCGATTCCCAGACGACCAATCATGTATACTCCGCATGCTTCAATATCATACCCAATCACTACCGCATGATCGCCCCATGGCTAGGGGAAACCTCAATAGTGTCAAAGCATGACAATCCACACCGTGATGCCATGAAGATTCCGGTCAAAAGGATAATTACACAACCGTCACATAGTGTGACACTTATCCGTGTAAGTGGGTCAGTCTAACGTACGCATTCTCTAATACACGTCCACGTACAGTCCAAGTGTCTCTACACTTCGATAGACGAGATCTATCCATGCCCTAAAGACAGAAGACATCTAATACGTGCTAGTCTGTTTATACTATCAATGCCTTGTTTAATAGTACATCAGCTGTTCGGTAAAAACGAGTTTTACAATTTATAAACCGAAACACCCCAAGTATAAGGATCTGTAGTAAAGGATGTTATCGGGTCGTCCTAAGGGAATGGAATGTTTATCAAATTCAAGTATAAACCTATATCGATTATGTCACAATTATCTATCTAAACTAAGGTTGAAACTAACTAAAACCTAAACCTAAGAATTAAAACTAAAACAAGAATAAAAACAAGCAGAAAATAAGGAAATAGAAAGACGGACGAGCGTTCACTAATGTGAACGAGCGTCTGAAAACTAAATCTAATGGACGGGCGTCTGCTATTGCGGACGAGCGTCTGACTATGAATTGAAACAAAAAAGTGCAGGAAAACAGTAGGAAATTAGGGTTTATAAAACTAGAACTTAAACTAAACTTAATCTAAACGATTTTGATTAGAACAATTAAAGGAAAACACAGCGAGGCAACTAGATTCCACCCATCAACCAACAATCCCCAACTAGATGGTGATCTAAAGACATAGTTTTTAGTAGTGATTTTTCACGAATTCGTTCAAATATCTTCAATCAAATTTCTAGGTTTCGTTTATCTTTTCAAACAAACTAAACATGCAATCAAAACGAAATCACGAGATTGTTTCCAAGCTTTTTACTCAACTAAACATGCTTAATTTCTTACAACATGATTAGATGCATTACTTTGAATAAAAGAGAACTTAAATAAACACACTTTCATATATTGATTCAAGCATCAAATAAACGGAGATCGTTTCATCAAATCTTAATTCAATAAAACTTAAACAATACAAAACAGATCCAAAGTAATGAAAAACTATGAAATAAACTCACTACACATCAAGTATCGAACTCCTCTAGTTGGTTTTGTCGTCGATAAGCTTCCTCCGTCGACTCACTGCAGGGCTTTTAGCCAACAATCATGTTGAAGATGATTGTTGTTTTGGAGAAGTTCATCTCTGTGGAATTAGGGTTCTGGCCGCAGCTTTTTGGTGTGAAAGTGCGATTTCAATCATGTCGTTAGGGTTTAAAAGCTGCTGTATTTATAGAGTGCTAAGTCGGTTAGCCTTAGGTCGGCGGCGGACGCTCGTTCACTTATATGGACGCCCGTTCAAGATGCCTTAGACGCTATCAAGACGCTCGTCCAGATTCCGTCCAAACTCTCTGTTCAACTTTTCTTCCCTGGACGCTCGTCCGAATTACCAGACGCCCGTCCAGATTGATGCAGAACGGATTTCTTGATATTTCCATCTTTATCTTGATTGATTTCTCTTTCCTTATCTCTTTTATTTTCCCATATCTTTGATTGATCCTCTCTCATCTCGAAATTAAGCTTCCTAAAAGATAAATAAACATTGCAAAATGTAGTGAAATCCAAATAATCATAATTAAATCAATTAAACACTTAAAATAACCAATTTTGCAAATAACCATATTAAAATGACATTTACTTAATAATTACACTTAAACCCTTAATTCTTATGTAAATTATGCAAATGCGGGGAAAATAATATTGAAATACACCCTTAATAATCATATAAATATGGCCTTAACAACACCCCCACACTTAGCTTTTTGTACGTCCTCGGACAAAACAATCAAAACTATAGCTCAACTTTCATGTAATCCACATAGATCTCTAACTCACGTAACAAAAGATACAACAACTATAGCAAACAATACCATCACAGAGATAGATTCAGTGTAAGTGTGACAAGCCCTTTTCAAATTTAACAAGCCTTTCAAAGAAGTATCCTCTCAAAAATCCAATGACTATCCTAGATATAGGCAGTAATAGCTCCACTCAAAGCCTTCCCACGCACTCAGTAGGATAATCCCTACAGCATATCATGCGGTTCTACTGGGTATAAGATCCATGATAACAAAGACTTCACTTTATTTTTACTCATCATTTCCAAAATTTCAAAATTTGACGCATATCAGAATGAGCTTTTACCCATCATAGTAGAATAGGACATTTCAAGATAATCCCTACCTACTCAAATCATAAGGTAGCTTCTTCTAATCGTCCGTGAGCTTCGGTCATCATAGTGGTATAGGACATACGTGGTATACCCTATCGCACTCAAATCATCGACCGACTTCCGACAAACGTATTTATTATGATTGCTTATTCATTCTTTTCTTCAAGACATAAGTTACATCTCACTTATCACATTCGAACTTTATGATATTCACAGCACCCGGTCTAACTAAGGTGTTACTATACTGACCTTCCTAAGATGAATCACTAAAACAATGAAAGGATATAGTTCAAAAATCTTGCTTCAATATCAAAGGCTTCCGTGAACGTGAAAAATGAATACTAGCTCCATGAAAGTAAAGACATGCTATAATTATCTCACTAAGTCACATACTATCATCGTTAGAAAACTACAACTAGCAAGCATTTAGTTTCAACCACATGCTCGAGACTAACAAAAATTTAAATGTCGTGGAAATTTAACATTCACTCATATTTCAAAGGATATAGCAGGAAAACATACCCAATTTACCCCCCCACACTTAAATCACATTATGTCCGCAGAATGTGCAGAATAAAAGAAAAAGAAAACTTAGCTGGTTTCAACAGTGGTTGTCGGATGAAAGTTGGCAGAGGTCAGGCCGGAGCATGAACGTACCGCTACAACTTGAATAGGCAACACTGGACATAAAAGCTTGCGAACCTGCTCAAAAGTATCTGCCACACTCGACATACCATATTATCTCGGGGTACACGGGGTATATGAGCAACACATAACACAAAACACTTACAATGAATGTAGGAGGAATAACCATCAACACATAATCAACTAAAGTACTACTTGTAAAACAATAAAACAACCTAAAAAAAAAACAAATAACTAGGTTGCCTCATAGGAGCGCTTTTTTAATGTCAATAGCTTGACACAGATTTCAAAAGATCAACCCGGATCGGGCCACTTTGGTTTGACTACCGCCACCTCAGTATCGGAATCAGAAGTACTGGGGCGGAAATGATTTTCACCACAACAACAAGTCAAGTGTTCTATAAGATCATTAAACTTTTCTCTCCAAACTACACTGACTCTCTTCTTCTTGTTCTTGCGGATGATAGGCATAGGTGTGCTAACATGCTTAGGAGTCTTAGAAGAAGGTTCCTCACAGGTAGAGGTAGGAATGTCATCATCTGACTCAAAGAAATAAGATGGAATCTCTTCACAAATCAGGACATCTGTACTCTCAACTCTTCTTTGGAAATAAAGAGTCTCAGGCTTCTCCTTTGGTTGCCCAAAATATTTCTTAAGTCGATGGCCATTCACTTTAAAAGCTTGATTACCATACCCGTTCAAAGTAATTACTCCACTTGGATTAACCTCGAGAATCTCAAAGGGACCAGACCATCTAGACTTGAGTTTACCCGAAACAGTGAAGTCTAGTATTATAGAAGTAAAGCCATTTCACCAACTTTGAATTCTCGGTCCTTGATCTTAGCGTCATGGAGTATCTTTGTTCTTTCCTTGCTAAGCTTAGCATTCTCGTATGCTCTGAGTCCGAATTAAATCGAGCTCGTTCAATCAGAACAACCGTTTCTCCCCACGAGTTGGCTATCGAAATTCAAGAATTTAATTGCCCGAAAGCTCTGTGCTCAAGTTCGACAGGTAAATGACAAGCTTTTCCATAGACCATTTGGAAGGGTGACGTGCCCATCGGGGTTTTAAATGCAGTACGATAAGCCCACAATGCGTCATCCAACTTAAGACTCCAATTAGATCGATTATTGTTCACGGTCTTCTCTAAAATTCTTTTCAAGCTCTGGTTGCTTACCTCGACTTGGCCACTGGTTTGGGGATGATATGGTGTACCAACTTTGTGTTTGACACCATATCTTTCAAGGATTTTATCAAGCGGCGCATTGCAAAAATGGGTACCTTCATCACTAATGAGTGCTCTTGGACGACCGAATCGGTAAAGATATTCTTTTGCAAGAATTTCTTCACGACTTTATGATCATTAGTTTGGGTAGCTATGGCTTCAACCCACTTGGAAACATAGTCGATTACCTGAGACGAGGATATATTTATTACCGCACGAAGATGGAAAGGGTCCCATAAAATCTATGCCCCAAACGTCGAAAACTTCGCATTCAAGAATGGGCTTATGTGGCATTTCCATCCTACTACTCGCCATCCAGTTCTCGCACCTATCACAACCTTTACAAAAGGCTTCGCATCTTTAAACAGAGTGGCGGCGAGATCCAGCTTGAAGGATCTTTGCAACCGTCTTCGGTGTTCCATAATGACCTCCGGTAGGACCGCTATGGCATTGTTCTAGGATATCCCACTGATCATGCTCAGGAACACACCGTCAAAGCAACCCGTCTTTACAGACCCTGAACAAATAAGGATCTTCCCATACAAGATATTTAAGGTCGGAAAAGAACTTTTTCTTCTCCTGATACGTCATGTCCTCTAAATGACCACTCGCTAAATAGTTGACGTAGTCAGCATACCACGGCCTAACCGTTTCAAGCTTCATCAATTGCTCAGTCGGAAAATCAATGCCTATATCATTGTGATTCTCTGCACCCTCATTTACTAAGCGAGATAAATGATCAGCCACAATATTCTCACTACCTTTCTTATCTTTAATCACAAGGTCAAACTCTTGTAATATCAAAATCCATCGAAGTAACCTTGGTTTTGCATCTGCTTTGTCCATAAGGTAGCGTAAGGCTGCATGATCGGTCCATACAACAACTTGAGACCCTGAAGATAACTTCTAAACTTGTCAATGGCAAAAACAACGGCTAAGAATTCCTTCTCGCTTGTGGTATAATTGCATTGAGCCGGGTTCAAGGTGCGGCTCGCATAATAAATGGGCTGAACCTTTATCAACTCTTTGACCTAAAGCTGCGCCACTGGCGTAATTAGAGGCATCGCACATCAACTCGAAAGGCTTGGTCCAAATCGGGTGCAACTAAAATAGGGGCATCGATAAGCTTGTCTTTCGACAATTGAAAGCTTCTTTGCACTTCAGATCGAACAAGAAATCTACATCATCTTTCAAAAGATTTGATAAAGGCTTGGCGATGGTAGAAAAATCTTTAATGAAACGCTTTGTAGAAGCCAACATGTCCTAGAAAACCTCGTACCTCTTTCACTTTGTCTTAGGTACGTCATCCTTTCAATGGCTTCGACCTTAGCCTTATCAACTTGAATACCGGCATTGGACACCTTATGTCCCAAAACGATTCCTTCGCCTACTAGAAAATGGCATTTTTCCCGCTTAAGCACCGATTTTTCTCAACACACCGTTGGAGTACCATATCTAGATTCTTTAAGATTTCATCAAAGCTATCGCCGTGGATCGAGAAGTCATCCATGAAGACCTCCATGCATTGCTCCACATGTCCATCAAAATGGCTAACATGCACCGTTGAAAAGTCGCGGGTGCGTTGCATAGGCCGAATGGCATTCTGCGAAAAGCAAAAGTACCGGATGGACACGTAAAGTTGTCTTCTCTTGGTCATTAGGATCAATGGCTATCCGGAAGTAGCCGAATAGCCATCAAGGAAACAATAATACTTATGACCACTCGGTCGTTCAATAAGTCGGTCAATGAAGGGGTAGGGAAAGTGGTCCTGGCGGTAACCTCGTTAAGTCTCACGATAGTCAATGCAGACTCTATAGCACATCACGAGTCGTAAGGCAACTTCCTCCCTTTTTCATTCTTTTCGATTTGTGATTCCGCCTTCTTTGGCACAACTTGAGTAGGTGACCCACTCGCTATCGGCGATTGCATAGATGATGCCCATGTCAAGCCACTTTATCACTTCTTTCTTGACAACCTCCTGCATATACGCGGGTTCACCCTTTCTCTGAGGTTGTCTAACCTTTTAGCTCCCTCCTCCGTTCGGATTTTATGCATGCATACATCCGGGCTGATTCCTCGGATATCACCCACTTGCCATCCGAACGCGAGATATTCTTTTTTAAGCACTTCTATCAGCTGTGCTTCTTGCTCAGGGTCGAGTTTCGAAGAAATGATCAAAGGCAATTTATCTCCATCCTTAAGAAAGATATACTTAAGGTGTTTTGGAAGCGGTTTGAGCTCTAAATCAGTGGGTGGTTGCTCAATACTAGACTTTAACGGGCCACCTTTCTCTTTATGAGCTTGGAGTGGTTGACTAAAGAATAACTCATCTTCCCGAGGCTCCACCCCAGAAAGGTACTGGATCAAATCGTCCATCGGAATCCTCCGATCAACACTTGCTTCCTTTTTCTTGTGATCGATCATTTTTCTTAACTCTTCATCTTTAAGCTCTTCTGCCAGCTCTTCCCAATCATCTACTTCCCAATGGGTAGCTTCTCTCCAAAATTCTACCTCGTCCCAACTACCCATCAGAGCTTCTTCTTCACCAGGGATGAAGTCTTCCTGACTCAGTTCTTTGAGATCATCGTTTGTTGCTGGGCATCTCCATGCTTCTAACCCACTAACAGGCTCAGTGTGAGCGAGTGAAGATGACTCGTCAATGCCTACGGCTTGAAATGAATTAGACGATGGTCCGCAGTCAGCTTGATTTTCAATGTCCATGACTTCAAAAACACCTATCTCTGTCAACTCCTCTGCTTCTTCAGAGTAGGCATCTTTTTCATCCTCGTAAATTGCTTCAACAAACGATATTTCGTCAATTACGGCTCTTTCAGGATATGTCCCTCGTGTGAAGGTAATGGATGTGTCATCGACTCTAAGAGTAATCTGTCCTTTGCAGAAGTCGATGAGAGCGTTAGAAGTGTCTAAAAAGGTTCGGCCTAGAATTAGAGGCATCTCCTTATCGGTGGATAGTCTAGAATAACCCGATCGGTAGGGAAGACTAAATGTTCAACTTGAAGGAGAACATTAGCTACACAACCGGCCGCAGACCGCTAGATCTATCTACCATCTAAAGAGAAAGAGGCGCTCTCCGCATCCTTTTATCTAACCCGAGCTTTTGCATACGTTTAATGGCATCACATTAATAGAGACCCCGAGTCGCATAAGACATTTTCGAATAAATGGCCTTCGATCTCACAGAGATTGAAGGTCCGCCAGTGTCACCTAAACAAAGACAATTTTCTCGTGAAACCATCGCGCAATCTTCAGCGTAGCACTTCTTCACCATCCTGAAGCTTTCTCTTACTCCCACAGAATTCTTTAAGATACTTAGAGCATTTAGGCATTTCAGTTAATACCTCGGCTAAGGGCATACTAACTTGAGTGTCTCTAAGCATCCTCCTCACTCCAGCATACTGCTTGTCATTAGTGAGGGCTTTCTCTTTCCTTTTTGGGGGATAGGAAGGGCTTTACCATTCCCTGTAGCTTGATTCTTTATCGCCTCATCCTCCCTATCCTTCCATCTCACGAACTTTTCTTCTTTTTTCTTAGTCAGGGGTACCGCCCCTTGACTTTCCTTTCTTTCCTCATCATCAGAATTATTTTCATCCTCCGAAGAATTGTCACTAAGCTCCTCATCGTTGCTTTCTTCGGCATGTGGTTTCTGATTTCCCCCTCCTGAACTCATGGCGTCAGGAGGGGCTACTCGTTTCCCGACATCTTGCCGGATTCAGCCTTCTTACCACTTCTCAACGTTACTTCATTCAACTCATCTTCTTGTCCATACTCCCATTGTGGGGTAATGGCAGTGCAAACATTCACATCAGCTTTTGGGTTTCTCTCGGTATAACTCGGAAGTTTGCCGTGAGGTCTGCTTGCTTGCTGGTCTGCCATCTGACCAACTTGTCTCTCAATAGCTTTAACGCTAGTAGACAAGGTCTTCACCATGTCTACCAGCTCATCGAATTTGTGTTGAGGGACACATGAGGTGGTATGATTTTGAGTTTGGTTCCATCCACCCTGCGGCCTTTGGGAGTTAGGAGCTGTCCTTTGATAGTTCGAGTTGAAAGAATTCAAGTTTGAAGGGCCGGGTGGTAACTTGGCTTGATTGAAGTTTTGTCGTTGAAATCCTGAGTAGTTCTGGATTTGATTGAAGTTTCCGAAGGGTTGGTTTTGATTATCCATTAAATTTACTTCTTCCGTCATCTCCGTTCCTACCTGCATTCCCAGATCAGAAGGCTGCGTTTGAAGATTGGGCAAACGCTGCTTATCAATTCCATCCGAGCAACCAACGACTTTGTATCGGGGTGCTTGCGTGACCTTCTTTCTTAACAACATTGGTCTTCTTGGGAGTCGACCATATATTGTTCTTGGCGATGGTCTCACCACTCTGTAGTAGTCTCATCACCTCCCCTAGAAGGATCCATGAGCTGTGGAGTCAAGATAGTCTCTATTAGGTTGAGAGACACCTCTATAGAAATGATTCCTCCAAAGAACTCATGTCTCATCATATCCGTGATTGGGGCATTTCCTCATCAAGAGATCTAATCTCTCCCAAGCTTTGCCAACAGTCTCATCTTCCAACTGCTCAAACGTAGCTATTTCCCGTTTCATCTCCATAATCTTGCCTGGTGAAACCCACTTAAGAGCGAAGGCTCTTTTGACATCATTCCATGTATGGAGGGAATGATGAGCTAATGATTTAAACCACCGGCTTGCTTCACCTTTTAAAGCAAACGGAAATAGCTTTAACTTCACTATCTCAGAATCAACACCAGGATAATGGCCTGCTTCACAGATTTGTACGAATGTGGACAAGAAGTCGTGTGGATCTTCCTGAGCAGTACCATGGAAAGAGCTATTCTGAACTAGGGCAACTACTCCGTTCTTTAGATCAAAGTTCACTCCTCCCATGTCAGGAGGACGAATAGGTCTATGCCCCTCGAGAAAGTCTTGATTTAGATATGGGGTGTAGGGGTCCTGGTTCAGTTGATTAAGCTGGTTTTGTCTAAATTGTTGAAGTTGTTGATTTATGCCAGCTTGTTGATTCTGCTGTTGCTGCAGAGCTTGCATTTGTTGCAGAATTAGATTTAACTGAGCTTGGGGATCAGGATTTGGAATTGGTGGATCTTGATCTGCCATGGCGTCAAGATCAGGAAGAAGTCACCTTCTTAGGATAGATCGTTCAGGTTCAGGATCGAAGAACATAAGTCCCTTCTTACTTCTCGTTTGCATAAACCAGAAGAAAGGAAAAGGAAGAAATCAACCTTAGGGTTGATTAGAACAGGTTTAGAAAAGGTTTGATGGTTTGAAGGAGAAAAGAAAAGAGAAGAGAAGAGAAGATAGAAAAGAAGTGATGATTGAACAGATCGAATCAAGGCGTCCAGTGTTAGTGGACGTTCGTTCAGAGATGAACGCTCGTTCAAATTAATGAACGGTCGTTCGGGAACAGATTGAAGTGGACGGGCGTTCAAGTTATTAAACGCTCGTCCAGACTTCGAAAATCTAAAACTAAGGCTGAAAACTTAAAAACGAAATAGAAATAATTAAGGAAACTAAAAAGAACGTACGGAAATAAATAAAGGCTAATCTAAAGTTACGAAAAACAAATCGAAAATTATAGAAACTAATTTAACTATCAAAATTAAAGAAAATAATTGAAGGAAAATAATATCAAATAAAACAAGGTAAAAACGAAAACAAAAATAAACGTAATTCTAAAATTTAGACCTACAAATTAAAATTAGAATCGATATAAAATTTTATACCTAAAAGAATCCGACAACCGTTACCGATTCCCCGGCAACGGCGCCAAAAACTTGTTCGGTAAAAACGAGTTTTACAATTTATAAACCGAAACACCCCAAGTATAAGGATCTGTAGTAAAGGATGTTATCGAGTCGTCCTAAGGGAATGGAATGTTTATCGAATTCAAGTATAAACCTATATCGATTATGTCACAATTATCTATCTAAACTAAGGTTGAAACTAACTAAAACCTAAACCTCAGAATTAAAACTAAAACAAGAATAAAAACAAGCAGAAAATAAGGAAATAGAAAGACGGACGAGCGTTCACTAAAGTGAACGAGCGTCTGAAAACTAAATCTAATGGACGGGCGTCTGCTATTGCGGACGAGCGTCTGACTATGAATTGAAACAGAAAAGTGCAGGAAAACAGCAGGAAATTAGGGTTTATAAAACTAGAACTTAAACTAAACGATTTTGATTAGAACAATTAAAGGAAAACACAGCGAGGCAACTAGATTCCACCCATCAACCAACAATCCCCAACTAGATGGTGATCTAAAGACATAGTTTTTAGTAGTGATTTTTCACGAATTCGATCAAATATCTTCAATCAAATTTCTAGGTTTCGTTTATCTTTTCAAACAAACTAAACATGCAATCAAAACGAAATCACGAGATTGTTTCCAAGCTTTTTACTCAACTAAACATGCTTAATTTCTTACAACATGATTAGATGCATTACTTTGAATAAAAGAGAACTTAAATAAACATACTTTCATATATTGATTCAAGCATCAAATAAACGGAGATCGTTTCATCAAATCTTAATTCAATAAAACTTAAACAATACAAAACAGATCCAAAGTAATGAAAAACTATGAAATAAACTCACTACACATCAAGTATCGAACTCCTCTAGTTGGTTTTGTCGTCGATAATCTTCCTCCGTCGACTCACTGCAGGGCTTTTAGCCAACAATCATGTTGAAGATGATTGTTGGGTTGGAGAAGTTCATCTCTGTGGAATTAGGGTTCTGGCCGCAGCTTTTTGGTGTGAAAGTGCGATTTCAATCATGTCGTTAGGGTTTAAAAGCTGCTGTATTTATAGAGTGCTAAGTCGGTTAGCCTTAGGTCGGCGGCGGACGCTCGTTCACTTATATGGACGCCCGTTCAAGATGCCTTAGACGCTATCAAGACGCTTCGTCCGCATTCCGTCCAAACTCTCTGCTCAACTTTTCTTCCCTGGGCGCCGTCCGAATTACGACGCCCGTCCCGCATTGATGCGAACGGATTTCTTGATATTTCCATCTTTATCTTGATTGATTTCTCTTTCCTTATCTCTTTTATTTTCCCATATCTTTGATTGATCCTCTCTCATCTCGAAATTAAGCCTCCTAAAAGATAAATAAACATTGCAAAATGTAGTGAAATCCAAATAATCATAATTAAATCAATTAAACACTTAAAATAACCAATTTTGCAAATAACCATATTAAAATGACATTTACTTAATAATTACACTTAAACCCTTAATTCTTATGTAAATTATGCAAATGCGGGGAAAATAATAATGAAATACACCCTTAATAATCATATAAATATGGCCTTAACATCAGCCTAGAGACATTTAAGTATCAAACTCATTAAAGTGATTAGAGATCTCATCAACCATAATCGCCTATCATGGTTTCTCTATCACAGTTTAATACTAAGGACGTTATCATATAACATTTCATAATTGGTTCTTTAGAAGAACATATATATGACAATAGAAAAGCCATTTAATATATGTATAAACATAAAGAAATAGTATAAATGATCCGACCCGGTCGGATCCGGTCCAACCCGATTGGGTTTAGGACTATTTCAACATGATTAGGCTCCAATCTTTCTCGACTTTGCCTATGACAACTTCAAATCATCGGTTAAGATAGATTCGACATTATCCCCTTCCATATCTAATATGGAATTTATTCAACCTTTATTCTTTTGAACTCGGTTAAGTATAAGGGCACTATCCCGAAAAGGGTAAGGTATACTTCGTATGGCTTGCGTCACACCTTTATCATATAAAGTGTTGTTTCCATTTTAGGAGCACAATCTAATTGTGTATCCCAAAGATGGTATCCTTCAAGGAGAATCTTATTCCTTTCAGACGACTTACAAAACACCGCCAGGTATTAATTATTTCAATCCAATTGAAGATTAGTTCCTAAGTAGTTCATCAATCTCATATTCATGCTAGCTCAAACTTTTCGGGCTTTCCGAATTGTCGCAATTCAATAAGTACATTCAACTATTTCTAAAATAGTCATAGAGATTAATGAACAATTATTTGTGGCATTAATTGCCATAAGCCAACAAACATCCGTTTGTTTAGGCTTTGGACAACTTTCTAGATTTTAATAACCTTTTCATAAAAGGGTATTTCAGTCATCTCTAGATAAGATACGTATTACCCATATGATTCATAACCACATGGTTCAGACATCATCAGAATGCCATCTGATCACACGATTCCCCTCCATAGAGACTATGTCTATAACGACCACCAAATATTAAGGATAACAACCATACAAATTTTTAGTTGAGATTTCATCACATATATCAACTATATAGTGGCATCAATCTAGTATGTTAGATTCAGTGACCTTTCAACTCTATCAGAATAACATTTATTCCTTACAATTGAATACCAAATCCTAACAAGTAATCGAAAATCATGTTCTTCATAAGAACCGAACATAATAACATTTATTTAGTTCCCTTATCAGTTTTCTAGATCTAGAATATGGTAAGTGTTACAACGCTTTGCTTCACCTTCCATATCTATATTTAATCTTTCTATTTTAATCACACTCGTAAGATATCATATATCTTAGAGTCGACTTTGAACTTAGACAGATTTGTCTCAACATTCTTGCTTGGGATAGAGGCTTCAATAAGTCCTCTATTTAAGCACATGCCATAACTTTCCTTTTTAATCCTTTAAGCACTTGTAAATATTTCTCAGTGTAGTCTTCATAAGACTTAAGAAAGATCACAAGAGCCATGTCTTTAATTTCCTTTCATAGAGAAAATCTAAAGTTTATTAAATAGTTTAATTAACCTTTTGAATCGTATTCAAAACATTGACTATTTAATTAACCTTTAAGCAATGATAGAATTTATAAGTCGATACTTAAATCTTACAATTTTGAAAACAACCTTTCCAAAATTCGGTCTGGTCACTCTTATCCAACGTTTTAATTAATTGTCATCGTATGACTGAATGATCATATTGGATCGTATCCAATATCATGAACTTTAGCTTTTCTTTAAAGTCTTGGAGCACTGCATCAAATATGTAGTCTCCGTGTCTCTAACTACTACAACGGGGATGCTTTGTCTTTGCTTATTTAAAGGATTAAAATTACTTAACCATATTTGAGAACGTTTCTCAAAAGGTAACAGTCATAATTTGGTTTTACTAATCGAGAATAAAACATAAACATAAAGTTTTCTAAAACTACAACATAAAAATAAAGATAAAAGAGTGTTGTTTTTTATACACGCAAAATAAAAAATGGTCTTTTGATTTATGATTTTGCTCCCACTAGTCAACTACTCCCAATTGACTTTCAAGAATCTTTTCAAAATTCTTTAGTGGCCAAGATCCCATCTGGTTACCCCGGTTCCCGACGAGGGCCGATCAACCGGAATAATTCGAAAGGTAGGTAACACTTACCAATCATATCTCTATGTGACTCTTGGTGGTTGACTAGTCAACTCTTTGACAATACACACCTTTATGTGGTAGTCAACCCCTTGCCTCTAGAATAAGACGGTCCTGATGAGGGCCAATCACCGCAATACTCTAGTCAAGTCATAACCCAATATTCACGAGATCTCATATGATCATATCTCAATAACGACGATATACCTACCTGGTAGGTAGGTAAACTCCCGACGAGGGCGATCAGTTGGATCCGAACAAAGGCTCTTCACCGTCGCTATAATATTATGAGACAATATTTCGACTTGATTTTTGTTGTGGGAGTATTTACGTAAATTAATTCACTTAATTAATTTTAATTACGGTCTCATCAAATATATCTATCTCTATCGACATACATCCTACACATTTATTTAGATCGTGACTAGTCATGCATTTATCGTATCATATAAAATAAATACAAGCACAAAATAAATAAATGCGTAAAGTAACTGGTATGATCATGGACTTTTCCTATGTGCGGTTTCGAATACAAACTGACGAAACCGCGGGTCACAATCTAAGGGTAGCTGCAACCGCCAATAGGATCTTTAATGCGCCATCTCCAATGGGATCTTTATTCTTCTTTCTTTGGCCTCCATCTTCTGCTCCATTCTTGTTACATTTAATTCTATCTAATAAAATAAATACACCACGCCTTGCACGGTGGAGCTAACGAGGAATGGGATAAATGCGAGAAAATAAACTAGGTCACGTTCTTCATAACGGCCTAGGACAATTTTAAACCAACGAAAAATTAAATCCTTCACATCTATCCTATCGGTTGAGTCCATGATCAATCGGGTCCATATAATCATATTTTATCTACTATATTTAATCCATACAGTAACATCTTATGAAAAAGATAAAATTAAAATTTAACTACTTGCGTCTTAATTAATCAATTAACATTTAATATATTAAATAGTTTTATCCAATCACTTAACTAATTAACTTTTAATTAATTAAATGATTTTTATCGAAATAAAATTAACGATTAATTTTAAACGATTTTAATTTTAATTTTAACTAGTTAGAACTATTCTAAAAATAAATCAAAATTAAAATTAAGTATTTTTTGTTTCTAGCCTTTTGATTCTTAATCAAAAGGGATGCCTTTGGTTTCTAAACCAAAAAGGTATCTCCTCGTCCTTTCCAAAATCAAAATTTTGAGAAGCTTAGCTAGCTAGCGCTTTTCAAAATCAAATATTTTGAAAAGCACAGCTATTCCAAACAAAATTTGGATAGGCCAATATTTTGTTAATATGCTCGCCACTTTCCAAAATCAAAATTTTGGAAGTTGCGCTGCGCGAAGCCTTTTCCCAAATCAAATATTTGGAAAGGCGCTTGAGCTTATTCCAAACAAAGTTTGGAAAGTCCATTATTATTTTAATGCCATATGGTATCCCAATGGCCTAAACTATTTGAACCATTAGTTAGCCACATGACACAACTAAACATAAGATGAATTATCAATCACAACTATGAACCATATTGAATCACAAAATAAACAAAACAAAAATTTAGAGATCCGTCGGCATTGACCGGTCAACCGACGCCGGCAGGAGGTTGCCCAGCCGCCGCCGGTGGTGGTGCCGCCGCCAGTCGGCCGAGCACCACCAGATCTCCCTTTTTTTCTTTTCGTGTATCGTTTTGCGAATAAAAAATCTTTCATCTTTTAATTACGTGATTTAAACGATAAAATTAACTACGCAAAATAATATGCTATTGCTTAAGCTCGGCTAGCTCCGATACCACTATTAGGAAATCTACGCAGAACACAAAGTGGAATCTAAAATTTATTTCCTATCGACCCAAGATCGACTTCGTTTAAGAAATAAACAAATAAGTAGTAGACGGTGGTTACCTTGGTTGATCTAAAAGATCGATGCTTTGACCGTCTAAGAGGAGTAGCGATGCACGGAGCCACCCAAGCATTCGGCCTCTACCGCTTGTCCACACGAACAACCCGCCGGAATCCACCATTGGATTGCTACTAGAAAAATCCGGCTGCTAGACCGACATTTTCTCTCTCTCAAAACTCTCCCTATTTTTCACAAGACCTATTAGCTCTTGGAGTTGTGTTGTACAAAAGAGCTTGACACCCACCTCCTATTTATAATTGATGTGGCGCCCCAATGTAGAGTAGAGAGGAAGAAAATCTTTTACTAGTAAAATAAGAAAAATATAATTGATTGATTTATCTCATTTAATTTAATATCCTATATTAAATATTTCCAAAATATTATCAATATCTTATATTGACTATATTTATCTTATTACCATAAATCAATTTACACATGTGTATATTTCACAAATATATATTACAAATATAAATCCATACATATTTACTACAAAATTTAGTCTACAATTGTGCACATGCAAATGCATGTCACGCATGTCCATATATATCTATATAAATATTAATATCTTATATTAATATTATGGTAATCTTATTAATTAAATTCTGCACAATCCAAATATATCTTATACATTATAAATCATACTTCTTTATAGCCAATAATTGGCTTCCGGAATATTCTTTAATTAATAATATAATTAATATCTTGTATTTAATTTATTCATAATAAATAATACCATCATATTAATTTACCACTATGACCTTTATAGTCGAGATAAACTTTCCTTATTTGGTTATCAACTATAACCACATTTTAATCCGGCTAGATGTTCATATATGTGTGACCCGATAGGCTTCCAAATATGTTGGCCGTAGACACAAAGTGCAAATTACGAAAATACCCTTCATGCCTAACGATCACGGGATAGCGTCTAGCAACACACCGTGACCCCCAATCATCGGAAAAGTCAAACGCAATTACTACTACCTTTCATGTGAAACAATTACCGTGTAACTTACAATCCTATCACTGTAATAATATCCATACGGTCGTTAGTCGAGTGTCAAAATATCAACGACCGTATCTTATAACCTGGATATCATGCTCTCTCGAAATAACTCAATTACTTCCACTTTGCAAAGATTCACGAGAGTAAGACATTCCTTATAAGAAGGCCCTTTCGGATATTCACCCCTACTGATAGGGTACATGATTCCCAGACGACCAAACATGTATACTCCGCATGCTTCAAACACCCAATCATTACCGCATGATCGCCCCGTGGCTAGAGGAAACCTCAATAGTGTCAAAGCATGACAATCCACACCGTTATGCCATGAAGACTCCGGTCAAAAGGATAATTACACAACTGCCACATAGTGCGACACTTAATGTAAGTGGGTCAGTCTAACGTACACATTCTCTAATACACGTCCACGTACAGTCCAAGTGTCTTTACACTTTGATAAACGAGATCTATCACTACCCTTAAAGATAGAAGATATCTAATACGTGCTAGTCTGTTCGTACTATCAATGTCCCGTTTAATAGTACATCAGCCTAGAGACATTTACATATCAAATTTTTTAAAGTGATTAGAGATCTCATCAACCATAATCGCCCATCATGGTTTCTCTTTCACAGTTTAATACTAAGGACGTTATCATATAACAATTCATAATTGGTTCTTTAAAAGAACATATATATGACAACAACAAAAAGCCATTTAATATATGTATAAACATAAAGAAATAGTAGAAATGATCCGACCCGGTCGGATCCTGTCCAACCCGATTGGGTTTAGGACACTATTTCAACATGAAATATATGGGCTTAACCAGAATATTGATGAATCTTTTGTAGGCCAGAGAATCAATATTGGTAAAGAGTAGACGTTAGGTAACACTACAACAGCTGTGATCAACATGGGTGTGTTATCTGAAGTCTGGAACTGACGAGCCAAAGCTTCTTTGAATTAGAGAAGTGGACTATGTTCTTAGAAATCGATTCGGTCGAGTTCATGAGAACAAGTTGTGGCAGTATCCCATCCATCTTTTTGGTTAAGATGATAATACATTTCTTTGCATGCTATATTCAACGAGAGGTTTCTACCCAACCCCTCACGGAAAAATTCTCTTAGTCTTTGGATATAGAGAAAATGGGATAGACTCTCTTTTGGATAGAGAAAGTCAGGTTATTAAAAGACAATAACAGTCGAATCTTGGATTCGGACGTTGAGTAGCACTATAATGCATCCTCAAGTACCTTTAGAGAATGAGGAGTTGTATGCTTGAGTATTCGGGTGCAACCTGAGTATCGTTGACTACATTATTTTTGATTTTAATTCGGATTAAGGATGATCGTGAATCGATCTCGTGCTCGATGTTTTCTCATAGTGATGGAGCTATAGTCTGGAGCAATCCAGCATTGCCAATTTGACTCTGTTAGTCGAATACATAGCAGCTAAAGGGGCAGTGTGTTTTGAGAAGTTCTTTGTTGGATTGGGAAGTAATTCCAGGTCTCGATGAGCCGATACCATTTTACTGTGAAAACAGTTGAGAGGTAGCTCATGCAAATGATCTTCGAAGTCACAAGAGGTCAAAAGCATATTGAGAAAGAGTACAACCTGATCAGACAGACCGTGCGAGAGGCGACGTTTCGGTCCTAAAAGATCGCCTTGAGCCGACAACCCGGTGATCGATTTTACCAAGACGCGTGGCATCTACTGTCACGGATAAGCGCTTGGCGGATATGAGATTGTGAGATATGTCTCATCTTCTTTAAAGCAAGCGGGAGAATGTTGTGGATAGAAAGAATAAGGGTGTGGTGCTCTAAAAACAATTGTTGCTTGTCTTTACGGGCAAGTGGGAGATTGTTAGATGTAGTGTCCGAAAGACAATTGTTACTTGTCCTTACGGGCAAGTGGGAGATTGTTGGAAGTAGCCCCCGAAAGACAATTTCTGTAATTGTTTTTATAATTAATAAATGACAGATTTATCCTCATCTTATTACTTGTTTTGTGCTTGTGAATAATACACTACTGAAAACCTCTAGTTGTATCATATTTAGCCATATAACTTAGTGTGTGTTACACGCGAGGATTAAGTTGATGGTGATAAACTTGAACTATTATGGTGAACTTAATCAAAGTATATGGTCTATTGATTAATCCACCCTTAATGCGCCAAGAACACTTTAAGGTGTGACCGTCTTATCCGGACCGTCGATATTGGTTATCTAAGTGGGGCATTTATATATGATGTAGTCATATAGGACTGTACCGATTTGATCTGCATTTCTCATATAATTCCATGATTGAGAAATCCCATTAAATCACAAGATGATCATATATGAATTAACCTTAGTCCTGAAGTGATTGCAGACGCTTGCTTGTTTAAAGATAGGGTTTGATGTGTTCGTTAAGGATCGCTAAGAGGCGCGGTCTGAATCATTTTCACGTTGGCACTATTCGGGAATGAGTGAGGAGTGTGTGCATCATAGATATGTAACCAATTCTTCCCGCGGGAAGTAGAAATAGCCGTCAAAGCTCCACGGTCTAGCAGTCAAGACAAAGGTCCGATCTTGTGCACAATCAAACACACTTTGAAAGATATTCCTCCGTAATCGAACAACCTCAAAACTAGTCGTTTTAAAATCTGATATCAATTGCCGTTAAAAAAAAATCCAAGTATTATGTGGTTCATTTGCAATTTTTTTTATTTATCTTTTATTTTTAGTTGAAAGCAACTTATATCTCTGTAGGTTTATGGTGGTTCAGGACCACCATGTCATACTTGGTCCTCCAATATGATTTCTTAAAAGATGGGCAAAATTGTAAAAACATGGCATTTATATTTTACATGGTTGGGCCCCATGTGTTTTTCTGGATTTCTATTGATCCTGGATCATCAAGTCATACTTGGTCCAGGACCACCATAAAATTTCCGTTAGTGGCGAGGCAGTGGGCATAGAAGTGCGGTCAGGAAAAGCAGTGGGTATAAAAGGAGTACTTGAGAATTAGGTCATTGCTAAAAATAGGTTGTCAAATGAATTGAGATGCGTGACAGTGAGTCCGTTCCTTTTTTATCCAAATAATTGTACAACTAAGGTCCTTCTCTCAATTTCTCATTAATGTATCTGAGTGCTCTACTACTCTGCTTTGCTTTTCATTTTCAAATAGCTCTGTTCACTTATTTTTCTGTCAGAGCTCATGATAAGCATTAGTTTAAAGTATTCAAATCAGCTGAATCTTATTGTATTAACCTTCCGATGAAGCCAAGAAAAGCCACAACCTATGTCGATAATTATTCCGGGAGACGGAGAAACAAATCTTTTGATTTGGCTGATAGGATTAGATTTTTTACCAGACTCCATTCTGGGTATTATTCTTCCTTTTCTTCCAACAAAAAATGTTGAAGGCACAGCTGTTCTTTTGAATAGATGGAAGTTCCCATGGATGATAGTCCGTAATCTTGATGGTTCATTGGGACAAAGAAGATGAAGGTGAAAATATGAGATTTGTCCGACATGTTTACAATGTTTGCTTCACCATGATGCTGGATCTGGATTACTAATAGATTTCATTTGGTCTGGTAACCCGAGTGTATTTCCGTGAGTTTTTTCGGTGTCGAGACTGTTCTTGCATTCCATTCCATTTAAAGCACCTATGGGTGTTTTCAGTTGTGTATCGATACAATCTTTGGGGTTGAATGACGGCATTCATGTATCCGCCGCAATTGTGATTAGCCTTCCAAGACTTAAAAGTCTAAAGCTTCTTTTCGTTTATTTCGAGTCTAAAGAAGCTTTTGTAAAGCTTATAAGTGGATGCCCAATACTAAATTAGGTGCCCCTACATATGGCCGAAGACTTTTGATAAGATGGTGATTTTACGCTTATGATCTCTTCAACGTACTTAAGACGTCTTCAGCTATGTATCGTGTATGAAATACTTGAAAACGAGTATCAATATTATTACATTCTGGAGTTGAGGCTTCCTTACTTAGAACCTCAAGATAGTTCGGTTTACATTTGATATTTTCGGGCATAAAAGTCTAACCAGAGATATGATAGTCTCAAAGATGTTGAAGAAATGATACAAGTAAAATCATTTTCATCTGTTGTGTATGTACATGGGTGTGGATAATTTAGCATTGGACATCCGCTTATAAGTTTTTCACAAGCTTCTTCAGACTCGAAATAGACTGAAGCAAGCTTTAGACTTTCAAGTCTTGGAAGGCAAACCACAATTGCAAAGAGATCGCGAAATGCCGCCATTCAACTCCAAAGATCAGAATGAGATATAGTAAAAAACACTAATAGGCATTTCAAATTGTTTAAGAAAACCGTATGATCAAATAAGAATCTCAGCACATATTGAGCATGTACTCGTTGTTGTTCATTAGCTGCACTATTGTATGATGCTTTAAAATATACTATTTACTGTGAATTTTCTCTATGACAATTTGAGCATTTTTATTTTAATGAACAAACATGGGACTCGTAAATGTGATGTCAGGGTACTACATATATATATAGAGAGAGAGTTATAACTTCGGTATAGATATGTGGATACGGGATATGAGGTTGTGAAATTTCTTAAAATATACTATGTGAGTACATATGGGACGTATGTGAATATTGAAAGTAAAGGGACTGAATTCTATATAATAAATGTTCAGTCTCTGGTGTGAAGTCAAATTCGCCGGACAACCGTCACGACACGGCCATTGGCGTGGAGAAACATTTCTTTGATATAGCATGAAATGATACTTTATATGGTAGAAACTATTTACAAGGATAAAAAAACCTTGGGTTGTGATAAAAAAAGGGGGCTATTATTTACATCACACTCAATCTACTCGTGCACCATTTTACAGCTGCACGACAGTAGAACCGATTTTGTGAAAGTTGGTTATGGAGCCTAGAACCGTTTTTTCGTAGATGCATTGCATGTGAGAACTGACTTTGATAAAGTCGATTCTTGTTCCTTAACCTACGAAAAGTCGGTTCTAGGCTTCGATATAGCTAACTTACTCTACATTTTCTCTTTCTGTTGCTTATTTGAATGATCACCGTGTTTGCTTTCCCAGTATTTTATTGTTTTGAGTGAATTAAAAGATCCCATTTGAGCCCTGCATTGATAAACAAAGTATAATTAGGTTCTTGAAGATTAACCATTTCATTCTTTCAAAATGTTAATCGTTACTTTGCGGTATTTGGTGATCAAAACCAGCTTTCTCCACTTCAATACAAAGGGGAAAAAAACAGTCTATGCTTTCTTGTACAGTTTAAGTACAGAAAACGAAAATCCATGCTCTTATAGAATTTAACCAACTCTAAACGAAAAGAATATACACATTGTATTCATACTTATCTGATAGGATTTGTCCCTAAAAAAATGCTAGGAATTGAAGTGAGCTCAAACACCACCCTATAGCTCATTCTCTATAAACTTAAGATCGAAGATCTTATAACAACTCGTTACAAGTATTCCACTCACTTAGAACTGAAAGGAAGCCGGGGCCCAACATACGCATATCATAAAAGAATCACGAGTGGCTTACATATATTCAACCTGACTGCAAAAGATTCTGAAATAAGTGACTTGAGCTCCACAAACATGATTTTCTACAAATTTTTATGGGGACTTTGGCTGTCCAAATCTTTTTGCTTGGAAGCTTGATTTTGCATAATCTTCCCTCCCTCTATATGATTGTCCCTTTTGGGCTGTCATGGAATTAATGATTTCAATACATCCTCAGTTAAAAGAGCATTTACAATTTTGTGCAAATCCTAAAATTCTTTTGGTCTGTCCTTTGCTTCTACCAATTTTATCTTCAACCCGTCTGGAAGACAAGCCAATGCACTATGCAAGCATGAAATATAAGGGACAAAACCAAGTAGTTTGGCTCTAGTGGTAATTGATTTAAGAATGTCTATGGATGTTGTCGGTTCGATTATCCTCTGAGGCGTCATGTTGAAAGAGAACTTGCCTAGGCATTACCCCTGAGTAAGAGATAGACTCTACAGGCACGATTCGTGCCGAACTCCAACTTAGTTGAGCCAGTTGCTTCCGGATACCAGAGGCTTTAAGAATAAGAAAAAAGAAACACAAGGGGACAAGTTAGCAAGTAAAACACTTATTACACTTGATAAAATACTATTTTCATCTATTTTACCGACTCTGCTCGCGATGAAATGCATCATAATCCCCACCACGTATATATTTAGTAGAGTATATGTAGTGTGCACATAGAGATTTTTTATATTTCAGATCAAGATCTTAAATCACTTATGGTTGAAAATTGTAAAACAAGGTAGACAAGTAAAACAGACATTAGAATCATCCAAACTAGGGGCCAAGGAAGCCGTGCAATGCATGACATGCCCAATGGAAAAGTACTATGAATTTAATTTAGTCATTTCAGATTGTAGTAAATGAGAGCATACATCGACAAATGAATCGGACTTTGAACATTTAGGTGAAGGTTAATCTTTTTTTATATAGCTTGGAAGTTGTTCAACAACCAACATCAAGCACAAAAGGATGGCTGATTGTAGGCACACCTGAAGAGAATAGCATAATACAATAGATAGATAAAGCTTGTTTTTTGCACATGGTTACACACAAAAGAGAGGATTGTTTCACCTCTTATTGCCAAACGAATGTGTATTTTGTAGACATTAGACATCATCACAACATCTAATGCCTACAATAAACAAATGTTGTCCTTAACACTACCTACATAATTACATAAACAGTAGAAGCCAGAAGTATTTGTTCAAAACAAAAGATGCAAAACCTTGGTTCAAATTATCCTTGCTGATAAAAGGTTGCAAAATTTAGTTCATTTTTTTCCTTTTTCTTACTTTTCTTCATTGGACTCCCCAACAACTGACCTGATCCAGTTGCCAAATCATGTGGAGCATTTGGGTTCTTCTCCACTTTCACAACCACAGTACTACCTGTTTGCTTAGCAGGGGGAACAACTTCACCAGTAACAATTAGCTCAACACCCTCATCAACATCTTCCTTGCTTGTCTTGGATGTATCTATTTGAGCTGCTTCTGGGCACACTTTATTAAATTCGAGATGCCTCTTCATGGACGAGGGTTAAGTAGAAAAACCATCTCCATCAAGTGAAGAACTAATTTCATCAAGAACATTCTTCGTAGTTAAAATTTGAAGAGTTGATTGTTGAGTTGCTTAGCATGTACATCTGCATCATTAGTACTGGAGTTACTTTGGCAGCCTTCCATCTCGCTACCTGGTGCAGCAACACGAAGTCTAATCTTATCACCCATGTACATTTCAGGACAGGAAAGTTACGAACACTGCTCCCCATAAATTTCTTGACAATATACTTAAGGAAGAAGACAACTTCTTTGCCATTTGCGTCTTTCCCAATATCATGGACCAAGAAATATCCCGCATTTCTATAACCACAAATCAGCCTTACACCTCATGGATATTTATGTGGTAATGAGTACAAACAAAAGAACAACCGAAGGAAATGGCTGTTTTAATAGTTAAGCAAAGGCATGGAAGCAGGCATGTTAAGTAGAACATGATTAGACAAGTGGCCTAATAGTATGGACACTGAAAATGGTTTACAAAAAAGAAAAAAGTGCTTATCAAGTTTGTTGTGTGACCTGTATACAAAGGTTCGTATAAGCTTAGTACATGTAAACACAATCTCAATCGAAATCTGGAGTAGGATGTACGTTGAAGAAGGACAACAACTACACATACCTTTTCATCTAGTTCTTTCAACTCAGCAGCTGTGTGCTTGATTAGTTTGTTAGCATTGGGCCTGAACAAAGTAGCACACAAAGTTGACCTACCATCATCCAAGTGATTCCCTATGTGACACCTATAAGAAATCATGAAGGTATTTAAGAATTTCTTTTTTCGTTAAACAGATATGCATATTAAATTGGATACATTAACTTAAGCCTAAAAGTCAACGTTTCTTAATATAACAAGGAGAATTGGCAGAGGGTATTTTACCGGGGGTGAAAACCTGTCTGAAAGACACATGATGAGCATGGAAAATTCCAGTTTACATGCGCGGTAACTGCTTTGTTACAGCTTTTACAACAGGTATAACAATATTTTTTGACCAGACATAAGTTTCATTGTGGCAGAAACCCACGCTGTCTTGATCTGGAAACAGTAGAGCTTAGTACAAGTTACCCCCCTTAGAAAATGCATTTAATAACCTTGTTTATTCAAATACAATAGCATACCTCAGAGATGGTATTGTGCACAATAGATATGGGGAGTATTTCATTGTAAGAAGGCATCGGCGGCTAAATGTCACTATTGTTGTATGTTTTCGCACTCAACAATCTTGCATGTTCTTCAGCATGCTTTGGATATCTATACAACACATGTTTGGGTATTGAGTCACTCTACAAGTGACAACAAATTTACATAGCATTTTAAGAAACTAAAGAAGCTAACCACTGAAGAAAATATTCATCTTCTTCCAACGGAGGGTTATGCAAGACGCAACTGTTAGTCCTTGTATACAGAGAGCGCCCTGTAGAACAAGAAAGGCATAGAATAGACAATTTGCAAGAGATTTAACTATCTGGCCGATGTCAACAATGTGCACGTTAATGTTGGTTGAACTGCATATAAGTAGTCAAGAAATCTTTAGTGCAAAAAATTACCATGGTGTGTGGTGACCTTAATATTAGTAACAACCAGCATTGTAGGTTCCGGGAGCATCCTGGTGACTGGATTCGGCTAATTATCCACCATGTCTCCCCACACACGCATAATCATTAGTTTTTTTCCTTTTCAATAATGACTTGAATGTTTAGGAGAAAAATGACATCTCAAATCCAAGATATAATTAAAAGAAACGAGAACTAACTCTTTGCTGACAACAATGTACTCAGTTGCCCTGTTTTTTTTGGATCTATCTAGGACGAGATATGAATGAAGAGCAAAGATCTTCATACACGTGGATACTGAACTTTACTACATTAATGTGTATTCCAAGTTGTGGTAGCATGCTTAGGAGAAAAGGTTGCTATACATAAGTGAACATGAAGACATAATCATCCATTTAACTAATGATGTTGCTTAATTTGTAAATTGTTGGATTCAATCTATAGAGGTAGTAACTAGTAAGGAGCAATTCATGCACATTATTGTGAAGAGCAAAAGAAGGTGAATTTTGGAATTAATAGGAGGTCATTTACTGTGAAGAAGGTAAAAAAAGATGTCACCAGCCCTACGGAGCATAACTTACCAAATACTTCGTCGTGGTCAATAAACTTGTGAACTTCTTCAACTTTGGTTGGTCTTTGTTAGCTACTGAGTAGTACCAAAAACACTTGATATGATATTGCGCCCCTATGGTTGGTGCTGTGAAGAAGTTAAAATTGCATGGCACGTTGTATGGGATCGAGTCATGAATAGGATCCACATGAGTCATGTTCGAGAGTGTCCATGAGTAGGGGTACTCACTAACTTGAAAAACTGGCAAGCAAGCTTTGATAGGAGCGTTCGACACGTAGTATCGAGCATGGGGGGGGGGCAATATCCTATCAAGTGTTTCACAGACTTCTACCGGTAGCTAATGCAAAGACCAACCAAAGTTCCATGCAAGGTATTTGTAACAATTAGAGCACAGAAAGAAAGAATACATTTAGAATATTGTAGATATAAGGCTATGAAAAATTATATACTTACATTCATGCCAATAAAAACATAGCCCTGATACTTCTTACCGTGTTTCCCTATTTGGATGTCATCCTTTCGCATGAGCTGGACAATAACAGTCCAAAAGTTCTTTTTGTCGTCAACCTCGAGTGCATACGAAAGCTCCTACCACCATCAGTCTATTTTTTTTTATAAGGAGTCAAATGTCAGCTTTGTCAACTTAATAAGAACTTTTCATCGCTCTAAATAGCACACACACAACAAGCATCTAACAGTACACATTTAGAAAGGCATATAACATATCAAGAAACGTAGTATATACAATTAAATTCTAATTACTGTTTCGATAGCATTATATTAATCATCAGTCGAAATTTATTTATAAACAACATTCTTCGTAATTCTTGAGGATTTCTTGTCAAAGAAAACAGGTTCTACATATACTTTCAAATCTATTTGTTTCTTAGCATGTGACAAGGCAACATATACTTGTCCGTGTGAGAACACGGGTTCCTTTAGATACAAGCCTACAAAATCCAAAGTTTGTCCTTGTGCTTTGTTATGGTCATTGCATAACATAACCTTATTGGGAACTGAACTCTTTTGAAAGGTATTGAACAGTAATCATCGTTTGATGGCCATAATGGTATCATATGTAAAAAAACCATTTTCCAAGCATGATCACACATAGCAATTTCTGCATGTATTATATTTTTTTCTAGATTTTACCAGGTAGGGCTGTACTATGAGGGAAGGAAGCCATATTCCCTACAAATGTTGGTTATTACTTCCTGGGAAAGAATGTAGTCCTTCTCATGCCTTCCTATAATCGCCATAGTGGCCTTATGGAGCTTTAAACTTAAAACAAAATCAGAAGTCCCAAACAAAGGACGAGAAGTAGAAGGATAAGAAACGGGAAGGGGGACCCAAGAGATTTCCTCTATCTCTAACCTATTTACTGACTCCCCTAGCTTTGGGTCAAACTCAAATAGACTTCCTACTGATTCCTCTACCTCAGATTCGGATACAGATAGTCTCTCTACTGAAGAAGACGAGACGACTATGAAAGAAATGAGGAACAATAATAAGGAGGAAGTAACTTACTTGCAAAAGATTGAAGACTGGAAGAAAAAGAAGAGAAATCGGAGGTAGGCTCTGATCCATTGAAATTTAAAAGACAAATAGAAAGGACGGTTGATATGATGGGGGTTATAAACCCCCAAACAGCACACGTCCTCAAACCGTTCCACATCAAACGACATGGGAGTAAATGCCTCAATTTCCGGAGCAGTTATGATAGCGTCATAGCGTTAACTCTGCCACCTGGCAGAATCGGTCATGTGAGATTCTACAAGTCTAGATGACAGAGGCCGGGCAGCACCTCTAGCAGATCTGACCTCACAACGAGTAGTTCAGCCGTGTCTGGGGGGCTTATGACGGAGGTCGGACCAGCCCTCGCCACATGTCATCTCCCTATTGACTGAACATTAAATGAAGATAGAAAATATAATACTAAGGGCCAGGAGCCTCACTTCATGCCTAAGGGCAGACCTACAACCCAGGAGAGAGGTCTGACATGTTCTCCCATATAGACCACCGCAGGTCGGCTCGGTCATCGGGGAGGACGGGTGAACGCAGTTCGGGCCGAGACGGCCTAAAGAGGCTCGACACAGGTCGGCCAGAGCCTCCATTATCCGAAATCTGTACGTGTTTATAATATAAAATAATTATGGGAAGATCCTAAAGATTCTTTACCCATTAGGATTCCGATCCTATCATTTAAACTACTCGTGATTATCTCCTAAATTAAAGGGATTAACACGTTTTAGAGTCCTTGATGGACACGGCACATGATTGCCTTGGATGAGAGGTCCTATATATAAACGATCCCAAGGAACTACGAGAGACTTGATTCCTGAACAATTACAGGGTCGTAGGCAACTTGGGATACCACTTATTCCAGGCTCAATCTAAAATCACAAAACACCACCCTCGTTTTAGGTCTTTTTCTGGTGTTTATTCTTGGATTGTTGTCACTAAGGTTTATTTTGGCACGTATTTACGTATAGACGGTTTCCAGCATCGTCATATGTCATTATTCAAACATTGAACACCTATATAATGTAGTGTTTTTATCACAGACCTAACCTACGATATACATTCCAGCTCAAATCTGAGGTCCTCTTTCCATAAGTATGATCGGTCACCATACATATGATACTAATCGGATCTCGAACAATATATCGAAGGCCACCTCATTAAATGGGCCGACATGAGATCATGTCAATATTGGGCTTCATATCATTAGACCTCAATGAGGCTCGACTCAGCACAATGCAGTTTGCCATTATAACGATCATCCGACATGATGCAAGTCGTCATATGTTCGGCATGGCGAAGTTCGTCATCGGTCTCATAAATCTGATATGACGCACGATGTCTATTGTCTCATCTTACCAATATGGTGCATGCTCACCTTGGTCACATATGTTCACCTCGATACATGTCATCTTCGGCCTCAAACTACAGTTACGAACCAATAAAGCTACCGTTCCGGACTTCCTACAAACATTACTTCACAATAGTTAATGCAATGGTAATGGCTCTCACATATATGCTCCATTACAGCCTGGTCTCTAACTGCTCCATAACAAGCTCCTCCGTTATAAACATGCGAATCAATCTTGCCCTCAAACTACGGTTAGGAATCAATAAAGCTATCGTTCCGGATTTCCCGCAGACATTACTCCACGATAGTTAATGCAATGGTGATGGCCCCGACATATATGCTCCGTTACAGCCCGAGCTCTAACTGCTCCGTAACAAGCTCCACTATTATAAACGTGGGAATCAATCTTGACCACGACATTACTGCTCAATAACTACCATTCATGATGGTATAATAGATAAAGCATCATCGTCCTTACTGTCAAGGTACACATATACGTTTGCAATACTCTTGTTTACTATCATTCATAGAAATTTTTCGTCGGAGTGATGGAGCATATATGAAAATTTTGATAACACATTGTATCTAAAATGAGAGTAAATATGAAAAATGTTTTGTAAATCGTAACACAACAATTTGATTTTCTTTTCTTTTCTCTCTCTGGAAGTTTCCCCTCTCTCTATTTGACCCTTTCTGCAGGCAAAACCTTCTACGCCGGTGGCCTCCGGCTGTCGGCGTCTCACCCTTTTATCCCTTTCTTTTGTCTTTTAATCTCTATCTTTAATTTGGAGAAGGAATCCTGGGTTTTTCCCAGTTTTTGTGGTTTTGTTTGTTAATTTTTCCTTCTCCGGCTGCCTTCAAAATTGCGATGGCAGCGACGGTGATTCTCGTTTTGGATGGGGCTCTTCGGTATGTCGGCTTTGCTTCATCTCCTTGGTGGTCTTTGCATCATCTGCGGGCTTCTTGGCTCTCCGGTGCCATATTCCTCTTCTCGTGGCTTGTCCCCGCTCCGTTGGAGGTGGGGTGTCGGACCTCTTCTTTGTAGTGGTGGCTCTCCGCGTCATCTTTGATTTGCCGCGTGCTCATTCGGGAAGAGCGATCTTTTTTCGATTTCTCAGTATCGTCTGCGGTGGCGATGTTGGGGCGTTGCTTGGCTGCCGGAGCTTTTGGCTCCCCTAGTTTTAGTTTTCTGTGATTATTGTTTTAGTTTGTCTGCTTTATACGCTTTTACGTCTCATCAGTATGTCCTAGTTTGTTGGTTGTGTGTCGTATTAGAGAGTCTTTATTAGGGATTTACGTATGTCTGACGTCCTCTTCTTTTTAGAGTATATTCTCTCATTGTCCCAAAGACCTCTATCCGTCGTCCCTAGTACTGGCTTAGTTGTGTTGTTGTAACCTTTGATTGTTTTGTCCGGTTGTGATCCGGCTTTTGCCGGCGGTTTCCGGCATTGTCGTTGTATTTTACCGGCGTTAGTCCGATTTTTAATAAAATCTTTCATTTCCTGGGTAAAGAAAAAAAAAAAAAAAAAAATTTATTTTCTTTACCATACGGCATACATCATTCATTTGTTTTTGTTGTGTTTTTTTTTTTTTTTTTTTTTTTTGAGGGATACATCATTCATTTGTGACCGCTTCAAAATCTGAAATCAACAGTACCTTTCTGAAAATGCCCTCCGGTGACTCTTCAAATTACGGTTCACTACTGCCAACGTCCACCGCCCCTCATCCACCATCCCTCGCCGCCACCGTCTCCGCCAACTCCTCCGTCCGAGAACATCCACGACCGCCACCAGATCTAGAATCCAAATCCCTCCCCTCAACTGTCAGATTTCAGATCGCAACATTCCGTCCATGGAAAGAGCTTGTGGATCCCACCTACTTCTCCCTTCCCTACAGCTACGCCGAAGCCATTTCTCGCGTCCGTCGCAACCTTCACAACTTCCGCCTTAACTACGCCCTGGTAATCCTCTTCGTACTCTTTTTCAGCCTAATTTACCATCCCTTTTCGATGATAATCTTCTTGATCATCTTCGTTGCCTGGCTTTACTTTTGCTTTCTCCGTAAGGAGCCCGTGAATGTCCTTGGAAGAACCGTAGATGATCGAACGGTGATTATTGTTTTGGGATTGGTAACGATTGGTGCACTTGTTCTTACTCATGTGGGGCTGAATGTATTGGTGGGTTTGATCGTTGGAGTTGTGATTGTGGGTGTTCATGGGGCTTTTCGTGGGGTGGAGGATTTATTTTTAAACGAAAATGAGGCTATCGAAAGAGGTTTGATTTCTGTGGTTGGTACAGAGCAAAGGCCTATCCGCTCAAGTAAATAGCCTTGGTTGAGCCATTTATTTGGAAATGTAAAGGAAACAGGATCTTCCCCTTGATTTGATTTGTTAGTCTGAAGTTCAAAATGCAGTTTTTCTATATGTTTCAAGTGGGTTTTATTGCTGGAATTTGTTCGACTCAAAAGTAGGGATATTTTCAGGTGGTGGTTGGGAAGCCAAGGATAAATTTAGCTAGTTTTCTTTAACAAAAGTGACAGTGCATTTGTTGGAATTATGTTTTGCTTTTAAGGCTATGTGGATTGCTGTGTTTTGTTTGATGTATTCATGTTCAAGAATTGGAAATTTAACGATTTCTTCCCAAGGGTAAAATGGGCTAGTATTTCTTGACAAAAGTGACAGTGAATTTGTTGGAATTATGTTTTGCTTTTAAGGCTATGGGGATTGCTGTGTTTTGTTTGATGTATTCAAGTTCTAAGCTGGAAATTTAACGATATTTCAAGTTCTCTAATTTTACTTATTTGAATCAATTCTTTGACTTTGAGAGTTAGTCGATCATTGTAACTAGTGGTGGCCAAAATAACCGGACCGGCGGTTGGATAACCGGAACCGGCGGTTATGTAATCAAGCGGAGTGGAAGAACTTGGCGGTTGGTGGAAACCCGCTACAGGCGGTTAGAAATGAGTTGGGGTTTTTAGTGAACTCGAATCCGCGGCTGAATCCGGCGGGAAGTGAACCGCAAGCGCCGAACTCATAAACCGGGCGGAACCGGAATCGCCGGTTGAACCAAATTTAACGGTCATATATTGGCTACGGCTATTTTTTTTTTTTTTTTTTTTTTTTCCAAACACCTCAAAAAATTCTATAAATACTTCCCAAATCCATTTCAAATTTCCTACATCATTCTTACATCTTCTTCCCTAATTTCTTACATCTTCTACTCATTTATTTGATTATCGTTTGGTTTAGTTGTTAAAAGCAACAATCAAATTTACTTTACAATCTGGATTTTTGAAGTTACGATTTAATCGTTACTTCAATACTGTTTTAATTATAAAAAATTTGTTTGTATTTTATTCAACTAATTTATTTACATGTGTATAAAAAATTTAATTTTATAATCAAATTTACTTGACTAGACCGAAATTTGAAGTTGTTATGATTTAATCAATTACTTTAATTCGGTTTTAGTTATAAGTAAAATTGGTTATATAAATTAATTTTTTTTTTGATATGTAATTTTTTAATTTTTTTTATAACCGTTAGATTTAATTTTGATCTTTTACAATGTCAACAAGAGGAAGAGGTGAATCATCAAGAGGTAATCGAAATGTTACCTTCCGTGAAGACACGGTTGTGCCGGAATCGGATGAATTTTTTGGTGGCTATAGACCCCAATATTATACAGACCTTGTCACCGGTGATCACATTTCGATTCCTCAGTTTGACACACCTTCAGGTTACAATCAAGATGATTTTGATAGTCATTACGACGATATAATGTCTCATCCCGGAAATTTTAACATCAACCTTAACGAAGGTGAAGATAATGATGAAGACGACGTTGATGAAGATGTATTTACTAGGGATGCTTCCCGTGCTAGACAAGCACGTGGTGGGAGTCGTGTGCCTGTAAGAACACCGTGTGATGCTAATGATGATGCTACTCCTACTCCCGAGTCAGTCAATTTAGATGTTGATGAATGTACCCGATCCAAAGCACAAGAAAAAAGGTTAAAATCGAAAATTGAATTTTTCACAAAGGTTCCTCGGACTGATGATATAGCATTAGCTAACCCCGGAAAGTTTTTCTTCGTGGTGTGCAAATTATGTGACACAAAATACCAATTTAAACATTCCGGTGGTTACGGATCGATGCGGATTCACATGTTAACTAAACACCCGGAAAAATTGGAAGACGACGCGTCTCAAGCCCAGCTAAACATGCCGAGCTCCAGCGGAGGTAACATTAATCCACTCTTTATTTACACTCGTGATAACTGTAGAGATTTAACCACGGATCTTATTGCGGGGATGGGTCTTCCTTTTAGCTCTCCTGAGAATCATTTTTTCGAAAGTTACGTACAAGGGGTGTTGGACTTATTTCTTAGTTTTGATGATGAGTGTCATACTAGCTGTTATAGTGCAAAGGCAAAAAGATGTCTAGATAAAATGTATAGGTTTATTAGAGTTTGATTCATAAATAGGTTTGATCAAACAAGCATCAGTAAAGAGGGTCTTGATTGATATCAATGAGATGGTCTAGTCGATGGGGTAGATAGGTCGATGGATCGGTCGGGAATCTGTTTGAAGACTAAAGACCGAAATGAGGTTCAAACTCGATGAAATGAAGGCTAAGGGATCAAACTTAGTATTTAAAGTCAAGGATATTGAATCGAAATTTAGCAAGTGTCATGATGACCTAAACCGATTACATATGCCTTGTGTAGAAGGTCTAAGTTCCATAAGTTGGATGATGTTTGGAACTTGGTTATATTTAAAATGATGTAATCTAACTTCACAAATAAAAGTTAGATAAAAGTAATCAGCTGCATTATATTTTACATACAGAAATATGATGATCGTGATCGATTAGTACTTCAAAGCAGACTTACGAACCTCTTGATATGTTACCTCGATTAATTCAAGTTTATTAGAAGATTACATGGATAAGATTACCAACTACCTTTGACTTATCAAGAAAATCAAAGGTGAGATTAAAAGACGTTGGATGATCCATATTTTTATCCATTGGATACAAGTCAAAGGGGTGGACAGACTGCACTGTCAAAAAGGAATTCTGACAGTGTCAGTCCTATGAATAGTGACAGACTGCTTATCAGATGGGACAAAAACAAGGAACGGTCACATTTGAATTTCAAATGCAAGTCACATGCATTCCTACCTATAAATAGAGGACTTTCAACTCAGAAAGAAGATGATGAATTTTGGGATAAACTTTAAGTGACAATCATCGAAATGAAAAACACCTGTTGAACTTCACGAGCTTAAAATCAGCGATCTAGTTATTTTCTTCAAGTGCATTACGTGTTCAAGCCGCATCAAGCATACACACTTGAAGACCGCAAGTCGCCGATTACATCATCCTAATCAAGCCTGCCGCCAATCGAATCATTTATTTGATTCATTCTTTATTTTATAAAGAACCTCTTGAGACAGTGAAGCATCCATTAGTGTGAAAGATCGTTGTTTGTGTGGTGGAGTGGTGAAGAGGCAATCCTACCCTTCAAGGACCATGGAAGACTCGGGAGCGACAATCCTATCTGCTCCCGATTTTAGCTTTGTGAAGCCATAGCTATTGGTGAAGGACAAACAACTTAGGAATCTTTGTAAAAGCTACATCAAAGATCTCTAGTGAATTTCCTCCAACATCACGGAGAAGAGTGGGTGACGAGATTACATCACCTGGAACCACTATAAAATCGGGCTATTTACTTTCTGCATTTACTTTCTGCACTTAGTTTATTTCACTCATCAACCTACTGAATCTAGCAACTGAAATCACACACTTGCACTACTGAGTATCTAATACTTAGTATCATATTTAACAAGTATTAAGGCTTAATTTTGATATTATTCCATTTGCACAAATTCAAAAACTCAACTATCGATGAGACTCATCATTTATCGGCCAGAAAGCTCACGAAGTCACAAAGCACTCTCAAGTATCGTGATTCTTTGAAGTTGTAAATTTGTTAACTCCAAAAGTTTTAAGTGTTAAGTTTATTCACCCCTCTAAACTTAACCAAAGCCTTTTCAAGGGACCAACAATTGGTATCGAGCGCGTTTATACATTGCAGAAGGAATCCTACTTGTTGTGCTTGTGAAAATTCTTTAAAACTTTCTTTCAAGTTACTGATTTTCAAGATTTGCATCATGGATAACACACAGTATGCTAGAACTATGTTGATGTGTTCTCTTGATAGATTTGATGAGTATAAACGTCGAATGCAGGCATATCTTGCTGCTACTCATGATGAGATGATGGATGTATTAACTGATGGACCACTGGAGATTACAAAGGCAGTAACAGTGGGTGACAGAACTGAGTACATTCCTAAGCCAAAAAGAGAATGGAATGCGAGAAAGCAGTAAAAGGCAAACCTCAACAACATTGCTATTGATATCATCTACGTAACCTTGGATAGCAATATGTACATGAAGGTTAAAGATTGCAAGACGCGCAAAGGAACTTTGGGACAAGATTCACTTGATCTGTGAAGCGCACCGATGCAATAAAGAAGAATAAAATCGGTGTGGCGGAAAGAGGTTCCAAAAGTTCAAGATCTTTGCCAAATGAAACCATTGAGCAAATGGAATCAAGATTCAATGCAATCTGGATGAACTCACCTGCTTGAGTGTAAGTTATTCAAAGAGGAAGTAAACACCAAAATCTTGGAAGCTCTACTGCAAAAAGATGTTTGGAAAATGAAGGTATTTGCAATTGAAGAAATGAGGAAATTGCATGAAGAAGACACCTTCAAGTTATTCTCTCGATCTTAAGGCATATGAATTTAGCAAGAAGTCGGTGCTGGCCCGAAAAGGAAGAGCCAAAGACCACCTGCATTGGTCGCTTGACATCATGAAGAAACATCGGGAGGACAGGATGATATCTTTGGATGAGATGCAAGAACAAATTGCCCTACTTGAGCAAGAAAATCGGGATGATGAAGACCGGAAAGGCCCTCGCAAGAAATTTTACAAAGAGGCTCTTTGAAAGAAGGAAGAAGAACCAAGGAAAGATAATGATTATTTGTGCTTTCATTGCAAGAAACCAGGACACTTTAGACTGACCGTCCTGAACTAAAACAAGGCAAAGAACACGATTATCTTTGCTTCAACCGCAAGAAGCTCGAACATTTTAGACTGATTGTCCGCACTCATCGAAGACCAAGAGTCAACAAAGAAGACATGGCAAGAAGGCTATGGTTCTTGAAGATGAATCGAGGATATGATGTGGAATCAAAAAGAAATGAATCGGATGATACAACCTTAACGCTCGATATGGAGGATTATGCTTTGATGGCCAATATGGATGAAACTGAGGAGGTATACAACACTGTATCTATCAATACTCCTGCTGAAAGTGATTGTGAATCAACTTGTGGTTCAAATCCTAGAAATTCTGACAACAATGAGACTTTGGATGCCATCCTTAATCAACTAAGGACAATACAATCTGGTTATGAGGTTGTGAAGGTGAAAAAGAAGCTCTTTGAATTAGAAGTTGGAAGATTGAAAGGCAATTAAAGGTTCTCGAGGGTAAGGAAAAGATGTTGAAACAGAATCAAAATAAGTCTGCTTTGAACATCCAAAGCGACCTCTGAATCTGCTTTGAACCATCTTGTTCCAATCTCGCATACAAATCGGAAAGCCTTATGGGGATAGAACAGGGGCTTGGATTTGGAACTCGAAGAATCTAACAAGAGTGGATCCAGTATGGAGTTCTTGAACCTAGTACTGAATTGGTCCTAAGTTTGTACTTGCACTAGATCCAACTCCCAAGTAAGGTTCTTTGAAGCAAGAAACCCAATGAGAATGCCTCGAGGAAGCAAAATCAAGTCTAAGAAGTCAACGACTCTAGTAAAAGAATAAACCCAAAAATAAGCTACTTTGTGCCTTCTAAGCTTTGTTGATAGCAGGACACTGCTACCAAGTCTCATTGGACCACGTAGGGTAAGAAACAGAAATATTCCAAGGATATGAATCCCAAACCCAAAAATATTAATCATTCAAGGGATACTTATCTCAGCGGGAAAGGTAGACTATTTCCCACTGATGATGATTGGAACATTCCTGCATCTACTATTAGAAACAACAAGTATAACCATGCAATTAGGGTAAAACCTAGGCAATGGGATCGATGAGAGGACTTACACAAGACCTCAATGAGACTCATATTATAGAAATGATTCTAACAGACAAAGACACCTATGGTTATGCAAATGTTTCTAACAACAAGAATCACTTCAAACAAAGATTATAAACCAAAAGGCCGGAAAACATATGTGATTCCTACACAACATACTGTTAGAACTTATGGATGTGTGGAATACATGTATGAACCAAAGTATGAACCAAAGTATGACACATTTAGAAGAAGACCTTATGGAGACATGCCAAGGGTCATGCTTATCACTGACCATTATGGACCCAAACAGGTTTGGGTACCTAAAATGCATTAACTTTGTTTTGTAGGGTGTCTGGTACTTTGACAGTGGATGTTCCAGACACATGACAAAGAATAAGCACTGTCTATCAAACTTTGTGGCAAAAGATGGTCCAAGGGTGAATTTTGGCAACAAGAATACACCTGGATACACAAGAGGATATGGCACACTTGTGAGAAATGGACTTACAATCAAGGATGTTGCATATGTTGAAGGATCGGAATACAACTTGTTTGAGCCTTTGGACAATTCTGTGACAAAGGTTACAAGGTTACTTTTGACAAAGACAACTGCATTGTCATTAGTGAAAGAGGTGATCAAGTTGTGCTTCTTTGGCGTAAGACAACGAATATGTATATTGTGGATTGGTCTCTGCGATTCGAAACTCCGCCTGATTGTGCATACCAAATCGAACTCAATTGACTATGGCACAAGAAGTTGAATCACTTGAACTTTGATGACATCAATCGGTTGGTGAAGAAGAAACTGGTGGTTGGTTTACGAGATCACATTCAAGAAGGATGCCATATGTGATGCTTGTCAACAAGGTAAACAGATAAAGTCAAGCTTCAAATCAAAGACCAAACAATCAACTAATAGAGTGTTGGAGCTAATGCATATGGATCTTTTTGGACCAATAACTCCAGCAAAGTGTAACAGAAAGAAGTACACTTTAGTGGTTGTGGATGATTATTCAAGGTACACTTGGGTGATTTTTATGAACAAAAAAATTGAAACACTTCAAAGCATGCCTAATCTTTTGAAGAGATTACAAAATGAGAAAGGCTTAACAGTAATAAAGATAAGATCAGATCAGGGTACTGAATTTCTCAACAAAGTTATAAGAGAATATTGTGAACAAAATGGTGTACTACATCAACTTGCAAATTTCTTTGGTACACCTCAAGAAAATGGGTTGCCTTTGAGAAGAAACAGAACATTAAAGGAAGCTGGAAGAACAATGATTTGTGAAGCATTGTTACCTGAAAGATATTGGGCTGAAGCAGTAAATACATCATGCTATACACAAAACAGAACTTCAGTGAACAAGAAGCTGCTGAAGACACCTTATGAGGTTTGGAATGGAAGGAAACCTAACATATCCTATTTTCATCCATTTGGAAGCAAATGTTTTATCCTAAATCATAAGGTACATCTGAAAACATTCCAACCAAAATCAGATGAAGGAATTTTCTTGGGATACTCTTCAGTCAGCAGAGCATTCAGGGTACTGAACAAGAGGTCACTGAAACATGAAGAAACAATTCATGTTGTGTTTGATGAACCTAAGTTTACTGGTATGGAAGATGAAGATTGTGAACCTGCTGAAAATCAACAAGTCACTGATCCAGATTGTGTTGAAGTTCTGGAAAGATTCAATGACTTAAAAGTTTACGATCTCGCCTCTTTGAACACCTGTTTGTAATGTTATCGATGCAACAATCGAAGCAGGTTCAAGGATCTCTTTGAACCCCACAGTAGAAGAAGCTACAGAGACCTTCTACCAAGATGATGTTCCCGATAATCAAAATAACCAAAATCCACAATGGTTAAGGAATCACCTCTTTGAACAAGTTATTGGCAATGTACGACCAAGGTGTAAGGACTAGAAAACAACCTGGAAGCCATGTTTACTTGTTTTTTTATCTAAAACGGAACCAAAAGTTGTTGAAGAATCACAAGATCTGTCGTACTGCGAGCTCTTGTAGAAAATATTATTGGTGAATCTACTGAAGCTGCACAGGTTGTTGTTGAGCAATCTGTTGAAGATATCTGAGCTTCTTCATCAACTCGAGCTCACTGTAGTATCAATCAAGAACCACAACAATCTATGAATTTCTTGTGGTAGTTGAAGAGGTGATTGAAGACTTGGTCGAAGACCCTACAAGTTTGGCAATAGTTCAGGGGGAAGAGCAGTCTGCTGCTAACCCTGCTGATGAGCATGTAAGTCGAGGGGAACCAAGTGTGATACTGAGATAAAGTAGTAGGTACAATTATACAATCACGAAGAACTCTTGACTTTCAAACATCCGTAGAAGAGACCATGAGTCCGCTTGTTGGAACCTTTGGAGGTCAACAAGCTCTGGAGTCAAGCCCTCAGAGATCTTTCATGCCCTTTGAAAGGCATGTGAAAGAGAGGAAGAAAAGCAAGAATATGTGGATCCCAAACTTCAAAGAAATTGCTTTGATTATTTTCAATGGAAGTTTGGTTTCTATAAGAGACAAAAGCCACCACTTGAACCTATGATGATTTTGAGGAATGGGCTTTTAACAAGTTGGGAGTAGAGAACTTGTTTGGATCTGGTTGATACCACCTCGCCGCAATCCAGGTGATGGATCTATTTGATGAGCAACAGAAGGAGGAGGAGTATTAAGTTTAGGGATCCAAGAGATGGAGATGATGATTCTTCCTCATCATCCGACTCAGAGAGATTTCCCTCCGACCGGAGGAACCAGTGGGACTCGCATTGATAAATGAACCTCCCGCTGTGATCTTCATCGATATCGTAAGTCTGCCGAGGCCGCCGGACTCGAGAAATGGATGAGGATCTACAGGATCTCACCATGGATGATCTTGAAGCAATTGATCAATGAAGGAATCACTTTGAGTCTTTGGTAGGTCGGGCCGATGAACCAAGTACATTTCATGTTGTAGAGCCTGCTGCACAAAATGAAGATGAACAAAGTGAGGATTTGGATGGAGAAACGGTTACTGATTTTAATGAACCTAGTGCCAGCTCAGAAGAGTCCATTGAATATCAAGATGGATTTGACATTGAAGGCACTCTTACTAAAATCGCCATCATCCCGCACAAGATTGGTCATGCGAAGGTTTTCAAGTGGATAATGAGGCTATATTCAATCCACGAGAATCAAGAGAAGGTGCAGTTCTTTGGGATACAAACAACACCTGCACAAAGGTTGGAACAGGAGGTGCAGTTTGAGTCTCAAACAAAGACTGGACACAAGTTGGAACAAACTTTGGGTTTGGAGAAACCCCATTATTGATGAGGGTGATGTAGTGGAGCTGCTTTGGAGCCAAGGCCATCAGTAGGGAAGGATAGTCGACAAGTCTCTTTGTTGTTAATCAAGAAGAGCATTTCTTTGGACTATGACTCTGATGATGAAGAATTTTAAATTTTTGAGAAGAAGAAGTTCTTGAGGAACCCGCACAAGATCCGGTTATGGAAGACATTCTTGGTGCAATGGTAGAGAAGGACCTCCCTCTTTGGGGAGAGATATGAGTAAAGCAATGGTCATCGCAGACAACAGCACAATATAGAGTTGAGGAGCTCACCGATGGACTCATCGCTAGTAGAATGACCAAATGGAGTGCCGGTTGAAGTTTTCAATGAGTTAAGAATCGTAAGAAATGATATGCAACAGATTAAGAACTCAAGCTGACAGACGAGCAAACAGATTTGAAGAACTAATGAAGATGGTAAATGATAATGCATACAATCTCTATCTGATTGCTTCAAATTTTGCATCCACTCAAAATGCTATGAATGACTTGATACTAGATGTCAGGGGTATCAAGGTTGGAAATTATGCCAAAGACAAGTTTCTAAAAGACCAACTTATTTCTATTCATGAGAAACTTGACAAGCTTGGCGATACCCCTAAACCTGCTGAGCCTACTGTTGCTGCACAACAACCTGCTATGCCTGATCCCAAACTTACTGAAAGGATCAACAGACTGGATGAGACATTGCAATCTAGGATCACTGCCATTGATACTAGAACTGGAACCATGGAAGGTCAATTGCATAGAGTGATTGTATCACAGGAGGGTATTCATGGCCTCATATCCCGTTTTGTTGATGATGTCACTAAGGGGGAAGAGGGCCAATCAGCTGCAGCAAAGGAGGCTGCAAGACTCTTTGCACAGAAGAGATGGATTGATGATACCAATGCTTTCAGGAGACTCGCACCGGCGAGTTCAACTCATCGATGATCTCTGTCACAATACAAGAAAAAGTATTATAACGAAGGAGACCTTATCATGACATGGGATTTCATGAAGGTCTAAACTCTTTCTTGGGATTAAAATTTTGGGAAGCAAGAGTCAAAGCTTTAAGGGCAACTTATGAGGAGGCGAGAGGTGGAAGAAGTGGCGGAGGTGATAGAGTATTGCCTATCACAAGAGCAAAAGACTCACTTAATGAATTCAAGGACCTTTATATGAGGTTTGGATTCGAGAGTGAATGACATCAATCTTGTCTGCTGAAAGCATGGAACCGGTGGAAACAAGTCAATTCTTATATTGATTTTACACTAATTGAGAATGAATGGATGAGTCAAATGATAGAAGAGATCGAGAGCCTATCAAGAGCAAATTTGAGAAGGCTAGACAAGAAAGAGAGAAGAGACAATAGATCGCCTACTTATCACTTTGCTTATCTTTCTTTGTATCTAGTTGTAATAATCAGAACAAATATTTATAATGAGAACTCGATGAATTTGTTCTGTTTTGTTTTTATCTTTTGCTTTCTTTGATTAGGTGAGGGTAGTGGCATCATCACCAAAAGGGGAAATTGTTGGACTTATTTCTTAGTTTTGATGATGAGTGCCATACTAGTATGTTATAGTGCAAAGGCAAAAGATGTCTGGATAAAATGTATATGTTTATTAGAGTTTGATTCATAAATAGGTTTGATCAAACAAGCAATTGTAAAGTGGTTGTCGATTGATATCACCAGACCGGTCTAGTCGAGGGTAGATAGGTCGATGAGACCGTCGAATCTGCTTGAAGACTAAAGACCGAAAATGAGGGTTCAAACTCGATAAATGAAGGCTAAGGGATCAAACTTAGTATTTAAAGTCAAGGATATGGAATCGAAATTTAGGCAAGTCTGTGATGACCTAAACCGATTACATATGCCTTGTAATAGAAAATCTAAGTTCCATAAGTTGGATGATGTTTGGAACTTGGTTATATTTAAAATGATGTAATCTAACTTCACAAATAAAAGTTAGATAAAAGTAATCACCACATTATATTTTACATACGAAATATGATGATCAAGCAGATCGATTAGTATTTCAAAGTGACTTACGAACCTGGCGATATGTTACCTCGATTAATTCAAGTTTATTAGAAGATTACATGGATAAGGATGACCAACTACCTCGACTTATCAAGAAAATCAAAGGCCGATTAAAAGAGCGTTGGGATGATCCATATTTTTATCCATTGGATACAAGTCAAAGGGTGGACAGATCGCTTGCTTTCAAAAAGGAATTACGGCGATGTCGATCCCATGAATAGTGATGATCGCTTATCGATGGGACAAAAACAAAGGAACGGTCACATTTGAATTTCAAATGCAAGTCACATGCATTCCTACCTATAAATAGAGGACTTTCAACTCGAGAAAGAAGATGATGAATTTTGGGATAAACTTTAAGTGACAATACCGAAATAAAAACACCTCTTGAACTTACCGAGCTTAAGGTCAGCTGATCTAGTTATTTTCTTCAAGTGCATTCTCGTGTTCAAGCCGCATCAAGCATACACACTTGAAGACTGCAAGTCTGCCGATTACATCATCCTAATCAAGTCGCTTTGCCAGAATCAATCATTTATTTGATTCATTCTTTATTTTATAAAGAACTCTCTTGAAGACAGTGAAGCATCCATTGGAGTGTGAAAGATCGTTGTTTGTGGTGGAGTGGTGAAGAGGCAATCCTACCCTTCAAGGACCAAAGTGGAAGACTCGGGAGCGACAATCCTACCCGTTCCCGGGCCAGGTTGTGAAGCCATAGCTATTGGTGAAGGACAAACAACTTAGGAATCTTTGTAAAAGCTACATCAAAGATCTCTGGTGAATTTCCTCCAACATCACGGGAGAAGAGTGGACCGACAGGATTACATCACCTGGAACCACTATAAAATCGGGCTATTTACTTTCACACTTAGTTTATTTCACTCATCAACCTCATCGAATCTAGCAACCGAAATCACACACTTGCACTAATGAGTATCTAATACTTAGTATCATATTTAACAACAAGTATCAAGGCTTAATTTTGATATTATTCATTTGCACAAATTCAAAGAAACTCAACTATCAAGAACTCACATTTTATCGGCCAGGTTATCAAGTCACAAAGCAGACTCAAGTATCGCATCATCTTTGAAGTTGTAGAATTTGTTAACTCCAAAAGTTTTAAGTGTTAAGTTTATTCACCCCCCCCCCTCTAAACTTAACCAAAGCCTTTTCAAGGGACCAACAAGGGGCTTTGCAGCCGGCATTTACTAAGATCCCTCGTGCAACGGTTACTAGGGATTTCAAAAATAAATTTATTAAACGACAAAATATTATTAAAGAAAGTTTGAAGACAATAATTCCGAATATGTGTATGTGCCGATATTTGGGAGGATAGTAGGACCAATAATTTTTATTTGGGCGTGTCGGCTCACTGGATTGACAACACTTGGATTGTCCAAAAAAGGTTACTTGCTTTTCGTTTATTTAAGAAAACTCATAATGCTTCTAACATTGCATCTTTATTAGTTGATATTTTTGAGGAATACGATTTAAAAGATAAAGTTTTTTCAATTGCGTTTGACAATGCTTCAAACAACACCGCTTATTCCCGATCTATCCCGATTTTGCGAACACATTTTGTAATGGTCAATTTTTTCATGTTAGATGTTTATGCCATATTTTTAATTTATGTGTAAAAGATAGTTTAAAAGTTTTTACCATAATATTAATGCGATAAAAGTTCTATTTCACATGTGTTAGGTAGAAATAGTCTTGTTCATAAGTGGTATAAATTTCTAAACGAGAAAGGTCATCGCCAGATCAAATCTGCCATAAGATGTACCGCATAGGTGGAACACGACTTATGATCTTTGGAAAAAAATAAAATTAAAAATACCTTTTGTGAATTTTTAAGTGAACATTGTCCGAGCGAATATCGTTTGTATCCTCTTCTTTGACCGCATGCAAGAAATCGATGGATGTTTTTGAATTATTCAAAAATATATCTTGAATTGTTTTCAAAATGTTATCAACCCACTGCACATTTAGTCTTGCTCGCTAGTGTAGAAATAATCGCCGAGTTTGAAACCTTGGAACATGACGCTACATTATTTCAATGTTTAGAGCGATGAAGGAGAAATGAAATAAGTACATGTTGCATATTCCTGACACTTATCTCATTTCTTCTATTCTCGACCCTCGCTTAAGACTATTAGGTGTGTCTACAACATGTTAAGTGCTTACTATGATGCTTTGTCAAATACTCATGGTGTGCCCCGTGAGATTATAAAGTTGAAGTAGATAGAGCTGAAAATTTATTAAACACTTTGTTTGTTGAATATGAGCGTATGTATGGATTGAGAAACGACGCGTTCCCAATCCATCCGCAAGTGCTTCTACTAACCCTGCAGGTGCCCTGCGGGGACTTAAAAAAGTTCTGGATAAAATGAACGCGAAAAAACAGAAGGGAGCGACAACATCATCCGATCAACTTACAGAGATATCAAAATTTTTAAACACAACATTTGAAGGCTGTGAAACCGATGATTCCTATGATTTCGGCTTCCACTTATTGAAGTGGTGGAAGAGAGATGCTAAAGAATTTCGGTGCTATCAATGATAGCGGTCGAGTTTTTAAGTTGCCTGTTTCGACCGTCCATCGTTGAACGATGTTTCAAAGATGGCGGATATGTGATTAACAATAAAAGATGTTCGCTTCATCCCACCAATTTAGAGAAGCAAATGTGTTGTCAAGATTGGGTGCAGTGAGAAGAGGTGCAAGACATTGTGTCGTAAGATGATGAGTCACAGTTCAAGGCGGTGGCGAAACTTCAGGAGCAGGAGCAAGCGGTTGAAATACCGACATCGATTAAAGGTATGCAATTTATATCTTATTTATATATTTGTTACAATTATTACTATACAACACTATACAAAAAACAACACTATACAATACTATAAAAACACTATATAAACAATATAAAAAAACAACACTATACAACACTATATAATAAAACAACACAATATAAACACTATAAAAATACAACACTATACAACACTATATAAAAAAATAACACTATATAAACAGTATAAAAATACAACACAATATAAAAACAACACTATAAAACACTATATAAAAAACAACACTATATAAAAAACAACACTATATAAAAAAAACAACACTATACAACACTATATAAACACTATATAAACAACACTATACAACACTATATAAACACTATTTAAAAAAACAAAACTATATAAAAACAACACTATACAACACTATAAAAAAAAACACTATATAAACACTATAAAAAAACAACACTATATAAACACTATATAAAAAACAAAAACTATATATAAAAACAACATTATACAACACAATATAAAAAAACAGCACTATATAAAAAACAACACTATACAACACTATATAAAAAAATATACTAACATATCAAACAAACTATAAAAGACTATAAAATAAAAAAAACAATAAGAACTACGTTCGCTTTGATATTTTTATATGTATCGTGCCTCCGACACGATTACATATAAAAGATACATAGGCAACCGAATTTTCGGTACAAGCGTTGAAAAAATAACACAATTTACATATAAAAAAAACATAGTATCTAAAAGAATATTTAAATAAACAACATTTTTAATCAACGTATACTTAAAACCGACTAAAAAACTTATAAAAAAATATAAAATACAATAAAACAACAATAATAAAATAATATAATAACCTATCAAAAAAACTATAAAAAAATAAAAATAAAAACAATAAAAACTACGTTCGCTTTGATTTTTTTATATGTATCGTGCCTCCGACACGATTACATATAAAAGATACGTAGGCAACCGAATTTTCGGTACAAGCGTTGAAAAAATAACACAATTTACATTAAAAAAACATTATATCTCAAGTAATATTTAATTAAACAACATTTTTAATCAACGTATACTTAAAACCGACTAAAAAACTTATAAAAAAAACTATAAAAGACAATAAAACAACAATAATAAAATAATATAATAACCTATCAAACAAACTATAAAAAAACAATAAGAACTACGTTCGCTTTGATTTTTTTATATGTATCATGCCTCCGACACGATTACATATAAAAGATACATAGGCAACCGAAATTCCGGTACAAGCGTTGAGAAAATAACATAATTTTTAAAAATAACATATTTTATATTTATTTAAAATAACACAATATTATTATTATATTTAAAACCGAATATAAAACTATTTATAAAAAAAATTCATATTATATTACAATCGTTTTAGTAATTATAGTAAAAAGAATAATAATTGTTATTGTAGTGAAAATAATAAGTATTATATGAAAAAGTTAAAAAAAAAATTATGAAATTTTAAAACCGTGGCCTGAACTGTGATCTGAACCGTGACCGGAAACGGGAGCAAACCGGCAAAACCGTCAACCGGCAACCGGCGGTTTTCAACCGTCAACTGGCGGTTTTGTCAACCGGCGGTTCAGGCCAACCGGCGGTTTGTCAACCGGCTCAAACTGGAAAAAACTAAAACCGGCGGTTCCGGTTAAGGGGGGGTCGGTTGGGGCATTTGGCCACCACTAATTGTAACGCCCCGCTCTCGGATACCGAGCCCTTATCCGGAAGAGAAACGTTCGGCACGTATAGCATTAAATAAATCTAATATTATACGCAAGCCTCTACGTCGTCGTATCAAATAAAAGCAAACGGAAGCTAAAAAGACTCGGATAAAAACGTAAAAGCTACTATGAATAGAAGTTAACCTTACTAAAGATGGAAATGTAACTTTATTACATTAAAAGGAAAATACGAAATTCAAAATAAACGTACGACAAGTCTCGAAAGACCAAAAGCCTACTTCAAAGGTACTAAAAAGTCTATTAAATGAATAACATAATAAATAAAAGATAAATCTTCAACGAGGCGTCGTGAAACATCATCATCGAAATCCTCCTCGTAAACATGCTCAACATGTTCGTCTTCTCACCCCACAATGCATACAAAAGAAAATGCAAATGAGGTAAGTACAAAGCACTTAGTAAAAGTGAGAAACTATGACAACAATTACGATTTATAAAGAAAAGATATTTAATCGTTTAGTTATTTATGTGTGACCGACTCAACCTGGGGTTCATTCCATGTCCATCAACATGAATTGACTAAACGTTTGGCAACATATTAGTGGATCACACCAATATCCACGGAGGCTAGAATAGGTAGACTCCGATATGATCGCAAACGCCCGTTTGCCTGGGTTTTTCCCAAAACGCAAAAATCTTCAAAACGTGATTTCTAAACCGATTCTAACCCAAATCACATCGAATTAAACACAGTAAAACACAGAAAATTATATCTAATCATATCATAGCATCTATGATCCTTTGATCAACGAAAAACGCATCTTTCTAGCATTACAGCTCCTTAAACATGATCTAAACCCTATAAAGGATAATTGAGATCATAGGAAGAGCCTCTTAATTCAATTGCCAGCAAAACCGCATGCAACACGTCAAGCAGCTTCGACAACTATTGACCCTCAACCCCAAAACCTATGTGATCAACAAGAAACCCCAAAATCCTATTTCTTTGCAGAAAACCGAAACTGAAAAAGCCTGTAAAAATGAAGATTACCTGAGTTTACTACTGTGAAACTATTTTTAGATTATTCTACGCTTCAAGACGATCGTTTCGACTACTCATGGCTGCGAAACAAAGCTACAGATTAAAAGATACGAATTTTTCAAGAATCGAACTCTACGAATACCAAAAACTGGGGCTAAACTGAAAACTTACGAAATTGAGATATGTTATTTTCCAAAGTTGCATCTCCTAGCGCTGATCACTTTCTCTCCTGCGGCATCTTGAACAGATGAACGGATTGATCAAAGGGTTCTCCCTTTTATTTCGCTTTCTTCTCCGCGTTACCTCTTCCTTTTTGCCGTTCCATCTTTTTTTTTTCCTTCAGAAATTGCGTGTGAACTAATGAATTAGTTTGGGGATTAATTCCTTTTTATAGCCAATAATTAAATCCTTTATAATTAATAGCTAAATCCCTTAATTAATTCCTTTTTAATTAAATAAATGGGACAAATAACAATTAGGTCGTAGTAAATACACCCAATGACTATTTTACCATTTTACGAAAATTCGGGATGTTACATTCCTTCCCCCTTAAGAGGAGTTTCATCCTCGAAACTCGAATGTAACCGAGAGGTACTTGAACTCTGGACTTGCGAATTGTTTCGTCTCCTAACTCGTACAGTCTTCTTTTTCTTCCATCTTCCAACCCTTCCACCTGTCTTGACCTATCTCGAGGTGGCGGCGATCTACTTCAATCTTTTGTTGGCTTGCTGTATCAACTCTGGTCTCGTATTCTGTTGTTGCTCCACTTCATCCCAGAAACTCGCGTTCTTCTATCTCTATCTTCATGAAAGATCGCCAGCAGTACTGTTCCAATTCTTGTACTTCTTGGTCGCTCCGAGAGGGACTGAAATTACCATCTCAAGGTTTTCCATTCTTCATTGTCCTTCCCAATCTTCCGTAATCTGAATCCCAAAGCTGATTCCGCTACCAACGGTTGCTATCTTCATCTAACTCGTGACCAATGGCTGCTTGGGCTCCAGCCACACACTTGTAACCGGAAACAACTGGATCTTTGTCTTGCTTCTTTTAGGAACTCATCGACTGCCTCGAATCTTGCAATCATCGGTTCAACACTCTTTGATTGCTCCTGCGACCTATACCGGAAAGTTTGAATCTTCCCAAATTAAATCGCACTTCGCACACTTGACTTCTTTCGATCTCAACTTCCCTCATGGACCCACAAGCTTGCTAAAGAACTTCAATGATCCCAGTTGAAAGACCCCTGACACTCCTTGGGGATGGAGAACATGCATCTGCCATCATTTCTCTCTGACGGTTTGATCAAATCCTCGTGCCAATTAGGGTTAACTTGGAAAGTAAAAGAAGTTGAAAAGTGACAAGTTGAGTACCAGGGTGGTATGTCAACTAGGTAAGCCAAGGAAGGGTACGATGCAATTGAAATAAGGAAGGTCGCTTGGGTTACAAGCAAAACAAGATGATTCCGCATCGAGGAAAGTTGAAGTTGGTTCCAGGATGAAGAATGAGGCATTGTATCGTAATACACAAGATAGCCACCAGAAGGAAAACAAAAGAACACCTTGCAGATGAAGTTTTTTAAGAGAGTGGAATTCGCAAAGATACGATGATCTACAAATACTTGAGGCAACTTGAAAGGATGGTAATAGGCTTTCAAATAAGCCTTTAGAAAGTGGAGACGTTAAAGGAAACATCATCGATGGACTTGGAAACATTAATCATGAAGGAAGGAAATCTTGGACTTGAGAACATTAGGCAGATGACCTTGATTGTTAAAAACTTGGTTAACACAAAAAAATGGATGTTGGCGAACTAGGAAAAATATTCAGTTCGCATGAGTTCCGTAGAGGGAACATCACACAACAGAAAATCAAAGTAAAGGTGCAAGGTCGAGCACCAGAAGGACTAGAAAGAATTTAGAAATCAAAAGAGAGCAAGAATCTCAACATGAAGTAGCTATGGAGGGAAAACGAGCACATCAAAAGGTCTCAGAATGAAATTAAACACTTTTCAGGAAGTGTCCGAGTTTACAATGGTCAAAGGGAGGTTATTTCAAGATTTAAAAGAAATAGAAATTTTCCCCAATAAATTGTAAGGGAATATCCAAAGTTTGGATAAGTAAGCGGCAAACAAGATTTTGAATGAAGAGGAAACGATACTTAAAAATTGTCGAATGAGGTTTGATTTCAAAGAATTAATTCAAACCTTCAAAAGAAGTTTAAACGATCATTGACGATCCAAATCAAAGGTTCAATGTTGTACTACTCGAGAAGAATAGTATACTACCAAAGAATAAATGCTCAAGGTTATTCCTCGTGTGGGAATGAAAAGGTTAAAATGAAATAGACTTTCGACCGGTGTGACAAAATTGGAATAGAAATGCCAAAATAGCAGATGAAATATCAAAAGGGTGTTCGGCGGTTCATGGCTCTAAATGGCCCGAAAGAGATTTAAAATTGAAGGGTACAAGGTAAAATAATCTGAAATGGAGATCAAAAGTTTAGGAACTCAAAAGTTGGTTGGCTAGTTGTGTTCGTAAGGCATCTTGAAAAATTCTGCCTTCTGCTTGAAACTAGTTTAGCGTAAATTGATAGAAGGTTAAAGATAAGTAACTGAAGAGGAATGCCATGATAGGCTTAAAAATTTGACCAACAAAAGAAGATATGCATACCTTAAAGGAATAGGCAGCATTAGGTGCAATAGTTACAATATCGACACTACCCTTAGGAGGGGAGCTGAGAATAAACATAAGTAAAAAGAATGTTCTGACAATAAAAGGTCCAGCAAACTTTGAATTTGCATGAATGATGGGAGTGCAACAATTTAGAACTTTGAAGAGAATTTGTTTCTTGATTTGAAAAGTAAGAAAGAATGAATTTGTTCAAAAGAAGGGCTTATGGAGATATGTTTCGGAGATAATTCATGACAACAAGCGGAGAGGATTTGTTGAGTTTAAAGATATCAAGTGAGGGATTACATGAGAAATAAATTACCAGAAAAAGTATAACTACAAAAGGGCACGAAAAGGGTCCTAGCATCAAACATGGCATGCTGGAGGATAGCATCTTGGTTCTCGTTTAACACTGCAAAAGAAACTATAACGTTAGCTTTATAAGCATCCTACTAAAAGGTTTAACTCAGAAGGAGACAAGACTTCGAGAAACTCTTAAAACATGACAATCATAACTCACTACCCTCTTAGCCCAAACTCTAAATCAAAGAGGTGAAAATTCCTTTTAGGTTGCTGTGTAAGATTTTTACCCTAGATCTGACATTATCAATTTGTACAGAACAAAGGAAGAAGAATTTGAGCACGATCCAAAGAGAAAAGATCTAGATACCGGAGTTTTCCAGGTGATATAAAAATATTAGAATTTTTGAATGAAAATAAGTTGGTCAAAAACAGTTATTTCTGACGATTGCACAAGCTGCCAGAATTTCCAGATTAGTAAACACTGAGTTGCATTGCGAATCGAGATCAAAAGAAAGAGAATCTAAACTTAATCCCAAAATAGAAGCTGTAGATAAAATTGTTGTATGCAACATATAAAAAATTCAGGCCATTTGAAGATGTTTAACCTGTTCAAAACAAAAGAAGAAGTGAAGGTGCTGCTGCAGATTTTCTGGATAGAGTGTCCGGTATAAACATGAATTTTCTGAATAATCCATAATAATTATCGAGTTGGTGTAAAAAGAGAAATAGTAGATAAGGTAGAAATCTACTTTGCTGAAAATTTGCAGAATTTTTTGGAGTATGGAGAGACAGTCTTATTTTAGAGGGAAAACACGGAAACAAAAGCATTCATTCATGTTGGGTAAATCCAAACACGAGGACAATGAAAAGTATGTGCCAAAGTAAGAGACCTTTAACACTGTGAGTTGAAACGACTGAGGAGTACTTGGAAATAATAAAGTTACACATGGAGTTCGTGTAGAACCATCTCAAGCAAAGCAAAGGTCAAAGAATGTTGATGAACTCAACCAAGTGATAGTGAAAAGAGAAAGTGGAGGACTTGTAGAGCTGAATCAGATATCATTCTCTACAAAGTTAGGCCAAGATAAAAGTAAACTTAGATATTCATGTGTAGAGAAGGTGAAAAGATTTCAATAGGGAAAGTAAGGAAAAGGAAATCAACCAAAAGGACCTCGACTTTAAGGTGTAGGCATAAGACTCCGATCCCAAAGATTTACTTAAGGGGTTTCACTTAACCCTATGCGACAAGCAACGATTTGGAACTTCAAAAGAAGAAAGAGTTTCTACTAAGGATACTAGAAGGAACAAAACCTGAGGTGATCACATGAAAGATGTGAACTGAGAACTCAACCTAACCTTCGTCTCAGAAGACTCCTCACTAGGTCCTGATACAACCTAACCACGGTTTAAAGATTCTTAGTCTTACGAGGATTACCACCAAGCTCAAGTTCTAAAAGGTCTAAAGGATTCTTATCTTAGAGGAAGAGATGCCTAGAACAGAAAGGACGCTTCGCTCTGATACCAACTGTAACGCCCCGCTCCCGGATACCGAGCCCTTATCCGGAAGAGAAAAGTTCGGTGCGTATAGCATTAAATAAATCTAATATTATACTTAAGCCTCTACATCGTCGTATCAAATAAAAGCAAACGGAAGCTAAAAAGACTCGGGTAAAAACGTAAAAGCTACTATGAATAGAAGTTAATCGTACTAAAGATGGAAATGTAACATTATTACATTAAAAGGAAAATACGAAATACAAAATAAATGTACGACAAGTCTCGAAAGACCAAAATCTTACTCCAAAGGTACTAAAAAGTCTATTAAATGAATAACAGAATAAATAAAAGATAAATCTTCAACGAGGCGTCGTCAAACGTCGTCATCGAAATCCTCCTCGTAAACATGCTCAACCTGTTCGTCTTCTCACCCCACAATGCATACAAAAGAAAATGCAAAGGAGGTAAGTACAAAGTACTTAGTAAAAGTGAGAAGCCATGACAACAATTAAGATTTATAAAGAAAAGATATTTAATCGTTTAGTTATTTATGTGTGACCGACTCAACCTAGGGTTCATTCCATGTCCATCAACATGAATTGACTAAACATTTGGCAACATATTAGTGGATCACACCAATATCCACGGATGCTAGAATAGGTAGACTCGATAGTAATGCGTGTCTCGGTGGAGTCACCCGAACTTGTGGTTTTTTTGACTCACGGGTTCTTCCACCTTCGTGAGAGTAGCACACACATCACGATATAGACCGTGCCTATCCAAGAGAGACATGTTGTTTAATCTTTTACTAGTCATGTACGTATTTATTAAAATGATTAACTAACCACCTAAGTGCTTTCAATTAATCTCCCTCACAAATACTACTCTCTTCCTAGACCACTAGACATTACAAGGCCTAGCAATTACACAGACATTGATGAATACTAATCCATCAAAGCACAAGCCTATCATGCTCTTCTGATGGATCCGGACTTCAACTCCCTTTAAGAGTACATTCGGTGTTTTAACTGAATGAATCAGAAGCTCAATTCAGGCTTGTTCATGTTTAATTAATGTTAACATATCATGATTAAGGGTTTAAAACAGTGAAAACACGATTATGAAGCCAAAAACCAAGCTGAAACGCCAAAACAGTAAAAACAAGGTAAAACAGGTCAAACGCCCGTTTGACATCCTATGAACGCCCGTTCGACATCGAACGCCCGTCCACTAACCCCAAACGCCCGTCCGTCAAAAAAGGCTACATCCTGAATCAAAAGTCTAACCTCAAACGCCCGTCTGCCTTGTGCAAACGCCCGTTTGAGCAGCTATGATCGTAAACGCCCGTTTGCCTGGGTTTTTCCCAAAACGCTAAAATCTTCAAAACGTGATTTCTAAACCGATTCTAACCCAAATCACATCGAATTAAACACAGTAAAACACAGAAAATTATATCTAATCATATCATAGCATCCATGATCCTTTGATCAACGAAAAACACATCTTTCTAGCATTACAGCTCCTTAAACATGATCTAAACCCTATAAAGGATAATTGAGATCATAGGAAGAGCCTCTTAATTCAATTGCCAGCAAAACCGCATGCAACACGTCAAGCAGCTGCGACAACTATTGACCCTCAACCCCAAAACCTATGTGATCAACAAGAAACCCCAAAATCCTATTTCTTTGTAGAAAACCGAAACTGAAAAAGCCTGTAAAACGGTTCTCCCTTTTATTTCGCTTTCTTCTCCGCGTTACGTCTTCCTTTTTGCCGTTCCATCTTTTTTTTCCTTCAGAAATTGCGTGTGAACTAATGAATTAGTTTGGGGATTAATTCCTTTTTATAGCCAATAATTAAATCCTTTATAATTAATAGCTAAATCCCTTAATTAATTCCTTTTTAATTAAATAAATAGGACAAATAATAATTTGGTCGTAGTAAATACACCCAATGACTATTTTACCCTTTTACGAAAATTCAGGCTGTTACATTCCTTCCCCTTAAGAGGAGTTTCATCCTCGAAACTCGAATGTAACCGAGAGGTACTTGAACTCTGGACTTGCGAAGCGTTTCGTCTCCTAACTCGTACAGTCTTCTTCTTCTTCCATCTTCCAACCCTTCCACCTGTCTTGAGCTATCTCGAGGTGGTGGCGATCTACTTCAATATTTTGTTGGCTTGCTGTATCAACTCTGGTCTCGTATTCTGTTGTTGCTCCACTTCATCCCAGAAACTCGCGTTCTTCTATCTCTATCTTCATGAAAGATCGCCAGCAGTACTGTTCCAATTCTTGTACTTCTTGGTCGCTCCGAGAGGGACTGCAATTACCATCTCAAGGTTTTCCATTCTTCATTGTCCTTCCCAATCTTCCGCAATCGGAATCCCAAAGCTGATTCCGCTACCAACGGTTGCTATCTTCATCTAACTCGTGACCAATGGCTGCTTGGGCTCCAGCCACACACTTGTAACCGGAAACAACTGGATCTTTGTCTTGCTTCTTTTAGGAACTCATCGACTGCCTCGAATCTTGCAATCATCGGTTCAACAGTCTTTGATTGCTCCTGCTGACCTATACCCGGAAAGCTGAATCTTCCCAGCCAAAACTGCACCTCTGGCACACTTGACTTCTTTCGATCTCAACTTCTCTCATGGACCCTCAAGCTTGCTGAAGAGCTTCAATGATCCTAGTTGAAAGACCCCTGAGACTCCTTGGGGATGGAGAACATGCATCTGCCATCATTTCTCTCTGACGGTCTGATCCAATCCTCGTGCCAATTAGGGTTAACTTGGAAAGTAAAAGAAGTTGAAAAGTGACAAGTTGAGTACCAGGGTGGTATGTCAACTAGGTAAGCCAAGGAAGGGTACGATGCAATTGAAATAAGGAAGGTCGCTTGGGTTACAAGCAAAACAAGATGATTCCGCGTTGAGGAAAATTGAATAGTCACATTTACGCATTTGAATAGCTTTCCTTGGACTTAGCTTTCCTTTTTGCCCAAAACGCTTAACTCCTTTCATCGGAGAAGCTCTCAAGTAAACTCTATCACCAACGTCGAACTCTAAAGGTCTTCTACGGACAATGGCCCAACTTTTCTGACGATCTTGTGCTGCCTTCAGGTTCTTCCTAACCAACAAAACTCTTTCCTTAGCTTGTTCTACCAATTCTGGCCCCGTAAGTTGCTTCTCTCCCACTTCATCCCAAAACAGTGGCGTTCGACATCTTCTACCATACAGGGCTTCAAACGGCGGCATTCCCAAACTTGCATAATAACTGTTATTGTAAGCGAACTCAGCCACATGTAGGTAATCATCCCATGATCCACCTACTTCCAAAACACATGATCTTAACATATCTTCTAGTGTTTGGATTGTTCTTTCCGATTGTCCATCTGTTTGAGGATGGAATGCTGTACTCAAATCCAACGTTGTGCCTAAGGCTTTCTGCAAGCTCTTCCAAAACCGACTAATAAACCAGCTGTCACGATCTGATACGATTGAGATAGACACTCCATGAAACTTCACAATATTGTCCAAATAAAGTGTAGTCATCTTCTTCAACGACATATCAACCTTGGTTGGTAAGAAATGAGCCGACTTTGTCAGTCTATCCACAATGACCCAAATCATATCATGTCCGCTCTTAGTCCTCGGTAAACCGGTGATAAAATCCATAGTAATCTTATCCCATTTCCACTCAGGGATGTCCAATGGTTTAAGCATACCTCCTGGTTTCCTATGCTCGGCTTTGACCTTCTGACACGTATCACATTCAGCTACAAACTTAGCTATTTCCAATTTCATTGAAGGCCACCAAAAACGTTCCTTCAAATCTTTATACATCTTTGTAGCTCCTGGGTGGACTGCAAAGGCTATCCTATGCGCTTCATCCATGACTCTCCGTCTCAAGTCTCCAACATTAGGCACACATAGACGATCTTGATACCAAAGATTCCCACTCTTATCTAACACATAACCGACTGTAGGCTTCTCTCTAGCAACTCGCTTCAAATCTACCAAAGCTGGATCTTCATCTTGTTTACCCCGGATGTCATCCATCAACTCTGACCTAGCCAACAACGGTGCCACAAACTGTCGATTCCCACACTGAGCAAAACTCCGGATTTCCTGCCCATCTAACTGTTCTGCCACTTCTTCAACCCTTGAAACCGCAAACACTGGCTTCCTACTCAACGCATCTGCTACCACATTCGCTTTACCCGGATGGTACTGTATATCCAAGTCATAATCCTTCACGAACTCTAACCATCTTCGCTGCCTCATATTCAGATTCTCTTGAGTGAAGAAATAATTTAAACTCTTATGGTCCGTGAAGATTCTTGCCTTGACTCCGTACAAGTAGTGCCTCCAAGTCTTTAAGGCAAACACCACTGCTGCCAACTCTAAGTCATGAGTCGGGTAATTCTTCTCGTGTACCTTTAATTGTCTAGATGCATAGGCTATTACCTTGCCCCCTTGCATCAACACGCAACCCAAACCTTGTCCCGAAGCGTCGGTATACACATCATAATTATCAAAGATCTCCGTGCACGCCAAAATCGGTGTCAGTAGTCAATCTATCCTTCAGAGTCTGAAAGGCTGTTTCACATTCACTAGTCCATTCAAACTTCACATTCTTTTGTGTAAGTTTGGTGAGTGGTGTGGCTATTTTGGAAAAGTCTTGTACAAACTTCATGTAGTATCCGGCTAACCCCAGAAAACTTCTTACTTCTGAAACTGTAGTAGGTCTTGGCCAATTCTCAACTGCTTCTATCTTTGGAGGGTCTACTTGTATACCATCCCCAGATATCACATGACCCAGAAAACTGACTTGCTTCAACCAAAACTCACATTTCGAAAACTTAGCAAACAACTGTTTCTCTTTCAAAGTCTTCAACACTATTCTTAAGTGTTCCTCATGTTCTTTTTCATCCTTTGAGTAGATAAGGATATCATCTATGAACACTATCACAAACTTATCCAAATAAGGCATGAAAACGCATTGCATCAAATCCATGAATGCTGAAGGAGCATTAGTGAGTCCAAAAGGCATAACCAAGAACTCATAATGTCCATATCTCGTACTAAAGCCGTCTTAGGTATGTCCGCTACCTTAATCTTCAGCTGATGATAACCTGACCTAAGATCAATCTTAGAAAACACTCTCTTTCCTTGCAACTGATTAAACAAGTCGTCAATCCTTGGTAGTGGATACTTGTTCTTGATAGTGAGGTTGTTCAAAGCTCTATAATCTATACACATTCTCATACTACCGTCCTTCTTCTTTACAAACAACACAGGGGCTCCCCACGGTGAGGTACTTGGTTGAATTATGTTTCTTTCCAACATATCTTTTAACTGAGCTTTCAATTCTTTTAATTCAGCCGGTGCCATCCTATACGGTGCTTTAGCCACTGTGTCCTCCCCAGTACTAACTTGATCTCAAACTCAATCTCCTATCCAAAGATATTCCCTGGTAAGTCATCCGGAAAGACCTCGGGATATTCTCTTGCTATAGGTGTTTCTTCTAACTTAGGCTTAACTTGTTCTACATCCATAGCATACAACAAGTAACCTTCACACCCTTTCTGACATGCTCTTATAGCCTTAACTGCTGAGATTATCGGATGACGCTTCTTACTTGGCTTGTACACGTTACCTTGAAAGGTCTTAGAAGATTTTCCGGGCACCTTAAAGGTTACTCTCTTTTCTCTACAGTCCAAGTGTACATAGTTCTCGGACAACCAATCAATTCCCAAGATAACATCAAAGTCCGTAAAGTCTAACACTGTTAGGTCACTCTTGTAACGGTAAGATCCTACACATACGTCTACCTGAGGTATGAACTTTGTCAATTTAGTAAACTTTCCTAATGGTGTAGTTATTTCCAACATATTTCTTAAAGGTTCCGAGGGTAAGTTCAATTTCTTAGCGACCTTGGTTGACACAAAAGTGTTAGACGCTCCCGTATCGAACAAAGCCTTGACCACTAGATTGTCTAACATTATCGTACCTAAGATGCATATTCATTTATTTAAATATGATACATCATGAATAATCACGCTATAAAATATCTTAATAAAAGAATAAAACAACATGGTACCTGAGATAACATCGTCCTCTGGTTCTGCATCTCTAGCATCAACGGCAAACACGTGAACTGGCCGGCTTGGACCGCTCTTCCCGCTTCCTTGGCTCGAACTACCTTTGCTTCCTCTGTTCGGACACGATCTAGAGAAGTGCCCTGGCTCACCACAAATATAGCAAGCTATTCTTTCGCTGCACACACTCTCGAATGGTTTCGTTGCACTTGGGGCAAAGTGGTGCCTTTGCTTGGGGCCTTAGTTGCCGTGGGGCTGTTTGTCTTCTTGACGCTTTCTTTGTGGTGCTCCTCGGTAACTACTCTGACTAGTCCTAAAGCTTCTCTTATTTCCCACAACCACTATAGTCTTCTTCCTGAAAGTTTCGATCTCCAAAGCTTTATTCAACAACTCTGCCATACTCTTCATTTGTAAAACCCAAAGATATACGGTCGAATCTCATAGGCCAAACCATCCTTGTAAAGAGCCATCTTTCTTTCTTCCACTCTCATCAACTCGAGGGTAGAACCGTCCCAATTCGTTAAACTTATTGGTGTACTGGGACACCGTCTGATGAATACCTTGCTTAAATTTTAGAAATTGACTTGCCTTGTCAGCCTGCACCATAGCCGGGAAGTACTCATTGTAATACATAGCTTTGAAAGCTTCCCAGTCTGTTACCTTCCCATTACTGCTCTGTATAGCATCTATCCACGCTTACCGCGCTTGAGAAAACTAATCGCGCCGGTGTGCCATCTCTGTCTCAGGAACATGTATATTCCTGCAAGACTTCTCAAAACCTCTCAACCATTCCTCAGCTTATGAATGTTCCACATTTCCAAAAAAATCCTGAACCCGATTCCTTCTCAATCTTGTATACCAATCCACTGGTGGTGCCTGCTCAACCGCTGGTCTCACTGGTGGGTAAACGGGTGGATAACCAAAGGGTACATGGGGTACCTGAGGTGGATAAGGTGGTGGATAAGGCTGCTGAGGTTGTTGTGGTTGCATCACAGGCGGTGCTTGTTGATAAGGATGGTATCCTGGATGATGTTGTGGAGTGTGGTACGGCTGATGTAGTCCATAAGGTGGGTATCCAAAACTGTGATGATGATCAAACCGTGGTGATGGAGGGATAGACGGTTGAGGTTGGAAACTTGTAGGTGGAGGGTAAAAGGTTTGCTGGTAAGAAGGGTAAGCTGTGGTTGGCGGATAGCTTACTGGTGGTGGTGGTGGATAAACCTCAGTCACTAGTGGTACAAAGCCCGCTGGAATGTCACTTACCATAGTAAACTGAACTGAACTCCCCACATGCCATTGTGGAGGTTGATCCCGATGAGACCGTGGTGTGGGGGTCGCAGTATGAGGGGGTGGTGAAAGGCTCGGGTGAGGTGAGGGATTCTGCCTCACAAAGCCTCTTCCCACAACATGTGTAGCGTTATCTGCCCCTGGTCTAACCCCTGAACTCCCAGCTCCATGAACACCTCTCCTTGTTGTCACCATTCTGAAAGATCAAGAAGATCAGAATGTTACTAAGAGATCCAAAGAAACTTATCTCAAGAAAGGAAGTCTAAAGGACGCATCGCTCTGATACCAACTGTAACGCCCCGTTCCCGGATACCGAGTCCTTACCCGGAAATAGAACGTTCGGCACGTATAATATAAAATAAATTCTATATTATACGTAAGCCTCTACTACGTCGTATCGAGTTTCGCATTTAAACGGAAGCTAAAGAGACTCGGGTCTACATTTTTTTTTCAAGATAAGAGTAGAAATACAACCATACTATTGATAGAAAGATAACTTAAATCCACGAAAAAGAAATAAAATCTTACAACCAGTACGATGTCTAAAGTAAAGGAAAAGGTACAACAAAAGTCTTATAAGGAAAAGTCATCAAAAAGCCACAAGTCTTGAAATGAAATTACAACATAACAGTCTAAAAAAAAAATCAAATAGTTTAATTATAACAATCATTAAACTTCGTCTTCATAAGCCTCGTCAAACTCCGGATCAACCTGTTCGTCTTCCCAATCCCCAAACACAACAAAAATGCATTCGAGGTAAGTATAAAGGTACTTAGTAAGAAACAGAAGCTATTGCATTAACCAGATTTCACAAGAAAGGTTTACACAGTTATTACGTTATCTTCGTTTGACCGACTCAATTCTAGGGTTCACTTCATGCTCATCAACATGTTGTGACTAAACGTTTCTAACTTAACTTATCTTTGTTACAACCGCTCTCAAGGGCACTACGCGTATCCACCTTTGGGACACTCTTGGCAACATATTAGTGGATCACACCAATATCCACGGAGTCTAGAATAGGTACACTCCGATAGTGCGCACGTTGCGGCGAAGTTCCTCCACTACCATTTAGCCGTTCATAGGCCAACATCGTTGTTCACTTTATCTGCTAGCACACACATCGCGATATAGTCTGGTGCCTATCCAAGAGAGACTTGTTGTTTAATCTTTTACTAGTCAAGTACGTTGTTTATTAGGTTATTAACTAGCCACCTAAGTGTTTTCAATTAATCTCCCTCACACATACTACTCTCTTCCTAGACCGCTAGACACGGACAAAACCTAACACATACACAGACATTGCTGAATACTAATTCATCAAAGCACAGGCCAGTCATGCTCTTCCGACGGTCCCGAACTTCAACTCCCTTGAAGAGTACATTCGGTGCCGGAACTAAATGCATCAGAAGCTAAATAATGGCTTGTTCATGTTCATTTAGTGTTAATACATCAAAGAGTAACATTTAGAACCCATCTCGTGGCTTAAAGACGCATAAAAGGAAAATAGCACTTAAGGGCCCCATCCGGACGGATAAGATGCTATCCGGACAGATAAACTGTTCTATCCGTACGGATAGAACACTGTACTACTCTCTGCCTGATTTAGTGAAATATCCGTACGGATAAGTGATACATCCGTACGGACAGACCCCGTCTGCACAAGGGAAAACAGTTTTCTGCACTCTATGATTTCTACTCAATTTCAACCAAGCTTAACCTCATTCTAAGCCTCAAAACAGCAGAAAAACAACACCTTAATTATCCCATATCATCTAACAAAAGCAAGATCACATAATAGCATGATTTCAAGAAGTCAACCGACCAATCTAAATAATAATATTGTTCATAATTGATTGTTTATAAAATTACATATAGAATTCCTTTATACATGCTACAAAATAAAAGACTAACAAACTTCTAAGCAATGTTGGACAAATTACTTAGTAATTTTCGCCACTTTATTTCCTATTCGGCCTAATTTGACTATAATAAGCCCAAATGGCTTTTATTTGCTAAAGACAAACACTGAACCCAATATACTATGATATAAACACAATTTTTTATGGAACTTTCTACAATTAAGGCCTAAAAGACCCTTTAATAACTAAACTCAATGCAAAATAAAATAAACAAGTCCAATAACTAATTAGTGACACATCCAAGCACATCTTTGCTCTGCCCCGCAATATTATTGGGTTGGATCACATCATTTCCTCCCGGTTGGAAAGGATTCGTCCTCAAATCAATAGGACGTCATAAAAGCGAGCACTATCACCAATGAAACGCGAACACATACAAAAGATCACGAAACGAACACCGGGATCAAATATGAGTTGAATAAATAAATTCTAATCAACGACATGCTTTGTTGCAGAGTCATGCATCAAAATCGTATTAGAAAAATATTGGGACTTTGAGTTGAGAAACCTGTGGATAACTGCATGTGAAGGAATAAAATAATAATGAGACCAAATTGTAGTCGAACAAGTGTCAATAATCGCTGAAAATGGATCAGAATACGTATGCTCTGTGTTTAGGGTGATTTTATATGATTTATAACGTTATATTTTGTAATGATTTCCTCCATATTCATATAATTTGCATAGAAATTAAGTGTTTAGTTGATTTATTGAGCAAATGAGTTTTTAAACGGTTTATTCGCAAAATTGGTTAATTTATGTGTTTTATTGATGATTTTATGTTTATTTTGATATTATTACATTTTGCGATGTTTTTAATGACTTGTAGATGCATATTTGCGGCTCAAAAGATGATTAAGTTAAGATAAATGTCGGATTTAATTGATGAAAAAGAGATAAGGAAGATTTGAATAGAAGAAAAGAGATAAAGATGGAGAAATCAAATTCCAAGTCCACTGAACGAGCGTTCAATTCTCCGTCCAGTTGGACGGGCGTCTGGCATATTGGACGAGCGTCCAGGCTAAAGAGTTTGATTCAGAGTTTTGAGATATTTAGTGGACGAGCGTCCAAATTAAAGAAGGACGGGCGTCTGATCATGACTCGGCCCGATTCGAAGTTTGCATTGAAGGTTGGACGGGCGTCCATAAACCGACTTAGCCAAACCGCCTCTGAAATCTATATAAAGGCTGCGTTTTCTCCACATAAGAGGATCATTATTCGAACCCTAAACCCTAGGGGCGGCCTAGCTGCGATTTTTATTAGTTTTTACTCAAAGTTTATGCTTTTAAATTTCTAGTTTAGATCAAACACTTTTATGTACTTTTATTCAAGTAATTCGAGCTCGAAGGTGATGTTAAGAGGCTAGACCTCTATTGAACAAGCGTTGTGAAGCCATCCGATCAACAATTCAGTTTTGTTTCTCGATTTTCTTGTGAGTATTTAATTCAAGTTGTTTCTTTATTATGTTTATCATGTTTTTATGCAATTTATATTGAAAGATCTTTGCATGTTGATTGTTTATATTGATGAGAATCATGTTAAACCCTAGATCCCCATGATAAAGAATAGATCTTTGATCTAAATAACGAGAGTTATTAGGTTAGATTTCTAGGTTAGAAAGTTATAAATTTCACACCTTGGGTTAGAAAGCGTTAATCTTTAGGATCGAAAGATAAAAGATTAATAGGCGAACTTGTCTAAGAAATTAGGAGTTCATACCTTGGCTAGGTGAATCACAACTTGGTTAGAAATCACGAGATAATCGAGATAGAAATTGATTGTTGTAGGATAGGTGGATCAATAGCTTGTTCGTTCGTAAATTATTGATTAAATCACTTGAACTTGAATTGCTTAGTAAATTTACAATCTTTATTTCATAATAGATTTAGAATAGATTTAGTTTAGATAATTTTGTTCGCAACCATATTTTCCTGGCTTTAGATCTCGATCTTCTGTCCAGTTATTCTTATTGTTAGTTTCGTTTTTCGTTTTAGTTCTTCACTGTTTTATTTTCGTATCTTTTTAGTAATAATCGTGACATAGTTAGGTTAGATAATAAAAACTAGATTAAGCAACCCCGATTCCCCGTAAGATCGACCCGGTATCAACCTCTATACTACGATCCCTACACTTGGGGTATACCGGATTTATAAATTTATTACTTGTTTATTTTCATTGCAAAAATCCGTGACAAGTTTTTGGCGCCGTTGCCGGGGAACCGGATAGTTGTCTAGTTTTTATTTTCGTTAGTCATTTAATTTACATATTTTGTTTTTAGTTTCTGTTTTTCGTAAGGTAAAAATCTTTGTTTCGCTTCTGTTCAATTTAAACGGGCATCTGGGGTAGTGGACGCCTGTCCGTTCAAATTTTTTATAACTTTGTTTGTATTTTACCCAGTCAGACGAGCGTCTGGTTATCCAGACGTCCGTCCTGTTCATTCTCCATGCAGACGCCCGTCCAGTAATCTGGACGCCCGTCTGACCTCTTTTGCTTTAAAATCTTTTCTTGGTTTAACCTTTGATTAAAAGGTTAAACAACTAGCTTTTGGTATCGGTTTATGCAAACTCGGAGTCAAAAAAGGCCACTACTCTATACCCCTGACCTCGAGCGGACCATAGCCCGACCAAACAGGAGAAGACTCCGTTTTTCGGATCTCCCTGATGAAGAGAACACAGCCGATCGAGATATCGAGCAAGATCTAGCTCAAGAGATCGAAAATATAGTCATTATGGCTGCGGAAGATAGACGTACGTTGGCTGATTACGCCATGCCTGGCGAAGTCAGGGTCAACCCGGCTATCGTTCTACCAACCATCAATGCACCTACCTTTGAACTGAAACCCGGGCTAATTCAAATGATGCAGCATGCATCTTTCTTCCACGGTTTTCAGTCAGAAAATCCTCATACTCACTTACACACGTTTCTAGAGATATGCGGTACAACTCGCATCCAAGGAGTAAGTGAGGATGCTATAAAGCTTAAACTGTTTCCATTTTCCTTATGAGGGGAGGCAAAAGAATGGTACCACTCTCTCCTCTCAAAACCATCACTACACGGGCGGAACTCGAGAAAGAGTTCTGAGTCAATACTTCCCACCTTCTAAGACATTGATGTTTAAGTGATATTTTCACATTCTGCCAGAAGGAAAATGAGTCATTTTTCGAGTGTTGGAAGAGGTTTAAGTCTCTTCTTAGAAAGTGTCCCCATCATGGCTTGCCGTTACAAAGGCAAGTTAATACTTTTTTCAGTGGATTGACCAAGCTCACGAAGGGCATGGTCAATAGTTCTTCTGGTGGGGCATTTTTAAAGAAAACACCTGAAGAGGGGTGGGCATTATTCGAGGATATTGCCAAATACAATTATGCCCCCTCATATCAGGCTATCCAAGCACCCCCTCCTCCCAAGATCGAGGAGGTGAATATGCAAAGTCTGATCGCCATGCTGCAAAAGCAGATGGCAGCTTCTCAAATTTCCCCCAATCCGATCAATCAGAATTCTTCCTTTCAACAGAACTCTCAAGTTACATCTTTGTAAAAATTGTTGTCGATGGCCATATGGTTGGCGGTGTCAATTTGTCTCCCTCCTTTATCAAGTTAATACTGTTCATGACAATGGGCAAGATAATCCATCACATGTCGAACTGGCGACAATGTGGGGCATACATCTCGTTTCGTCTATGAACAGATGCAATGCGAAGTAAACGCTTTCTCGCCGGTCCAATCGAGGTTTAATAGTCAATTCTCGCCGAGTAATCCTCAAAACCAGAGTTTCATCGAAATCAAAATTTCAATCCAAATCCGAATTTTAATCAAAATCAAAACTTCAATCGAAACCCTACCTACAACCAAAACCAGAACTCCAATTTTTCCAATCAGAATCAAAGATTCGATCGAATTGGCCTAACAATTCTAATTCTACATTTCGAAATCGGTCCAATGGCCTTATCCGCAGAACTTCCAAAACTCTCAAGGCCCCTCGCACTCGAATGATATCCAAGCTGAATGGAGCTCCTTTCGGTAGGAGCAAAATAAAAACATCCAACTCCCGATGAGCACAAACAAGAATCTTGAGAGGCAAATAGGGCAATTGGTCGAAAGCGATTAGCTTACAGACCCCAGGCGCGCTGCCCGGTTTCCACGAAAAAGAATCCAAGGGGTGGTCAAGTTGCTCGGACCGATTTGAATAATAGCCAATGCACCGACTGATATCTTCAATTCCATGCGGTAGAGAGAGAGGCCGGTCACGATGAATCCGAGATCCGGTACTCAACTAAGTGGTCCTCCGAACCAGGAAACCACTAACCCCTCCCGCCAAAGATAAGGCGGGAGGGGAAGTCAGCACCTACGTTCCCTTGGTCGCAAAGAGAATACTCAGTGGCTGATCCCCAGAGAGGTGAAAGAGTTGGAAGTCCCTGTGGGTGAACCCCGAGGAATGAAGAATCAAGTGAGAGTCGGAGGTGACCCCCGACTAGTAAGAATAATGAAAAAGTGGTAAGGTGGAAGGACTTGGAAGACAAAGTCATCGATTCATCCTCGAAGAAAGTCCTTTCGAGAGTGACTTGAAAAAGCTTCCATTTCCACTTAGAAAAAGCAACATCTCCCTGAATGAGGATAAAAAGTATGAAAAAGTGCTAAACCTTCTGAAAAATACTCAGGTTAATCTTCCATTATCCGAGGTTTTGGTCGAGATGCCTAAGTATACCAAATTCATCAAGGATGTTGTTTCTTATAAGAAGAAGTTAGCAGACATGGATCGGTTGATTGGTGAGGATTGCTCATGATCAATTATGAAGATCTACCAATCAAGAGGGTGACCACAGGAAATTTGTGCTCACATTCTTGATGGGAGGCCTAGTCTTCCCAAACTCTTTATGTGACCTGGTGCATCTATAAGCTGATGCCATTGTCTCATGCGCAAACGGCTTAGGTTAGACAATCTTCTAGAACCCACCACCATGAATCTTCAATTCGCGGATAGATCCTCCAAGAAAGTCTGCGGGAATATTAAAGGGCGTGTTAGTTCAAATTGATAGATTTACCTTCCCGGTTGACTGTGCGTTACGGACATAGAGAAGGATGAGAATGTCCTCTAATTCTTAGAAGACCTTTTACATCTCTGACCCGAGCCCTCATTGACCGTGATGGTGGGCGGTGACGATATGAGTTGGTGATCAAGAGGTGAGTTACAATGTTTCCAAAGCTATCCAGAGACCCTCTGAAATACCAACCGGCTTCTCTATTGACGATATGTCTGATGACTTCAATGATTTCATGGAAAAGCAAGTCATGGCTGTTGCAACTGAATATGAGCGACTAATTGAGAAGCTGAATAATCATGGTGTGGTGAATCTAGAAAGTTAGAAGCTGAATTTGAGGATGAGTTGTTGAAAGGAGAAGCTTTGGCAGTGGGACCACTAAGTAAACTCACTGATGTTGAGTTGAAAAGTGTAGATCTTAAATCAAGTTTAGAAGACCCCTCTGCAGATCTGGTACTGAAGTCGTTGCCTAAACATCTAAAGTATGTGTTTTTAAGAGAAGGTGACAAGCTTCCATTAATTATATCTGCCAAACTGTCTCGATTAGAAGAAATGGAGCTGGTAAACATCTTGAGGAAAAATAAGAAAGCCTTTGATTGGCAAGTAGGAGACATCAGAGGGATATCTCCTGACATCTGTATGCATAAAATCAAGACTGAAGAGGGTGCGAAATGTGTTAGATGTACCCAGGAGGAGGCTCAACCTCATATGCAAGAGGTGGTCAAGAAGGAAATTATCAAGCTTTTAGATATGGGTATCATTTACGCAATCGCTGACAGTGAATGGGTATCCCCGACTCAAGTAGTTCCTAAAAAGGGAGGAATTACTATTGAGAAGAATGAGAAGGGAGAAGAAATAGCATTAAGGCTTGTTACTGGTTACAGAGTCTGCATTGATTACAAGAAACTCAATGAGGTAACAATGAAAGATCATTTCCCCATTCCTTTCATTGATCAGATGCTTGAGCGTCTGGCGGGACACGCGTTCTAATGTTTCTGGACGGATATTCGGGATATTTTCGAGATACCCATCGATCCAGTTGACCAAGAAAAGACCACTTTCACCGCCCTTATGGTACATTCGCTTACAGCGGATGCCATTTGGTCTTTGCAATGCCCTCAAGCTACATTTCAAAGATGTCTGTACGCCGCTATCTTTGACAAAGCTAGTTGAAAAGTGTATGGAAATTTTCATGGATGACTTTTAGGTCTTTGGTCAATCCTTCGATGATTGTCTTGACAATCTTGACCAAGTCTTATCCAGATGTGTGGAAAAGAACTTAGTCCTAAACTGGGAAAAGTGCCATTTCATGGTAGATGAGGGAATAGTTCTTGGCCGCAAGATCTCCGCCAAAGGTATTGAGGTAGACAGTAGAAGCTATCGAGAAGATGAGTTATCCTAAGAATGTGCGTGAAGTCAGAGGTTTTCTTGGACATGTCGGTTTCTATAGGAGATTCATTCAAGACTTTTCCAAGATAGCCAAGCCCGTCTACACTACTTAAAGAAGACGTTGTATTCGATTTTGATGAAAGTTGCAAGCCAGCGTTTGAGGAGCTTAAAAGTCGATTAATCTCCGCGCCGATCCTTATTTCTTTGACAGAATCTACCGCCGAGCTTATATGCGATGCATCAAACTATCTTTGTTGGTGCGATCTTAGGACAACGGATTAAGGAAAATTCCAGCCAATCTATTACCCTGAGTCACACACTAAATCCGTCTCAAGTAAACTACACGACGACTGAAAAGGAACTATTGGCCGTAGTTTTTGCTATGGACAAGTTTCGTAGTTACTTGTTGGGTGCTCAAGTGGTTGTGTGGACTGATCCATGATTGCGCTGCGATACTTGATGACAAAGAAAGAGGCTAAACCGTGCTTACTCGTTGGATCTTGATCCTACAAGAGTTTGATGTCCAAATTAAAGACAAAAAGGGCAGTGAAAACGTAGTGGTTGATCATGTTTCAAGAATGTTGAGTGAGGAAAAGGATGACCCTGACGATATAGATCTTTACTTTCCTCTGGAGAATGTCATGCTTATCGACGGTTGTGCTCCAGATGTTCCATAGTATTCTTCCATCGTAAACTACCTTCATTCCCAATATCTTGATCCAGAATTGTCCTATCAGGAGAAGAAGAAATTCTTCTCTGATTTGAAAACATTCGTTTGGGATGATCCTTACCTCTTCAAGATTTGTAAAGATGGTTTGCTGAGAAGATGTGTTCCAGAATCCGAGCAACGTGATATTATTGAGCAATGCCACAGTGGACCTACCGGTGGTCACTTTGGTCCTTGGAAAATAGTTGCTAAAATCTTTCAATCCGGCTTCTATTGACCCACGATCTTTAAAGATACAGAAGCTTTCTGTAAAGCTTGTGATAGGTGTCAAAGAACCGGAACTCTAACGAGGCGTTTCGACATGCCATTGAAACCCATCTTAGAATGTGAAGTCTTTGATGTATGGGGCATCGATTTTTTGGGACCATTCCCATCATCTTGTGGAAATAAGTACATCTTAGTCTGCGTGGATTACGTATCGAAATGGGTGGAGGCTCAAGCCACGTCTCACAATGATCATAAGACGGTCATGAAGTTTCTAAAGAAAAACATCTTCGTGAGATTCGGGTGTCCACGAGCCTTGATTAGTGATGAAGGGACGCACTTTTGCAACCGACCTCTGGAGAAAGTGCTTGAGAAATATGGTGTCCGGCATAAAACTGGCACACCATATCATCCTATGACTAGTGGTCAGGTTGGAAGAAGCAACCAAAGTTTGAAGAAGATCCTAGAGAAAACTGTTAACAGTCATAGAAAAGACTGGAGTCTAAAGTTGGATGACGTACTGTGGGCATATTGAGCGCCTATAAGACCCCATGGGTACATCACCCTATCAAATGGTTTATGGTAAACCATGCCACTTGCCGCTTGAGTTAGAGCATAGGCGTATTGGGCCACGAAGTTTTTAAACTTCGATACCCAATCTTGTGGAAAACACCGACTGCAGCAGTTGCATGAGTTAGACGAATTTAGACTTCAGGCCTACGAAAGTGCTAGGATAAGTAAGGAAAAGACAAAACTCCTTCACGATGCCAAAATCAAGAAGCGAGAATTTCAAGTAGGGGAACAAGTTTTATTGTACAATTCCAGGTTACATCTGTTCCCTGGTAAGCTGAGGACACGATGGTCCGGTCCCTTTGAAATTCTCCAAATCATTCCTGGAGGTGTTTTAGAACTACGAGGTTATGGTGACCAACCGTTCCGAGTGAATGGTCAAAGGTGCAAGCATTACATTGGTCAAGCCAAGGAAAAGCCTTTGATTGTTCGATTCCTCGATATCCTCGGGTGTGGTACTTCAGAAGTCAATGAATTTGACGAGTTTTCGCCCGATTTGTTTTCTGAGGATGACGGTAGTGGTCCTTCCGAAGAAGTTCTAGCAGGTAGTTGGGACATGGAAGAGTTTGAAAAGAGCAACAGATTGAAGCGTCGTCGGAAGAAGAAGAAATCAACCGTGGGGAGGATTAAAAATGTGTGGAATGCAATTAAAGAATTAACCCCATGTGTTAGATCTTTGTTTACTGCAGCCACACTATTGATCAAAGCCTACACGAGGTAGTGGTGGCGAGAAAAGTTAAATGGCTTTGATCCAGTGAGCTAAAAGAGTGTCGAGCTAACGACATTAACCAAAAGCCGCACTACCAGGGGCATCCTAGATATCCTTTATTATATTAGTACTCTCTTTTATGTATTTTCTTTTTCTTTGATTTAGCTTTTATCTTAAGTCTAATTAAGATTTTGTTTGAATCTGTTCAGTTTAGTTGTATTTTTAGATATGGATTACGGAGTTCTACCACAGGAGTTTCCTTTCATTAGTAGGATCCCACTTATCACTCTAGGTGACAGACCCGGAGGGACTTTCATTTTGGACGTAGACTTTGATATTAGTACCCACATCAGGACCGTTACATATGTTCTTATTGTACCCCGAACTTCGGGAGGTGGAGATTTCAGCTCAGAGGACCTGCAGGAAACTTTAGGACGACCGTATACAATCCTCAATGATCCGATGCTGACTGACTTGGCGCTAGTGCTGCAAGCTGAGCATTTCCGAGGTGTGGATGTTTCTGGTGAGGATTGGGCTTTGCAGGATGAGTATGATTTTCCTCCTGCTATTGACATGCTCCGCCGTCTGATCCGGATTGTGGATTGGGCGGAGATTTATGATGACTAGCGTCGTTAGGCTGTTTCGTCGAGCAAACGATGTAAAACAAAAGCGCTCGGTGGGAGGCAACCCACTATTTTCTAGTGTTTTTATGTGTTTTCCAGTTTTATTTGTTATTTGAAGTTCTGTATGAATTTTTATATTGAAATAAGAGTTTGAATTTGATTTGAATGAAAAAATTGATGCTGAATTCTGCCTTGGACGTGCGTCCATGCCTTTGGACGCCCGTTTGCTATGTGTCTGCCTTGGACGAGCGTCCACCCTTACTGAACGCCCGTCCGTCCTTTGAAAATACTAGACGAGCGTCCACTTTAAGTGAACGCCCGTCTGCTAATTTCCCTCCAACTCTGTTCTATTTTTGAAAAGTTGGACGAGCGTCTGAATATCTGGACGCCCGTCCAGTTCATACTTAACCCAGTTGAACGCCCGTCCAGGTTCCTGGATGCCCGTTCAGACCTGCGTCTATAAATACCCCTGCTCCCAGATTTCATTCACATCAGAAAATTCAAAAGAGCCAACCCGACTTTTCGGCCCCCATTTGCCCTAAATTCTTTGTTTCTACACCAAATTGAGCGCTTCAAAGCCCCACAATCACCTCTCAAACCCCTCTCTCTGATTCTTCAAACCAAATCTTCCAACAAACAACCGTTAATTCGATCCAGTGACCTAGCTAGTGCGGTTTTCTTTGGAGAAAAATCCGATTTTTGGGTTCGATTGGTCACTGTTAGGACTTCTAATCATCATCATCCCTTCAACGTACTTGGTAAGATTCTATAAGCTTTTCTTAGATTATTGCACGTTTTTCTGAGTTCGATCTTCGAGTCGACTCTTGTTACTTGAAATTCATCTTATTGGCTTTCTTTTTTTGTTTTGTTTTTCTTTCTGCCTTTGTTGGTGATCTGGGATGGTAATGGATGATGATGGATGGGTTGCATTGTGGTTTTGATGTTGGTTTGGTGTTGATTTGTTTGGGAAATCCCGTTTGGACGATAAACTGGGGGTTTTGTGTGAATTTGGGTTTGGGATTGTTGTTTGTTTAGCCTTAGTTTACAATGGTGCGTAAAGCGGTACAGAAACGGCATGGTAAGGGGATTGCCAATGAACCTCCTAAGAAGAAAAAGGCTGTGGACCCCACATTAGTCAATCCGAACCAAGGTATCCGTATGTTAGGAAATCACTAGTTTAACGCAGCGGAATTTAAAATTTGATTTCCTTTTTTTAGATTGTTCTTCGTTTAATGCAATAAACACGTTAAGTAGTTTGACGGTTAAACCAGCATCTTGTCTATATAGGTGGACTGCGATAGACCAAGCAGCCTTTTGGATCTATCTCTATAGATCTTTATTCCTAGAATATAGGCTGCCTCACCCAAGTCCTTCATTGAGAAGTTCTTGGATAACCAAGCTTTGACTGATTGTAACATAGGCACATCATTCCCTATGAAGCGATATGTCATCTACATAAAGCACTAAGAACACAATGGCACTCCCACTAACCTTCTTGTAAACACAGGGCTCATCTTCGTTCTTGATGAAATCAAACTGTTTGATTATCTCATCAAAGCGAAGATTCCAACTCCGAGAAGCTTGCTTTAATCCATAAATGGATCTTTGCGGTTTACACACCATCCTGGCGTCATTGGTGTGGAAACCTCAGTCGTGTCATATACACTTCCTCAGACGAGTTTCCCGTTAAGGAAAGCCATTTTCATATCCATCCGCCAGTTTCGTAATCATGGTATCTTTGCAATAGCGAGCAAAATTCTAATGGATTTTAACATGGCAACAAAGAGAAGGTTTCATCATAGTCAACTCCTTGTCTTTGCTTATAACCTTTTGCTACCAACCTAGCCTTGTAGGTGGTCACGTTACCGTCCCATGTCGGTCTTTCTCTTAAAGACCCATTTACACCCTATGGGAACTATTCCCTCGGTGGATCAACTAAGTTCCAAACTTGGTTGTCTTTCATGGATTCCATCTCGGAATTCATGGCTTCAGCCATTTCTCTTTGTCATGCCTTAATAGCACTTCCTCATAAGTTCTAGGGTCCTCATCTTCCATGAGATACACGCCAGAGTGTACCTTTCGGGTTCACGGCGTTCCTCGAGTGGATCTTCGAGGTGCTAGTGTGTCCACGGTAGAGGTTGGTGACACATCTGTGTGTGGCAAGTCCTCTACTTCCATCAACTGACTGTTATCCGTAAGTGGTTCTCGAATTTCTTCAAGATCAATTTTACTCCCACTGACCCTATCCAGAATAAACTCTTTCTCCAGAAAATGGCCAGTCCTAGCAATAAACACCTTTTGTTCCTCAGGATGGTAAAATTGGTACCCTTTGGTTTCCCTAGGATATCCAACAAACAGGCATTTGTCAGACCTGGGCTCTAATTTGTCGTGCATCATCCGCTTCACATAAGTCGGACAACCCACACGGTTTTAGATGACCTAGGCTCGGTTTTCTCTTGGTCCATACCTCGTATGGCGTAGAGTCAACCGTCTTTGATGGAACTCGGTTCGAGTGTATAGGATGCGGTTTCTGTGAGCATACCCCAAAATGATTTTGGGAGAACTGCATAGCTCATCATGGATCGCACCATGTCTAACAGGTGCGGTTCCTCCTCTCGAATCGCCATTCATTTGTGGCGTCCCGGAGAAGTCCATTCAGCAAAATCCCATTCTCCTTCAAATAATCTTGAAACTCTCCGTCTAGTATTCTCCACCTCGATCGGATCAAGTGATTTGATTTCTTTACCCAGTTGTTTCTCCACTTCACTTCTGAATTCCTTGAACTTTTCGAAGGCTTCAGATTTAAACTTCATTAAGTATATATAACCATAGCGAGAATGGTCATCAGTGAAAGTGATAAAATAAGAGTATCCTCCTTTGGCTTGAATTGACATTGGGCCACATACATCAGTATGTATGAGCTCAAGCAATTCATTGGATCTAATTCCTTTGCCACTAAAAGGTGACTTTGTCATCTTGCCAAGTAAACAAGCTTCGCATGTATCAAACGATTCGTAATCGAATTGATCCAACATTCCATCTTTATGGAGTTTGGAGATGCGATTCTTATTTATATGTCCAAGTCTACAATGCCATAAGTAGGATTCATTCAAGTCATTTGTTTTGGCTTTCTTGTTATTTATATTAAGTACGTCAACATTCATATCTAATATGTAGAGACCATTGCTAAGTATGCCAGTACCATAAAAGATTCCATCACGTGAAAAAGAACAACATTTATTCTCAAACGTAAAAGAAAATCCATCAACATCTAATGCAGAAATTGAAATAATACTCTTCGTAAGAGCAGGAACAAAATAACAGTTATTGAGTTTTAGTACTAGCCCACTGGGCAATGAAAGAAAATAAACTCCTACGGCCACAGAGAACACTTGCTCCATTTCCAACGCGTAGGTCCACCTCTTCTTTCCTCAGATCTCTAGTTCTTCTTAGTGCCTGCATATTCGTACAAATATGAGAACCACAACCAGTATCTAATACCCAGTGGTTAGACTTAGAAGAAGCAATATTGATCTCAATCATAAATACACATGAAGTCGAAGCATCGTAATGCTTCTTCTTGGTACTCAAGAAGCCTTTGCGCTTTCTCCTCCAATGTCCGGTCTCACCGCAATGGAAGCAAGCATCCTTGGATTTGTCTTTCGCTATCTTAGGCGTTGGCTTAGGTGCTTTGCCTTCGCCTTCTTGGACTTCTTCGGGCTTTTGCCTTGCCCTTGCTCGAAGTGACCAAAGACACACTTGCTTTCCTTCCCACAAAGGTGCCTCGGCAGCCTTTAACATGTTCAATAACTCCGCAGGGGAGCAATCTATCTTGTTCATGTGATAGTTCATCACGAATCTGCGAGAATGAATCGGTAGAGATTGCGAGAATCAAGTCAATACTCAACTCTCATTCCAACTTGTGGCCCAAATTCCCCCAAGCCTCTCTATGTACCCGATCATTTTAAGCACGTATGACCCCACAAAGAGTCCCGGATGCCATCTTACAACTAAACAGGGGCCTTGAGACCTCGTACCTCTCGAAGGCGAGGCGAGAAGCGTAAAGTTCCTTCAGGTGGACCATGATAGAGTAGGCGTCCATAGACTCATCTTGTCTCTGCATTCGGTGTCATAGAAGCAAGCATGATACATGTAGCATCGATCTTGTCGAAACGATGCTTGTTGTACTTCTCGACAACATCTGCAAATCAACCCTCGGCCGGGTTTTCCGGTAGGGCCTCGCCCAAGACATAGCCAATCTTCTCGTGTCTCAAAACGATTTTGAGGTTTCTTTCCCAATCGAGAAAATTTGTCTCGTCAAGCTTGTTTTCGATGATAAAACGAAGGTTCAATTTGTTTGACATTTTCTACAACAATAAATAAAGATAGAATAAGTAAAAGCTCATGTATAAAAACCCTAAATTTGCACTTAATAACTCTATAAGGTTTTTACTCCCACTAGCCAACTATTCCCCTATTGGCTTTCAAGAAAATAATTCCTTTAGTGGGCAAGATCCCATCGAACTACCCCGACCCCCAACTTTGGCTGATTGGCCGAAAATAATTAAATAGGTGGACAACGATTTGTGGCCGAGAGAATTCTTAGTCGAGTCTTAACCCCAATATTCATGAGATCTCTTTCGATCATATCTCGATAACGTCGATATACCCGAGGTAGGTCAACCCCCGCTTTGGCTGGTGAGTTGGGTCCGAACAAGGGCTCTTCACCGTCGTTATAATATGGGGAGGCAATTCCGACTTGAATTTTTGATGTGGGAATAATTTTAAATTAATTCACTTAATTAATTTGGTTTAATTATGGTCTCATCTACTATGTGCATATTACTACGATATCATATAAAGTAAAACATACACAACATTCCGCATAAAATAACCGGTATGATCATGGACTTTTCCTAGTGCGGTTTCAATACAAACCGACGAAACCGCGGGTCACAAACTAAGGGTATCTCGCAACCGCCAATAGGATCTTTATTCTTTGTCGCCAATGGGTTCTTTATTTCTCCTTGGTCTTCAACTTCTTGCTCCATTCTTGTTACATAATAAATAATTCTACCCGCCGCACACGGGGAGCTAACGGAATGGGATAATTGCAAAAAAAGTAAACTAGGTCACGCTTCTTCATAACGGCCTAGGACAATTTTTCAAAACCAACATAAAGAAAACATTCCCATCTATCCTATTGGTCAAGTCCATGATCAATCGGGGTCCATATAATCACATTATATCTACACATCTAATCCATACAATTTTATCTTATGAAAAGATTAAATTCTAATTTTAACTACTACTACTCATGCGTCTTTTATTTTATCACGTCAAATAATTAAATAACTTTTAATTAATTATATGACTTAATCGAAAATTAAAATTAACATTTAATTTTAAATCGATTTCAATTTTAATTAAATTTGAACTATTCAAAATATAAAATTAAAATTGTAAAGTCTCATATTTGTTTCCTTTCCAAAAAACTAAATTTAGCTTGGGCTCAGCCACTTTCCAAAATCAAAATTTTGGAAGTGGCTTGCTGCTAAACCTTTACAAATCAAATATTTGAAAGGACCTGAGCTTTATTCCAAATCAAATATTTGGAAAGGCCAAATTATTTTAGTCTAGGCTCAGCCACTTTCCAAAATCAAAATTTTGGAAGTGGCCTGAAACTAGGCCTTTACAAATCAAATATTTGAAAAGGGCTTGACCTATTCCAAATCAAAATTTGGAAATGCCAAATAATTTTGGTTTAGGCACAGCCACTTTCCAAAATCAAAATTTTGGAAGTGGCTGGCCTGTGCCTTTACAAATCAAATATTTGAAAAGGGCTGGCCTATTCCAAATCAAAATTTGGAAAGGCCAACATGCCATATGGTTTCCCAATGGTCCAAACTATTTGAACCATTGGTTGCCCATATGACACAACTAAACAAACGAGATATCTATGCACAATAAAATATCACAAAACTAAAAGGTTGATCTCCCCATTGGAAGAGGAGAGCCGACCAGACGGCAACCCTAGGGTTACCGCCGCCGCCCCGCCGCCCTTGAGGGGGCGCCACCATCGGCCGACCCCCATGAACCCTAAATTTTTTTGTTTCAACGTTTCGTGATTTAAATCTTGCATCTATTGATTAAATACTACGCGATTAAATTATGCTTATTGCTTAAGCACGAAGTCTGGCTCTGCTACCACTGTTAGGAAATCACTAGTTTAACGCATCGGAATTTAAAATTTGATTTCCTTTTTCTAGATCGTTCTTCGTTTAATGCAATAAACACGTTAAGTAGTTTGACGGTTATACCTTGGATGATCTACAAGATCGTCGCTTTGACCGCCAACGGAGAGTAGTTCAATGCGCAAGCCGTCCACGCGTCCGGCCTCTATTGCTAATCCACACGAACCCCTCGCCGGAATCCTCCTTGGATTGCTATCGGAAAAACTCCGGCTGCTAGACCGGACCTTTTCTTCCCTCACAAACTCACTATGGAGAGCTCTCTATTTTACATAAGAATTATGAACTCTTGTAATTGTGTTGTTGTGCAAAAGAGCTTGACACCCACTTCCTTTTTATAGAGGAGGTGGCGCCCCATATGATGTGTGGAGGAGAAGAAAACCTTTTTCTAATAAAATAAGGAAAATCAACTAGATTGATTTATCTCTTTAATTATAATTTATTTTGTCAATATCATATATTGATTATAATTATCTTATTACCATAAATCTATTTTTCAAAATCAATTAATATCTTATATTAATATTATGGCAATCTTTATTAATTAAAGTGCACAATCCAAGTGTATCATATACACACAAAAGTGGCGCCCCACACTACTAGAATTTTCTGTTTTTCCGACGAGAATTTCCGACGAAATAATGACGTAGGAATTTTGCGACGCATTTCCGACGGTATTGCGACGGTTTAAATAATTATGAAATCATAAAAATATTTGCGACGTATTTCCGACGGAATTCCATTGTCGCAAAGTATTTCGTCGGAAATTTGTCGGAAGTCTTACGCGCGAAAGGCTCCCGCCTATGTTTAAGGGCGCGAATTTCTCCTGCTCGGGTCTTTCCTACCAATTTCCGACGAACACTGTTGATCGTAGCAAGTTGGTCGGAAATAGGATAAACATAAAAATAAGATTTTCATAATTGTTTCCTTCGAATTTCCGACGATCATAAGTGTTTCCTTCGAATTTCCGACGAACACCATCCTCTCACTTGTAAGTAGACATGTTACCGATGAACTTTCCGACTTATAACTCAAGTTCGTCGGTATTTCGTAGGAATATAATAATTGTGTTGATATTTTACTTTTCAAATTGCATTAAAATTTTCAAAAAGAAAAATTTTGCATTAAAATTTTTCCTTTAAATATATCGGTAGATGTACATACATTATTTATTTTCTAACTTTCACAAATTTTATGATGTCATATATTGTAAAACAAATTAAAAAAATGATGGATTATTGATCACTCATAATGATCGTAGGAAGTCGGTAAGAAAATATGCTAAATATCCCACAAAATTCTGACAAGGTACCGATTCCTTAGTAAATCCGTAGGTAACAGAAATTTACTCATTAACGAATTTCGAGTTTGAAATGACTTACTCAATAACAAACCTCGGGTTCTAATCACTTACTCAAGAATGAACCTTGGGTTTGAAATCACTTACTCAATAACGAACCTCGGGTTCTAATCACTTACTCAATAACGAACCTCGGGTTTTAATCACTTACTCAATAACAAACCTTGGGATTGAACTCACTAACTCAATAACAAACCTCGGTTTGTAATCATTTAATCAATAACAAATCTCGAGATTGAACTCATCAACTCAATAATGAACCTCAATACTAAAATCACAATTCAATAATGAGCCTCAGGTTTTAATCAGTTACTCAATAACAAACCTCGAGTTTTAATCACATACTCAATAACCAATGTTCGTTAAAAACGTGTTTTAAATTTATATTATCGGAACACCCCAAGTATAAGGTACGTAGTATAAGGTGTTGCCGAGTCGTCCTAAGGGAATCGTATAGTTATCAGATTGAGGTATAACTCCTAAGTTGGTTATGTCACTAATTACTTAAAACTAAGATTAATCTAACTATAAACTAAACCTAAGAAATAAACTAAAAACTAAAGGAAAGAAAATAAAACAGCAACTAAAAATAAGCAGAAAAAAAAAACAGAAAGACAGGAAGGTTGGACGAACGTTCACTATAGTGAACGAGCGTCTGGATACGATCAGAAACAGAAAATAGGCAGAAAAGTTGCAGGTACTAGGGTTCTAAAAACTAAACTTAAACTAGGACAATTAAGAACAATTTTGATTAACAGATAATAAAGAGAAGACAAGTGGAATGTACCAAGATTCAATCACATAATAATCATACAACCAATTTATAATCCGAATACGCTTTTATTGGTATGATCAATCGCGAAACCGACTAAATTCCTTTAGATCAATTTCTAGGGTTTGTTTACTTTTCCAAGAAAAACAAATAACATTCATCACAAGATCAACAATTGCTCCCAAATTGTAATACCCAACTAACGATATATGATTCCTCAAAACATCATCAATTGTATCGATTGAAAGATAAAGTATTGTTGAACTATATTTCCATAAAAATTCAAACACATAGAGTTCCATTGACATTCCTATCTAATAAAACTCGCAACGATTAAATCGGATTCAAACGATAAATAAAACAAATGTATTCAAAATCATAACTAAAGATAAACTAACAAATCATGGTTGCGATGACGTTGATGTGATATCCTCCGGTTGTTCCATCACTATGCGTTTAGCCAACAATCATGTTGATGATCATTGGATCGAGAGGGACTCATCTTCATGAAGGGAAGATGCGGTTGAACTCTAGAAGCGCAGCTTTTTTATGTAGTGCGGCTCAGTAAAAAGTATTCTCTTAGGGTTGGGGCCGCCATTGTATTTATAGGAATAAGAGGCGGTTTGTTTGAAAGTTGGCGGCGGACGCCCGTCTTCTTTGGTGGGCCTTCGTTCATTTCTTTGACGGAGATTCGGCGCTGTTCGACTTGCGTCTGGAGACTCTGTATGTAAAATATGACTCTGGGCGCTTCATGGGCGCTTGATTCACTCTGACGCCGTCAATATGCTTTGAGGATCGGATTCTTCATAGTTATCCATTCTTCTTCAAGCCAATTCCATATTTATCTCTTATAATTCGAATTGAGCCTCATTTATCCTCTTTATGCACTTGAAATTAAGCATCTACATAATAGATAAAACATGGAAAACATGTAGTCATCCCCAAATAATAATAATTCAATAAATTTAACACATAAAAGCGCCCAAATTACACTTTTGACACTTCTAAACCCATTATTCAAATTCACGCCTTAAACATATAATTTTCTCTAAAAATTACTAAAATACTGAAAGATATTGTTCTCTAATAATGCGATAAAACCATAAATTTCACCGAAAAACTCCCCACACTTGAACTTTTGTTCGTCCCGGACAAAACAATCAAAACTATAGCTCAACTCTCATGCACTCCACATAGATCTCTAACTCACGTAACAAAAGATACAAAAACTATAGCCAACAATACCATCACAGAGATAGATTCAGTGTATGTGTGACAAGCCCTTCTCAAATTTAACAAGCCTTTCAAAGGAATATCCTCTCAAAAATTTCAATGACTATCCTAGGTACAGACAGTAATAGCTTCACACTAAGCCTTCCCACGCACTCAGTAGGATAATCCTCTACAAGATATCATGCGGTTCTCACTGGGTATAAGATCCATGATAACAAAGACTTCACTCTATTTTTATTCTTATTCATCATTTTTCAAAATTTTCAAATTCAACGCATATCAGAATAAGCTCTTACCCGTCATAGTAGAGTAGGACATTTCGTGATAATCCCCTACCTACTCAAATCATCAGGTAGCTATAAACTGACTATCGTGAGCTTTTGGTCATCATAGTGGAATAGGACATACGTGGTACACCTACCTCACCCAAATCATAAACCAGCTTCCGACAAACGTATTTATTATGATTCACTACTTATTCATTTTTTCAAGACATAAGTTACATCTCACTTATCACATTCAAACTTTATGATATTCACAGCACATGGTCTAACTAAGGTGTCACTATACTGGCCTTCCTAAGATAAATCATCAAAATAATGAAAGGATATAGTTCAAAAATCTTGTTTCAAAATCAATGGCTCTCGTGAACGTGAAAACGAATACTATCTCCATAAAAGTAAAGACACGCTATAATTATCTCACTAAGTCACATACTATCATCGTTAGAAAACTACAACTAGCAAGCATTGCGCTTTCAATCATATGCTCGAGACTCACAAAAATTTAAATTTCGGCGAAATTTGAAAATTCACTCATATTTCAAAGATATAGCATAAAAACATACCCGCACACCCCCACACTTAAATCACATTATGTCCTCGTAATGTGCAAAATAAAAGAAAAAAAACTTAGCTGGTTTCAACAGTGGTTGTCGGATGAAAATTAGCAGAGGTCAGGCCGTAGCATGAATGTACCACTGCAACTCGAATTGACAACATTGGATAGAATAGCTCGAACCTGCTCTAAGGTATCTCGCAGACTTTCGACATACATATAATCTCGGGGTACAAGGGGTATATGAATAAACATAAACGAAACATTCAACAACTCGTAGGAACACAACATCTCACTCAAACAACCAAGGTACTACTCCTACAACTGAAACAGAAATAGCTTACTTAAAGAGAAAAGAAACAAAGCTAGGTTGCCTCCTAGAAGCGCTCTTTTTATGTCATTAGCTTGACATACTCTTCAAAGTCAACCCGGGTCGGGCCACTTTGGCTTAAATGCGGCCACCTCATCATCATAATCAGAGTGAAGGACCGAGGTTTGACCACAACCTCCACAAGTGAAATGCCCTACCAAGTTTTTTAACTTGGTTCTCCAGACTGCACTGACTTTCGTCTTTGTCTCAACTTCTTCTACATGTGGCACCAAATAAGCAATGATAGGTGCGAGGAATCGTGGTAGAAGCTTCTTTAAGGGTAAGAATGTCATCATTCAAGCAAAGAAATCGGATGGAATCTCATCACAATTCGGCACATCGCACGCCAACCAACTTTTGAAAGTATATGACCTCGTGTACTTCATAAGGTTGGCCAAAATACTTTTTCAATCTGGACCGTTTACTTTAAAAGGTTGACCATTGTACCCTTCAAGGAAATCGCTCCTCCCGGATGAACTTCGACAATTTCAAAGGGTCCGGACCATCTCGGACTTAAGCTTGCCAAAGAAGCAGATGTAATCTGGTGTTGTAAAGTAAAGCCATCTCTCCTACCTTGAAATCTCTCGCTTTATTTTAGCATCATGGAGCGCTTTCGTTCTTTCCTTGCTCGATTTTGCATTCTCGTAGGCCCCGAGTCCGAATTCATCGAGCTCATGCGATTCAAGATAATCTTTTCTCGCCACAGAGTAGCTATCGAAGTTCAAGTATTTAATAGCCCATAAAGCTTTGTGCTCCACTCGACCGGTAGATGGCACGCCTTGCCGTAAACCATTTGAAAGGGCGACGTACCCCATAGGGTCTTGAGCGCAGATCACGATAAGCCCAGAGTCGTCGTCCAATTTGAGACTCGCTTGGATCTATTCGAATTCACTGCTTTCTCCAAAATCCGCTTTAGACTTCGCTTTGCTTACTTCGACTTGGCCACTGGTTTGGGGGTGGTATGGTGTACCAATCTTATGCTTGACACCATATCTTTCAAGAATTTTATCTAGTGGTGCATTACAGAAGTGCGAACCTTCATCACTGATAAGGGCTCTAGGACAGCCAAATCTAGTAAAGATATTCTTTTGCAAGAATTTCTTTACAACTTTGTGATCATTGGTTTGGGTGGCTATAGCCTCTACCCACTTGGAAACATAGTCAACGCAGACTAGGATATATTTATTACCGCACGATGATGGGAAAGGTCCCATGAAATCGATGCCCCACACGTCGAAGACTTCACATTCCAAAATAGGCCTCAAAGGCATCTCCATCCTATTACGAGCCTCCTACTCTTTGGCATCTATCACGGCCTTTGCAAAAGGCTTCAGCGTCTTTGAACAGAGTAGGCCAAGAAAATCCAACTTGAAGGATTTTACAATGCGGATCTTTGGTGCTCCGTAGTGTCCACCAAATAGGGCCACTGTGACATTGCTCTAAGATATCCAGATTGTTCATGTTCGAACACACCTTCTAAGCAACCCGTCTTTGCGGACTTTAAACAAATGTGGATCCTCCCATACGAGATACTTCAAGTCAACGAAAAACTTCTTCTTTTCCTCGATCGTCATCTCTTCAGATGTCCAATCGCTAAGTAATTGACGTAATCGACATACCACGGCCTCACATTCTCTAGCCTCATTAATTGCTCGCTTGGAAAGTCAATGCCTATTTCCTTAGTGTTTTCGTCACCCACGTTCACTAAGCGAGATAAGTGATCAGCTACAACATTTTCGCTACCTTTCTTATCCTTAATTTCAAGGTCAAATTCCTGTAGTATCAGAATCCATCTCAGTAACCTTGGTTTGTCGTCTGCTTTTCCATGAGGTAGCGTAATGTTGCATGATCTGTCCCAAACCACAACTCGAGACCCAAGAAGGTAACTTGAAACTTATCCATAGCAAAACGCATCGCTAGAATTCTTTCTCTGTAGTAGTGTAGTTACACTGAGCTGGGTTCAAAGTGCGGCTCGCATAGTAGATTGGTCTGAACTTTTTGTCAATTCTTTGCCCTAGAACTGCGCTTATAGCGTAGTTAGAGGCATCGCACATGAGTTCGAAAGGTTTAGTCCATCGGGCGCGATCAAAATGGGGGCACTGGTTAACTTATCCTTTAAGCATTTGAAAGCTTCCTTACACGCATCATCAAACACGAACTCTACTTCCTCTTTCAGCAGGTTGGATAGCGGCTTTGCTATAGTCGAAAAATCTTTAATAAAACGCCGATAGAAGCCTACATGTCCCAGGAATCCTCGTACCTCCTTAACTGTCTTTGGATATGACATTTTCTCAATGGCCTCTACTTTAGCCCTATCCACCTGAATACCTTCACTGGACAACTTGTGTCCCAAAACAATCCTTCAATCAACTAGAAAATGGCATTTCTCCCAGTTAAGCACCAAATTTTTCTCAACACATCGCTGGAGTACCATATCTAGATTCCTTAAGATCTCATCAAAGCTGTCGCCATAGACTGAGAAGTCATCCATAAAGACCTCCATGCATTGCTCTACAAGTCCGTCAAAAATGGCTAACATGCACCGTTGAAAAGTCGCGGGTGCATTGCATAGGCCGAATGGCATTCTGCGAAAAGCAAAAGTACCAGATGGACACGTAAACGTGGTCTTTTCCTGGTCATTAGGATCGATGGCTATCTGGAAGTACCCAGAATATCCATCGAGAAAACAATAATATTTGTGACCACTCAGTCTTTCAATTAGCTGGTCAATGAAGGGTAAGGGGAAATGATCTTTTGCACTGACTTCGTTCAATCTGCGATAATCAATGCAGACCCTATAACCAGTCACAAGGCGTAAAGCAATTTCCTCCCCTTTTTCATTTTTTTCTACGGTAATACCCCCCTTCTTTGGCACAACTTGAGTAGGGCTAACCCACTCACTGTCGGCGATGGCATAAATAATCCCCATATCAAGCCATTTGATGATCTCCTTTTTGACAACCTCCTGCATATGCGGATTCAGCCTTCTTTGCGGTTGTCTAACCTTTTTCGCTCCTTCCTCCGTTCGGATCTTATGCATGCATACATCTGGGCTGATTCCTCTGATATCGCCCACCTGCCATCCGAACGCGAGGATATGTTTCTCCAGCACTTTGATCAATTTTGCCTCTTGCTCAGGCTCGATTTTAGACGAGATGATTAGGGGCAACTTATCACTGTCTTTAAGAAAGATGTATTTTAGATGCTGCGGAAGTGGTTTCAACTCTAAGTCAAAGGTGGTTGCTCGATGCTAGATTTTAACGGACCACCTTTTTCTATTTGAGTTTGGACCGGTTGACTGAAAAACACCTCATCTTCCTGGGGAGTAATCCCAGAAAGGTATTGAATCACGTCATCAAAAGGAATCTCCCTGTCCACTTCTGTTTCTTCTTTGCGATGTGCAATCACCTTCTTAAGCTCTTCTTCTTCAAGTTCATCGGCAAGTCGCTCCCAATCATCCAACTCCCAATGGGTAGCTTCTCTCCAGAATTCGATTTCATCCCAGCTTCCCATTAAAATTTCCTCTTCGGCAAGGTTAAAGTCTGCTGATTGAGCTCCTTCGGATCACCACCGCTCATCCCTGGAATGTCCCAAATTTTCTGCTCACTTATAGGCTCAGATGCATAAGTTGTTGAGACAACTCTACGATGACTACGGCTCTTGAACAGCTTGTTTTCTTCTTCTTCGTGATTTATGACATCCAGGGCTCCTGTCTCTGCGAGCTCTTCATCGTGGTCGATTCATCCCCATAAATTGCTTCAATGAATGAAATTCCACTGAATTGGGGATTATTCGAACTTTACCTTGCTCGATGGAAATGGAAGTGTCTCCTATTCTCAAGGTAATTTGGCCAGTGTGAAGTCAATGGTGGCGGCGAGAGGTGTCCAAGAAAGGCCGGCCTAGGATCGTGGGCATTTCCTTGTCGATTGGTAGTCCAATATAACCCGATCGGTTGGAAACACCAATTGTTTAACATGGGTAAGGACATTGTTAACGCAACCGGCCGCTAAACGGCTAGATTTGTCCACCAACCAAGAGAGACGGGCGCCTCTTAGCCTTTTGTCCAACCCGAGACTTTTGCGGATGTTCAAAGGCATCACATTAACAGAGGCACCAGAGTCGCATAAGACATTGTGGAACGTGCGGCCTTCGATCATGCAAGAGATTGAAGGTCGTCCGGGTCACCACGCGTTTTATTGCAATGCTCGAGAAATTGCCGAGCATTCTTCGTTTAGCACTTCATCTGCCATTCCTTTCGACTTCTTCTTACTTCCACAGCGTCCTTAAGAAACTTGGAGCATTTAGGCATCTCGATTAACACTTCGCAAGAGGCATAGTCACCATGGTTTCTCTAGCGGCTTCTCACTCCATCGTAAGTTTTATCGAGTTCAAAGTGTTCTCATTTTTCTTTCTTTGGATAAGGAAGGGTTTTGGATGATTGATTGGAATTTGATTTTTAATGGCTTCATCCTCCTTATCCTTCCATCGACAAACTTTTCACTTTTCTTTTTAGTCGTGGGTTCGGCCATCGACTACTCTTTTCAACATCCTCATCACTTTCCCCGAGGAATCATTATCATTCGGCTCTCGCTCACCGCCGCTTTCTTCGGTATTTGTTCTGCTGCTTATCCCTCCTCGAACTCATGGCGTCGGGAGGGCTACTCATTCCCGGCGACTTCTGGGTCCAACTCTCTTTCCGCTTCTAAGTGTAACTCCTCCTCTTGTCCATAATTCCACCGCGGTGTGATGGCATTACTGAGCACTTACTTCGCCTTAGGATTTTTATCTGTGTAACTCGGCGCTTCCTTGGGGCTCGCTTGCTTGTTGATGACCACCATCCGCCAATCTGTCTCTCTATCGCCTTTTGACCGGTGGCTAGTGCTTGCACCATATCTACTAGCTCATCGAATTTCTTTTGAGAGATAGAGGTGGGTGTGGATTTTGTGTTTGAGCCCAATTGCCTTGGGGCCTTTGATTGTTGGAGTTGAAGGACTCGTTTGGAATTGGATGCGCCAGTGGCGTATAATAAGCGCTTTTAGCGATTTCGAAAAGTTACGGTTTGGATTATAGCTTGATTGACCGAATTTTGATTGAAATTACGAAAAGTTTGATTACGTTGCCTATCGCATTTACTTCATCTCCGTTCTCATTGCTCGCTGCGTTCCCGGAAGACTCATATCCGCCGATCCGTTCACATTCTTTGCATTTGTAAATTAGCCATCTGTTGGTTTATCATTTCCACTTGAGCAACCAACATCGTAATCACAGATCGCTTACAATGATTTTCCTCTTATCTTCCTCAACATGGGTCTTCCTGAGGTTGACCACATATTGTTCTTGGCAATTGTTTCACTACCCTATATAGCAACATCATCTCCTCCGCCCAGAAAAGATCCATGAGCTGTGGAATCTAGATAATCTCTATTGGGTTGAGTAACACCCTGATAGAATAATTCTAGGAGCTCATGTCGAGTGTATCCATGGTTAGGGCATTTCCTCATTAACAAATTCAACCTTTCCCAGGCCTTTCCTACGCTTTCTCCTTCTAATTGCTCAAAATTAGCTATATCACGTTTAAGGCCCATTATCGTTCCAGGTGAAACGAATTTCAGAGCGAAGGCTCTTTTAACATCGGCCCAGTATGGAGAGAGTGATGGGGTAAGGATTTGAACCATCTGTTTGCTTCACCTTTTAAAGCAAACGGGAAAAGTTTCAGCTTAACAATCTCAGAATCAACACCCGGATAATGGCCTGCTTCGCAAATTTGAACAAAAGTGGACAAGAAGTCATGAGGATCTTCTTGAGCAGTGCCATGAAAAGAGCTATTTTGGACCAATCCAACCACTCCATTCTTCAGATCGAAATGTACTTGCCCCATATCTGGAGGTCGAATAGGTCTATGCCCCTCCAGGAAGTCTTGGTTAAGATAAGGGGCATAGGGGTCTTGATTTAGCTGGGCTTGCTGGGCTTGATGGAGTTGTTGCAATTGGTTTTGTAGCCCAGCTTGCTGATTCTGTTGTTGTTGTAACAACTGTATTTGTTGAAGGAGTGATTCAAATTGAGCTTGAGTCCGGATTTTGATTTGGGAGGGCTGGATTAGGAGGAACTAGATTCGGATTTTGAACTTGGTCACCCATGATGTCTAGATCGGAAAAAGCCTTCTTCTTAGGATGGACCGTTCCGTTCTGATCAAAGAGGAGAGGTCCTTTCTTGCTTCGGTTTGCATAAACCAGGAGGACAACTTGAGAGGTCAACACCGACTAAAAGTCGAGTTGATGAAAGAGTTAACCTTGGAATACAAGCTAAGAGAAGAAAGGAGAAGAACAAGAAAGATAGACGGACGGGCGTTCGAGAATCGTGAACGAGCGTTTGTCTAGTGGAAGTTCCCGGACGGGCGTGCAGTTCAATAGACGCTGTCTGCGGTGTACTAAAAGCGATTCGAGGCGTATTTACTAAACAAACGGGCGTTTGGAGAGGCCAGACGCTTCGTTCGATCGATTAAACAGATAAAAGGGAATTTTCCTCGAGAATGAGCGGGCGTCAGATGATTGGACGTTCGTTCAAAAGCTGAAAAACGAGGGTCAGAGCAGAAAAACAACAGGAAACAGAAGATAAACAAACTGAGACTAAGGAAAACAAAACTAATCTAAAACCTAAGAAAGTTACTAACTAGAGAAACTATACCTACGAAGAATCTGACAACCGTTACCGATTCCCCGGCAACGGCGCCAAAAACTTGTTCGTTAAAAACGTGTTTTAAATTTATATTATCGGAACACCCCAAGTATAAGGTACGTAGTATAAGGTGTTTCCTAGTCGTCCTAAGGGAATCGTATAGTTATCAGATTGAGGTATAACTCCTAAGTTGGTTATGTCACTAATTACTTAAAACTAAGATTAATCTAACTATAAACTAAACCTAAGAAATAAACTAAAAAATAAAGGAAAGAAAATAAAACAAAGAACTAAAAATAAGCGTAAAAAAAGAGAAAGACAGGAAGGTTGACTGAACGTTCACTATAGTGAACGAGCGCCCGAGATACGATCGAAAATGTAAAATAGGCGTAAAAGTTGCAGTACTAGGGTTCTAAAAACTAAACTTAAACTAGGACAATTAAGAACGATTTTGATTAACGGATAATAAAGAGAAGACAATGGAAAGCCAAAGATTCAATCACATAATAATCATACAACCAATTTATAATCCGAATACAGTTTTATTGGTATGATCAATCGCGAAACCGACTAAATTCCTTTAGATCAATTTCTAGGGTTTGTTTACTTTTCCAAGAAAAACAAATAACATTCATCACAAGATCAACAATTCGTTCCCAAATTGTAATACCCAACTAACGATATATGATTCCTCAAAACATCATCAATTGTATCGATTGAAAGATAAAGTATTGTTGAACTATATTTCCATAAAAATTCAAACACATAGAGTTCCATTGACATTCCTATCTAATAAAACTCGCAACGATTAAATCAGGATTCAAACGATAAATAAAACAAATAGATTCAAAATCATAACTAAAGATAAACTAACAAATCATGGTTGCGATGACGTTGATGTGATATCCTCCGGTTGTTCCATCATTATGCGTTTAGCCAACAATCATGTTGGTGATCATTGGGTGGAGGGGACTCATCTTCATGAAGGAAGATCTTGGTTGAACTCTCTAGTAGCGCAGCTTTTTTTATGTGTAGTGCGGCTCTGTAAAAAGTATTCTCTTAGGGTTGGGGCTCTTTGCTTGTATTTATAGGAATAAGAGGCGGTTTGTTTGAAAGTCGGCGGCGGACGCCCGCCTTCTTTGGTGGGCGCTTCGTTCATTTCTTTGGACGGAGATTCGAGACGCTGCGTTCAGACTTGCGTCTGGAGACTCTGTATGTAAAATATGACTCGACGCTTCATGGACGCCTTGATTCACTCCTGGACGCTTTCGTCCAATATCTTTGAGATCGGATTCTTCATAGTTATCCATTCTTCTTCAAGCCAATTCCATATTTATCTCTTATAATTCGAATTGAGCCTCATTTATCCTCTTTATGCACTCAAAATTAAGCATCTACATAATAGATAAAACATGGAAAACATGTAGTCATCCCCAAATAATAATAATTCAATAAATTTAACACATAAAAGCGCCCAAATTACACTTTTGACACTTCTAAACCCATTATTCAAATTCACGCCTTAAACATATAATTTTCTCTAAAAATTACTAAAATACGAAAGATATTGTTATCTAATAATGCGATAAAAACCATAAATTTCACCGAGAACAACCAACCTTATTGTGATTGAACTCACCAACTCAATAACGAACCTCGGTTTGTAATCACTCACTGAATAACAAATATAGGGTTTAAAATCACTTACTCAATAACGAACCTCGGGTTGAGCTCACCAACTCAAAGAATGAACCTCGATTGTAATCACTTACTCAATAACGAATCTCGAGATTGAACTCATCGACTTCTACAATGAACCTAGGTCGGCATCGAAATCACCAAGCCGATGACCTTAGTGCGCCGACACCACCGAAAGGTAAGGACGTTGTTGAAGTGGAATGCTCGAGCAGAAGGTTCTAGTGACCTTGGAAGAGAGAAAGCTTTTAAATCCACTTTTATCTTGACTCGATTCGGTTTTTTTTGAGTTTGAGCTCGAGTCGAGCTGCTCGAATGATTAATCAAGCTGAGATCGAAGTTCATAATACATTTATCGAGTAGCTCGTGAGTTATTCGAGGTTTATACAAAATATTTAATTAAATATACATATATGTAAGTGTATCATCACAGAATATTTTATAAAAACATTAATTATTAGTCGAGTCGAGTATTAGAGGTATCGAACTCAATTTTGGCATATAATATAAAAAAGATTAACAAATTTTGAAAAACAATCAAGCTCACGACCCGAGTCCAGTAATATCAAATACTGTACAATCGTTCAATTATGTCTTTTTATGGCTCAATTGAGTTTGAACCAAGTTTCGAGCCTGTTTATGTTTAATCGAGTCAAGCTCAAGCTCAAAGCCCATAATGGACCTTAAATAAAAGTTTTTGCCTGAAAATTTCATCATTCACACGCAAAATAGGGTTCTCGGTTCAAACTTCTCACCCTTGCGCACTCTCGTCCACCTCCTCCATGGCCGATACACTTCACCGAATCTTCACCTTTCCTCTCCCGGTACCGGCGGTGTTACTCCACTTTCTCCTTTACCCGTTCTCTGAGCCTCCACTACTCCACCCCCACCTCCAGCTCCAGATTTGCCTCCGAATCCCACTCCGGAACCTGCTCCAGGTAACGAGACCGGCTCACCGTCTCTTGCTCTGTTTTTCCCGTCCAAAGTAAGCAGAACACTGCCGATGCGGGCGATTAGAAGCTAAGGATTTTGAAATAGGACTCAAAGGCACCACCGAAAGCGGATTGCAATCGGAGTTATTGCCGGAGTTGTTAACGTTGCGAGAGAGCACAATAGAGGTATGATATTAGAGGAGATTTTACGTAGTTTTGGAAACATATCTATACAAAATCTAGGATTGATTAATTAATTGTTGTAATTTGTCTTTTGTTTTGATTCAATATTCATATGTACTAAAAGCTGCAAAAGATTACTTACTGTGATGTAATACTAGACCATTTTTGCTCCTGATTTCACTTTTTTTTTTAAGTTCCATGTTTTTTTTCCTTTTTCTTTATAATGAATAACCCAATTTTCGCACTATAGTCAAGTGAAATCTCTATTTTTTTGTCTCCAGGTTATGTTATCAAGGACTTGACATTCTATAGCTCTCTTTGATTGTGACTACTCCAGAAATGGATGTGAATCAGATTAATTCATCCTCCACTCAAGTGACATTAGGAGAGGTATAATTTCTTTAAGATTCCATTGTTTTTCTATTTGGTAAAGTTTTTTCTTTTTTGATGTCTCTAAGTTTCTATAATACCATTTTCTTCAATGCTAGTCACGAAATAGTAGCATTAGCTTACGATTTGGTGCTGCGATGATTTGAAAATGGTAGCATTAGTTTACCTTTGACATGAGAAGCTAATGTCCACATATATGGCATCAAATATTTGAGGAATCTTATGTATTTTACTCTATTGAACTAAACATTCTGAAAGTTGGCCTTATTTGTATTTCAATGCCTTTGACTTAAACATTTAGGAAATTAACACATTTGTGATGACTCTAAGTTAGACATGGCTACATGAAATGTAATAATAAAAATTTGATGCTCTCCGTCTATTATTAACTTTTACAATGGATCATGGTTGATCATAAACAATGGATCTTGGTCTGCAGCATTGAGTGGTAGCTGTTGTAGCTTGTTGTGGATGACTTTTTATGTACTAGCATGCAGATTTTTGTTTATGCATCAACAACATAATGATATAGGAGATTCTTTACTAAAGAAAGCACATTGTAACGTAATTGGTATGGAGCAGATCGCATCCCCAAAGGCTGGTGCCAATTTGGTGGTCATCATATCAAATATACTCATTATGACGGTATGGTTTTTCACTTTTTTGCATATCGTAACGTAATCGTAAACTCTCCATCTTCATCACTTTCTACCCTTCGTGTTCTGTCTGTACAGTGTTGGGAAGCTATTGATAGATGTAATATCGTCGGATCAATCATAGATTGACCCGATTACGCAGCGGAAGACATCAGATCTAGATCTAAACGAAACAAAATACATAAATAAAAGATCTAATCCTACAAGGGGGTTTAGGAGCCTACCTTTTTATGGTGCTTAACTCCAAGAACAAAAGGTCTCCAAGAACACGTGATTGAGAAGCCACAGCCTTCCAACGTGTGTCTCCCAGCAACACCAGGTGGATGGTGTTTCCCGCCGCCGGACCTCTTTGATATGCTACCGGAAAAATCCCGAAGATTTTTCCAACTCGAACCCTAAGAATAGAGGCTGAAATTTTCAGCCAATTTCTCTTGTGAATAGTGACGTGAATAGTGTGTTTCAAAAGGCTTGGAAGAACTCTCTTTATATAGGAGAGTAAAACTTAACCTCCAAGGATTAAATAATTAAGAGATAATTATTACATTAATCCTTTATTCCAAATAAAAGATAAATAAAATGATTATCCCAAACAAATTAAGATAAATCATACTATTATCTAATATTCCATGAATTATCATTTAACAAATAAAAGATAAATCACATGTCAAATAATTATCCAAGAAAACTAATTTCTTAATAATTATTAACATCAAAACTTGCGCCACCTTTGACTAAAATAAAAGGTCACACGCACATTCTATATTTGACCAATTTGGTCAAAAAAGTCCACACCAATTTGGGCCGAGTCCACGAAAAATATCTTTTCCGTGTATTTAATTATTTAGTCCAACTAAACAATTAATCCACACATCAAATTAAATAGTCCAATCCAACTATTTAATTATAATTGAGGTGCAACGACGAGAAACCTATATGCTATATTAGGAGCCACGTCGGGGACCATGGACCCATATTCAGTAGCTACAATAAATCGAATAAAATTATTCATCGATGAATAATTATATCCAACCTATTAATTCCGGGATTACACCACCATAAACCCGAAACTGAACTCTATCGAATATAGATAACTTACACTCAATTTATGAGTCGAAAGCGTCCACTGATATAATCATTACATACGGATAAATCCTCCATAGACTGTTCATTTCGATTCGGGATATTTCCGTAAACCCTTCTCGAAACATATTATCCTTATTTACCATTAACCCCTAGTGATCAATTAGTTCATATTCAATATAATATGAACTCGGCCGATCGATCGCTTTCTGGGTCAACAAATAAGGGAATCATCTGTCTACTTCCCGAGGAAGGAATGGATTCCATATTCGTGATAGCACGGACTACTCACTCATCCCGAGAATAGAGCCAACGAGAAGTGTTGGACCACATACTTCAAGTGATCCTTACTAACACATCAAACACTACCCTAGTCTAAGCGGTCGCCTGCAGATCACCTCAGATTAAGATTAATCCATATATGATCATCTTGTGATTCGATAAAACTTCTCGATTACGGAATTATATCGAGAACTCAAATCAAATCGGTCCAAATTTCTATATGATTATCATATATAAATGCCCCACTAGGTACTTCTATTACCGGCGAAATCCGGATAAAGACCACCACACCTAAAGTGTTCTCGGGCGCATTAATAGCAAATTAATCATGAGACCCGCACTCGTTAATAAACGCTACGGACTAAGTTAATTTTAAGTACATCTCACTAACTCAATCCTCTTGTGTATAGCCATACACCGAGTTATGTGATTACATAAACAGGTACTTAGGGTTTTGTTAGTGTCTTAATTATAAACATACATGCATATAATAAGATGAATTATTAATTACATCCTAAAACAATTATATAATTGTCTTTCGGCACTACACCTAACAATCTCCCACTTGCACGAAAGGCAAGTGGATTAATTGTTTTAGAGCACACCCTTATTTATCTATATCTACAACATTCTCCCACTTGCTCAAAACAAGTGAGACGAATCCTCAAAACTGCATTCTCCAAGCGCATCTTAGTAATTCATCCTTCCAAGCACGACCGGAGTGTGCCGCCGCAGGTAGGTCGGTGACCCGCGCATACTCGTAATCCGAATACCATGTGACCTGGTACACCGATCGTAGGATGTCGGCTTGAGTCGAATCGATGTCATCACTTATATTCTAGTTTGCACCTGAATATACTAGCATATTATTCCTCATTCTCCCAAGATACTTGAGGATTCACTAAACATCCCATTTCAGATTCATCCTCGTGTTTAGATAACCATTCCCGAGAGGTAGGGTAGACTACATCGTTGAATGCTTTGCATAAATGCAAGAATATCTTAACCAGGTGAATGGATGGGATTGCCAATGATCGATTCTTGCGGATTTGAGCGAATCAAATCCTTTAGAATGAATCCCGATGGCATGTCGACTTTGACTTCGAGATAACACACTCATGTTGTTTCCAATCGCTTCATGTTACCATTCACAAACACTAATCTACATACTACTTTACTAATATTGATGCCTACCTACAAAAGACTTATCAACATTCTCGGTCAAGTCCACATATTAAAATATATGACTTTGAAATGACCTAGAGGTTTGCTTTAATCCCGAAGGATATAAGCTATGGCAGGCATCCCGCCAAAGGTTCTTCTCGAATAAATTAAGATACCGTTAGTCTCGCAAAAAGTCTTAGGGAATCACCCCTATTTTCTCAAGCGTTTTAACGAATCCATTATTTGTTCTGAGCTAAAACCTTCGTTTCGAATGAATTCAGATTCCGTTGTTCGGCAAGGAAGTCTTCGAATCACCCCTATTTCTTGCTTTCGACGAAAATCAAGCAAGACTGAGAGTGGTGAGAGAGATCACGGTCAGTTAACTCTCTACCTTTTCGGAATCACCCCTAAATTACTCACTTTTTGAAAGTTAAACTTTCCTATTCATTCTACTCTTCTTCATGTAGTTCCAATTAGTCCCACCGGGCCCGAGATACTCAGTGGTTCTATAAGAGTTTCAACGAGACTGGAGTATCATACTCCATTCGAGGGTTATGGCTTTTAAACCAACCTCTATGATCGAGGATCCTATACACCCCACGAAGGACTATAGGTCATCAATCTACCCTATAGACCATAAGGTCCTGCAATGGGTAATGGACAAACCATACTCCCACCGCTGCGTTCGGGGTGGAGTGATATACTGATCTAGTTTAGTAGTTTTTATTAGTGTTTTCACCAACTGCCGGTGTTGGATGTGGACTGAACAAATCAGTTAGTAACATCTTGAGTACAAATACTTCAAGATCCAAGGTTGTTATTTATAGACTCTATCGGACCGAGTTTGACAAAGATAACCGTCATTCTCTCGATTTTACGAGTTTTTAACCAACCTTTACTCAATGCATTAAGATATTTCACGTCCCGAACGTTATGCGCAAAATTTCCGATCCTACCTTCAAGCACTCGGTGCTAAATGCCTCTATTTACGGAAGTGGGGTGAACCGAATTCACTCCTTATCCACAAATGCGTAGGCATCTTTTAGGTAGACTTCTCGGTTTTTCAATACAACCGTTATTTTGCAACCAATATCTTAAATGAGTTCAAGAATGGTATCGTAGCACATCAATAACTATGTAAGGCAAATTTGTGGTGTATCCCTTAGTGAAAACATTTCACCGGGAGGTAGGCCGAGCATCGATCCGAAGACTACGCAATAACCTATTTCGAGTATGGAATACTCTATCTCTCAGTGAAATCGAGATTTCCTCCAAATATTTTTGATAAACTTACCGGAGTCTCGAATAGTAGTCAAACAAGATGTCACTACTTCAAAAGCTCCCACTAGCTTGTACCTTTCATATGACCCGAAGATTGTTATGAACAAGCTATGTTACTTCTTTAAATCTATTACCCTTTCCTCGATTGAAAGGAAACTTAGTCATTGTTCCTTTGAGACAGTGTTCCTTTGACTCGGGAGATAGGAATCACCCTAAGCCGCCAGATCTTGTCTTTAGGAATATGCACTAATTAATAGAATAGAAAGAAGCGTTTATCGAAATCTGGAAACCATTTGCGCTTTATATGTTTTAAGATGTGTTACTAATACCTTTTCAACAATGATTAGTGGTTCGACTTTATCAAACAAAAGTCGAGTCTTGGATTCGTACTACGATCGTTACATTCATCGTCAATAAGACAAACAAATTATCCTATTGAAAATGAATACGTTCGTTCCAACGAATCCAAAAACGAAAAATGAATTTTCTCGTGATGCTCAAGAATTGAATCCGAGATTCATTTCCTTATATCACTCCCACTAGTCAATCTCAAAAAAAAGCGCCCGTTGTCTATTTTATTTATCGTTTAATGCAAAGCTACCTAGTTCTTCCAAAGAACTTTAGCTTTCAAGAAAATTGCTAGATACATTGGACAAAGTGATCCAAATCACTTTCATTATCCTCTAATTTCCAATTTATTAATTTTCCGGTTTAGCCTTAAAACTACTTAGTCTAGATGACTAACACTTATAAACATTCTTTCCCATTCTCGACTTTCCTTAGATGGAAACAGTCTTGAACTAGCGATTCGTGTGAGTAGACACTACTCTTGAACCGTGGGGCGTTCAAAGATGTTACTTGCTTGGACTATCAATTTTTCTAATCGTTAAATCATAAGACCAAAGCTCCGACTAGTTTATCGGTTCCAAATACCGTCTAACTAGCAACACTTTGTATTTATGATTTTTCAAAGATCGAAAATCCCGAACTAAGCTCCCACTAGTTTATCGGGCCCAAATACCGTCTAACTAGAAATGCTTTGTTCATGATGTTTCAACGATTATAAAATCTCCGAACTAAGCTCCTACTAGTTTATCGGTTCCAAATCTTCGCCTAACTAGTAACGCTTTATTCTTGTTTTTCCAATAAATGGAGAAACTTACATGCGATCTATTACACATTTCTAATAATTCGAGAAAAACAACAAATCATAAGGCTAAGGCTCCCACTAGTTTATCGGTTCCAAATACCGCCTCTAACTAGCAACGCCTTATGTATATGATTTTCCAATTTTTCAATTTAGAAATTTGTTGTGTAATTACACTTTTAAAATTCACTAAATGAATTTTATCCGATAGTCCTATGTCATCTTTTGTAAACTAAGTATGGTCGCTCTCTCGCTCAACACGAGTGACACCCGTGACACACTGCATTATGTCACTTAAGTTCTTAAAGGCTCAAGAGAAAATTTCTTCCAAAAAGTTAATCGCATTTATTGATAATTACAACGTACTTGTTACTTTCCACATTTTTATTGAAGTCCTATTACTAACAGCTTTAGTAACCTGTAGATCTAGTTGTAAATAAAATGACAGAAAAGTTAAATTCAAAAATAAATTTTCACTACTAGATTTATTTTAGGAATAATAAACTATAAAAGAGTTTATCCTACCATTCCAAGGATTTAACCTCGCATAGATCTTCCGAGAGGGTCGATATCAAGACTATGATGGTCAAACCGAGACAATCTCTCTCAATGATTAAGCTTCGAGAATCGAACATCTCACGGGAATCGACATCCGGACCTTAATCATTGATTACCTTCCTTTTCTAGCCTAGATATTTCAAAAATATCCATAAAGAGTGTGACCTACTATATCGGATCTCGTAGTATGCCCCGAGTATGCTCTACGAGCGGGCGGTCGATGACCCGACGAGTACCGAAATCCTATCCTTTCGGAGACCAAGCCTTGAATTTTGATAGCGGTGAACACCATCCGAAGGGGGCCGAAATCAAAGCGGCATGAGGCGTCACCATTCTCTCACGTGCTTGCATCTATAGTAGAGGCCGTGGGGTTGGTGTCGCCTTCCCGCTCCCACTCAATATTTTGAAAAAGTGGTGGGTTTACTAATTACGGTTGCGGGTCTTGACAATAAGAAACAATAAATCAAAGTACTCCGAAGAGGTCGGTTATGTAGGCAAGCCTACGCCGTCTTATTCGTTGGAACATATGTGACGATTCGTGCCAATCCGCAAGAGAAGCCCGTTTAGCCCGAAGGCTTATCGGCTATGCTAAGTCCCGTCGAATCATGCGTATATCACACGTGGAGGGGAGTCGATTGAGCCGAAGCTCGGTTGAACTCGCCCAACCATGGTTAGACCATTTCCGAACCCATGTACTAAGATTCTCCGATTTCTAAATTGTAACCCAAAGCGTAATCTCGTTTCTGTTTAAGGTGGGTTCACTAAGAAGCCATCACCGAAAAGCTCAACGATTTATCCAAGTGGGATTCACCGAGAATCCATCACTAAAATCGTAACGATTGACAAAACCCGGGTCCTCGGTTTTTATAATTAGCTACTTATTATTTAACTACCACATATTAAATTAATAAGCATTCATACTAATTATTCGAGTTATACATGCTTAATTTATTCGAAATAAACTAGCTACATGTATGCATTGGAGTGGAATCATGAAGATGCAAGTCATGGCAATTTTCCGGTTATATCATACAATTTTCGATCATACACGAAAAAAATAACGGAAAAAATAAACACCGAGATGGATCGTTGGTACCCCCGTATCTAACCTATTAAAAAAAAACACAAACCCTAACTAGGGTTTACTATTTTCTAATATGCTGCTGCTGCGTATTACGAAGATCGGAAATCCAAACGAGCCTTGATCGTCATGAAACTTTATGGATCTGTTCTTCACTCCGCCTACTTCAATCTGAACGGTTGGATCTTCGTTTCAATGGTCCAATTTTCTCCAGCAATCCGCCGATCTAACTGCTGCAACTGTTTATAACTGCGGCGCAACAGTGTCTTCCTGGGGACGATCGGGCATCGAGACAAATCCCGATCGACCTTAAATTTTTAGGGCTTGTTCATAACTCCATGGTCGTCGATCTGAACGGTCGGATCTTCGTTTCAACGGTCCAATCTCTTCCAGAAATTCGACGAACTCACAGCTAGGGTTTTAATGCCTGCTGTTCTTTTCTGTTACAGCAGCAACTTTATAGCAGCGATCGGACATCGAGATCGACTCTGATCGTCACGAAATTTTGAGGGCATGTTCTTCAACTTTTATTCTTCATTCTGACCGGAGGGATTGTCGTTTCAACGGCTCAAACTCCGGGAAAAAATAAAAAACGGAACAGTAACAAAACAGATCTACTTCTAGGAAATTAAAATTACAAAATTTCCTATACTCATATAAACGAATTTATATGAGTTTACAATAGATCTAACGAGTAAACAATACCAACCCCAATCCATCTATTCAACCACAACAATCACAAGCATACAATCATGATTAAATTCGAATTTTACCAAAAAAAACGAAATAAAACATCTAAAACATGCTTTTCTACTCCAAGATCTAAAATTCATATACTTTGATCGTTAGATCAAAGGCTCTGCTACCACTTGTTAGATGTAATATCGCCGGATCAATCATAGATTGACCCGATTACGCAAAATGAAGACATCGAGATCCGATCTAAACGAAACAAAATACATAAATAAAAGATCTAATCCTACAAGGGGGTTTAGAGCCTACCTTTTATGGTGCTTAACTCCAAGAACAAAGGTCTCCAAGAACACGTGATTGAGAAGCCACACCTTCCAACGTGTGTCTCCCAAAGAATACCAGGTGGATGGTGTTTCCCTTGCCGACCTCTTTGATATGCTACCGAAAAATCCCAAGATTTTTCCAACTCGAACCCTAGAATAGAGGTGAAATTTTCAGCCAATTTCTCTTGTGAATAGTGACGTGAATAGTGTGTTTCAAAAGGCTTGGAAGAACTCTCTTTATATAGGAGAGTAAAACTTAACCTCCAAGGATTAAATAATTAAGAGATAATTATTACATTAATCCTTTATTCCAAATAAAAGATAAATAAAATGATTATCCCAAACAAATTAAGATAAATCATACTATTATCTAATATTCCATGAATTATCATTTAACAAATAAAAGATAAATCACATGTCAAATAATTATCCAAGAAAACTAATTTCTTAATAATTATTAACATCAAAACTTGCGCCACCTTTGACTAAAATAAAAGGTCACACGCACATTCTATATTTGACCAATTTGGTCAAAAAGTCCACACCAATTTGGTAGTGAGTCCACTTAAAAATGTCTTTTCCGTGTATTTAATTATTTAGTCCAACTAAACAATTAATCCACACATCAAATTAAATAGTCCAATCCAACTATTTAATTATAATTGAGGTGCAACGACGAGAAACCTATATGCTATATTAGAGCCACGTCGGGGACCATGGACCCATATTCGATAGCTACAATAAATCGAATAAAATTATTCATCGCATGCACATAATTATATCCAACCTATTAATTCCGGGATTACACCACCATAAACCCGAAATCGAACTCTATCGAATATAGATAACTTACACTCAATTTATGAGTCGAAAGCGTCCACCGATATAATCATTACATACGGATAAATCCTCCATAGATCGCTCATTTCAATTCGGGATATTTCCGTAAACCCTTCTCGAAACATATTATCCTTATTTACCATTAACCCCTAGTGATCAATTAGTTCATATTCAATATAATATGAACTCGGCCGATCGATCGCTTTCTAGGGTCAACAAATAAGTGGAATCATCATCTACTTCCCGAGGAAGGAATGGATTCCATATCTGTGATAGCACGGACTACTCACTCATCCCGCATAGAGCCAACGAGAAGTGTTGGACCACATACTTCAAGTGATCCTTACTAACACATCAAACACTACCCTAGTCTAAGCGTTAAATGCCTCAGATCACCTCAGGATTAAGATTAATCCATATATGATCATCTTGTGATTCGATAAAACTTCTCGATTACGGAATTATATCGAGAACTCAAATCAAATCGGTCCAAATTTCTATATGATTATCATATATAAATGCCCCACTAGTACCTACTATTACCGGCGATCCGGATAAGACATCACACACCTAAAGTGTTCTCATGCATTAATAGCAAATTAATCATGAGACCCGTGACTCAGATTAATAAACGCTACGGACTAAGTTAATTTTAAGTACATCTCACTAACTCAATCCTCTTGTGTATAGCCATACACTGAGTTATGTGATTACATAAACGAGGTACTTAGGGTTTTCAGTAGTGTCTTAATTATAAACATACATGCATATAATAAGATGAATTATTAATTCTGTCCTAAAACAATTATATAATTGTCTTTCGGGCACTACACCTAACAGCTATGTGGCTGAGGAAGATGATGGTTCCTTCTGTGGATTATGCGTGTGTATATATATCCAGCCATTTGGATTTCTGGCGTTCCCAATATCATTGATTATCCAATTTCTACGTCGTTCTAGCTTGTGAGTTTCTGCTTCGTTGCATACACTCTTAAAACTATAATGTGAATTACTAAATACTTTTCTGTGGGTGAATTACCTACTAATTAATTTTGTGGTTTTCCCTCCATGTACTTCGATTTTCGCAAAGTATTTTTTGTGTTTGGTTATGGTAAATAGCCATTCTCGTTTAACTATAGATGGAGTCATTAACTTTGGTTTTATTTTTCAAGAGAATCACTTCATGTATGAGAATCAATTCACATCCAATCCATTAGCACAACACGTTTAAGATGGTTTTTTCTATTTTGAAATAGTGCTTACCATTTACACGCCAGGGCCGTTGTGAAATATTGTTTGGAAACAATGAAATTAATTAAATTATGTTGCATTCATGGATACTAATCTGATATGGTTGATGAAGTGACCTATATCCGAAAATTCTAGTATATGTGTACACAGAAGATTTTGATCTGGTTGGCAATTTTTTACTGCTCAACACAATGTTTTTGAATTTTTGTTTTTGCAAAAATTGTTTTTGAATTTTCGTTCTTGCAAAAATCTTTGATTTCTTTCCACTAACATTCATTGACAGATTGTCTTCAGAAGATATTTATGGCAGGATAAGGAGTATAAATCATTTCCCTTCGTATATAACAATGGTGAAATGTCTTTGGATCCGGTAGGCAATACAATTTATCATATGGCAACCATTAAATCTGATCACTTTTCTACTTTGTCAATTGGATTGTTTGAATTTAGGAAGAGACTTAACTATGACCCAGCATGTAATTTTGCATTGCAAGTTTGATTTGTTTTGGTTCATGAACATGGGATAACATTTAGCTCCATGTATTGGTTTTATCATGTTAATTTTTAATTGTGTGACTATCATTTATGTGAGATCCGTACTATGTTCTCATTGAGAATATATATATATATATATATATATATATATATATATATATATATATATATTTGCTAAGTATGTTTTAAATTCTACCATATTGTTGTTCCTAGGAATTTTTAATGTTTAGAATGTTCCTTAGCAATACATGTTTCTATACATGTTCCTTATATTATCATGTTTTTGTTTGATTTATAATGCACTATTGTGTTTGTTTTGAGAAATCTACTTATGTCACTTATTTGTTTTGTCATTCTAGTTTATGTTTCAGTACATGTAATTTATCGTCAAAGTATAGTGGATCAATTTCACATTCAATGCCGTGTGATGAGTTGTTGCAACAAATGTCATAGATATCAGAGGAGAAGACTTAAAGACCTTTATCTTGCACATGGAAGTTTAGTTGAGGTTTTCTAAAGAGTGTGAAGTCTACAACCACACAATCTGGCAAACACGCGAACATAGAAATGATTGCACGGTTAGTCGCAACTACCTCCGTACTTTAGATGGCGCTCGGCATTGATGATCACGGAATATTTAGATTTCAATATACATTATGTTAACATTTTATTTTATTCTAGCAACTCTACATGACATTATGGTTTCGTTCTTCGGTGGCTTTATTCTCATTAAAGGCTTGGGTAATTTATCTTCAGAATACACGAGTGGATCGGTTTCTCATACGATGCCAAATAAGGTTTTGACACAGCAGGTATCACAGTTTTCAGAAGAAAATCCTAGGTTGCGTGAAGACCTTTCTGTTGTACGTGAAAGTTTGGCCGAGGAGAGAGAGAGAGAGCAACGACCGCACAATCTGCAATGCAGGCGGAGATAGTAAGGATTGCGCAGCTAGTCCAAGGATTCCTCCATACTCCAGGTGGTGCTTGATAGTGAGGATTATGGATTTTGTTCATATTTTGCTATGTATTGTGTTGTCACTTTATTTTGTTTTGGGAATCCTAAGTGGAACAACATAAGCTTTTGTAACTAACTAATTAGCTATATGGAGCCTTTATTGACTTGGTTTGGTTGATGCATTAGTTAAATATTGTGTTAGTTTTTCATGAATTGTGAAATTGTGATTTATTTGGACAGGTGGAATGAGAATTTACGAATAAATAAAAATAAAAAAAATCTAATGTTTCCGACGGAGTAGTGACGAAATTCGTCGGAATGTTGTCGAAATGGTTTTTTCTTTTAATAATCACAGCAAATGTTATGAAAATTACCGACAAATCAGTGACAAAATTTGTCGGAATTTAGTCGGAATAATTAAGCAAATTTTAAATCGGAAATTTGTCGAATAAATTAATCGTCGGTTCGTTGGAATCATTTCGTAAGAACTTCATCGCTAATTTTGTCGGAACCATTCGTAGCAAATTTTGTCGCTATACTCGTCGGAAATTTCGTCGCAACACGTTTCCAACGGGCTTTTTTCCAACAACCCATATTTCGTCGGAAATTGGTCGGAAACACGTATTTCCGACGAAATACCGACGAATTCTCCCGTAGGAATTGCCGGAAATTCTAGTAGTGCCATTAGTCAACAAATTGACTTCCGGAATATTCTTTAATTAATCTAATTTATATATAATTAATATCTTGTATTTTATTTATTCATAATAAATAAATACCACCATATTAATTTACCACTATAACCTTTATAGTCTAGAGATAAACTTTCCTTATTTGGTCATCAACTATAACCGCATTTTAATCCGACTCGATGTTCATATGTGTGTGACCCGACAGGCTTCCGAGTATGTTGGCCGTAGACACAAAGTGCAATTTACTAAAATGCCCTTCACACCTAACGATCACGGGATAGCGTCTAGCAACACACCGTGACCCCCAATTATCGGAAGAGTCAAAAGCAATGACTACTACTTTTCATGTGAAGCAGTTACCGTGTAACTTACAATCCTATCGCTGTAATAATATCCATACGATCGTATCTCGAGTGTCAATACATTGACGATCGTATCTTATAATCTGGATATCATGCTCTCTCGGAATAACACATTTACTCCCACTTTGCAAAGATTCCCGAGAGCTAGACATTCCTTATAAGAAGGCCATTTCGGATATTCACTCCCAATCATAGGATACGCGATTCCCGGACGATCAATCATGTATACTCCGCATGCTTCAATATCATACCCAATCACCACCGCATGATCGCCCGTGGTTAGGAGAAATCTCAATAGTGTCAAAGCATGACAATCCACACCGTGATGCCATGAAGACTCGGTCAAAAGGATAATTACACAACCGCCACATAGTGTGACACTTAATGTAAGTGGGTCGATCTAACGTCGCATTCTCTAATACACGTCCACGCATACCCAAAGTGTCTCTACACTTCGATAGACGAGATCTATCCCTACCTTCTAAAAGATAGAAGACATCCAATTGCGTGCTAGTCTGATTATACTATCAATGTCCCATTTGATAATATATAAGACTAGAGACATTTAAGTACCAACCTTGTTATAGTGATTAGAGATCTCATCAACCATAATCACTATCATGGTTTCTCTATCACAGATTGATACTAGGGACGTTACTATATATATACAACAAATAATATGAAGACAAACAATATATAATAACATAAGTGCTTTTATTAATCATAACAAAGTTATTACATGAACTAAATAGACTGTAAATGACCCGACCCGGTCGGATCCGGTCCAACCCGATTGGGTTTAGGACACCTTTCCAACACCGTATTGGTGAACGTCAAAATCCTCCTGGAGGTCAATCCAGGGTCCCTTTACGAGATGAGTCTGAGTCGGGATCTGACACTGATGATGAGCCATTAGTGAGGAAGATGACTAGGGTGTCAGAGGCTCAAGTTGAGAGAGATGACGATGAACCTAGGCCTAGAACCGAGGAAGCAATGGAGAGAGCGGAACCGGCTAGACAGAATGTGAGACCTCCTATCCCTATTCCCTTGGCTCGTAGGTTCATTAATCCTAAGGCTTTCGAGGTGTACAATAAGCACTATGTTACGAGGACTATGTTGATAGAGCGAGCCGTCCTTGAGACCAAGGTTGATCCCGCTTTTGTTAAAATGCTTACGGATAGAAAGTGGGGGGCATTGATGAAGACCCCGAGGACTCCGGTTAATGCGACGTTAGTGCGAGAATTTTATGCAAACTGCTCAGAAACGGATTTGGAAACCGGAGTTGTGATGGTAAGGGGAGTAAATGTGCCGTTTACGCCTACGGTTATCAACGAGAAGTACAACTTGGCACCTTTTGAGGGGTTAGACTATAAAGAAGTGATCAAAGCTAAGCAGGATGCGGGTGAGGATCCGTTGGAGGATTTGCGATTGTTGGTGTGCCCGGATGTGCCGTGGACACTTAGACCGGGTGGAGATAGGAAGGAATTGGTTACGACGAGTTGGACAGAGGATTGGAAGGTCCAATGTCATTTTATTCAGAACAGGTTGTTACCTAAGAACAACCTGACTCATTTTCACATTGGTGACCTCGGGATGTTGTATGCTTTGAATTTTAAGCTGACTGTGGATGTCGGTCAAGCCATTTTCGATGAGATAGCCACAAATCAGAAAATCTATGCTAGGTGTTTAATATGTCCGCATTTGATCCACTGTCTCTGTCAAGATGCTAGGGTTCCCGAGTATAAGACTGATCACAAACCGAAGAATCCAAGGTACTTGCAGCGGGAGAAAGTGCGGTCTACAGGTCAGTCTGAGGAGGAGGCAGCACCTGAGCCCGGTTCATCTTCGGCACCGCCTCCGGCATCTTCCCTTCCGTCTTTATCTCCCTCAGTCCGGATGAGGTTGAGTATGGCTAATAGTATACGGAACTGGATGGAGGATATGAGGACTTCTCAGAACAATATCTTGTCTATTTTGCGTTGTATGAGCGAGGGCCGTCCTCCGAGGGACGACAGAGTCTTCAACCCCAGCATTATGGATTACGTTTATTCGGATGAAATTGAGCAGGCCATTGCGGATGTTCTTCATGATACTGAGTCATCTTCGGATGAGGAACAGACTGACACGGCAGCAGGGGCTTCTACGTCACAGCCTGGACCTTCTTCTACTACTTCTATGGGTGATGTACCTCCGGCTGATGCTTCTACACCCCCGGGGCAGCCCTGACTGATTTCTGATTCTGTATTTCATTTTTCCTCTTCGATTTGGTTGTATCTTCCTACTATTATTGATTTCTTGCTGATTCATTGTATTTCTCTTTTGTAAGCGACTGTCGGTTTCCGTATGCTTCTCATTTTCGATGGATCATGTACACCATAAGGCTATTTCATACTTTGTCTTGTATTTCGATGATTGACATTGCTATTATTTTCGATTTTTTTTATTGTGCTGAATGATTATTCCTTTTCATCTTTATCCTTATCATTCTTTTTCATTTTTGCGATAATATTCCCCCGTTTTCCCCAAGATTTTTTCTGTGGTTGTCAAGTAGTGCATATATCTTTCTAGACGTTTTGTCAAGGTAACATTTGAGTCATGTTGGAACGAGTTCTATACGCCTTCGAGAGCGTTGGCCTTTTCATGCACCAGCCTAACCAACGGCTCGGATATCTACGCAATTAGCTAAGTATTTTTGTTCTTTTTACTTTCTGCACAACCTGAGGACATGTTGTGGTTTAAGTGTGGGGGAGGGGAATGGTTTATGTGTATCTATTCGTTTGCTTAATTCGTTTCGATTCTATGCAAATGAGCTAAAATTTTCAAAATTTTTGTTCTGTCCCGAGTAAGCAATGCATAATCTTTGTTCGTTTTTCTTATAGTCATTGATGCTATATACTGTATGTCCAGTAAGTTAGTTGTTTCACCCGATATATATTTTTCACGAGCCATAGTGAATGATGAGCTATAATATAAAGCTATACCCCTTTTGATTAGTGATTTTTGTTATCTTATAAGTCATGCGCTTAGTGCTAACGTACGTATCGTGACGATTATGATAGTTTGTATTTGTAGCCAAAGTATGAGATACTGTGAATATCTTTGGTTTGAATGTGATAAGTGAAACGTAACTATTGTTCTTTAAGAAGTATGTTTAAAAACAAATATGAAGAATTATTGGGTGTGTCGGAAGCTGGTCGATGATTGGAGTGAGGTAGGGCGTACCTCGAATGTCCTATACCGCTATGATGACCAAAAGCTCACGACAGTCAGAAGAAGCTGCCTTATGATTTGAGTAAGATAGGTCATATCTCGAATGTCCTATTCTGCTATGACGGGCAATAGCTCATTCTGATGTGTGTTTAAATGTGAAAATAGTTAAATCCACTTTTATGAGGAATCTAGTATGAAATGAATAAAAGACTTAGTTATCGCATATCTTATCCCCAGTATAAACTGACAGATATGTTGTAGGGATTATCCTTTGAGTATATCAGAAAGGCCCTAGATGTATTCTATCATCCTTTTCGGGATATGTCACGTTTTGTAGGGTACATCTTAGAGTGTCATTTATCTCTAGTTTGAAGGGGGTATTAGCTAGTTTGCTTTGAAATATTCAAGTTTGGACTTAGTGGAAGTTTGTTATGGCTCTGCACACACACCGGGGTGAACCTCTAAGTTATTGAATATGTGTTATATTTGCTGAGATGTCTATCTTTTTTCTGAGCCTTGATTTTGTTTTGTTTTGCTCGGGACGAGCAAAGGCTAAGTGTGGGGGAGTTGTTTAGGGTGATTTTATATGATTTATAACGTTATATTTTGTAATGATTTCCTCCATATTCATATAATTTGCATAGAAATTAAGTGTTTAGTTGATTTATTGAGCAAATGAGTTTTTAAACGGTTTATTCGCAAAATTGGTTAATTTATGTGTTTTATTGATGATTTTATGTTTATTTGGATATTATTACATTTTGCGATGTTTTTAATGACTTGTAGATGCATAATTGCGGCTCAAAAGATGATTAAGTGAAGATAAATGTTGGATTTAATTGATGAAAAAGAGATAAGGAAGATTTGAATAGATTAAAAGAGATAAAGATGGAGAAATCGAATTCCAAGTCCACTGAACGAGCGTTCAATTCTCCGTCCAGTTGGACGGGCGTCTGGCATATTGGACGAGCGTCCAGGCTGAAGAGTTTGATTCAGAGTTTTGAGATATTTAGTGGACGAGCGTCCAAATTAAAGAAGGACGGGCGTCTGATTATGACTCGGCCCGATTCGAAGTTTGCATTGAAGGTTGGACGGGCGTTTGATTCTTTGGACGGGCGTCCATAAACCGACTTAGCCAAACCGCCTCTGAAATCTATATAAAGGCTGCGTTTTCTCCATATATGAGGATCATTATTCGAACCCTAAACCCTAGGGGCGGCCTAGCTGCGATTTTTATTAGTTTTTACTCAAATTTTATGCTTTTAAATTTCTAGTTTAGATCAAACACTTTTATGTACTTTTATTCAAGTAATTCGAGCTCGAAGGTGATGTTAAGAGGCTAGACCTCTATTGAACAAGCATTGTGAAGCCATCCGATCAACAATTCAGTTTCGTTTCTTGATTTTCTTGTGAGTATTTAATTCAAGTTGTTTCTTTATTATGTTTATCATGTTTTTATGCAATTTATATCGAAAGATCTTTGCATGTTGATTGTTTATATTGATGAGAATCGTGTTAAACCCTAGATCCCCATGATAAAGAATAGATCTTTGATCTAAATAACGAGAGTTATTAGGTTAGATTTCTAGGTTAGAAACTTATAAATTTCACACCTTGGGTTAGAAAGCGTTAATCTTTAGGATCGAAAGATAGAAGATTAATAGGCGAACTTGTCTAAGAAATTAGGAGTTCATACCTTGGCTAGGTGAATCACAACTTGGTTAGAAATCACGAGATAATCGAGATAGAAATTGATTGTTATAGGATAGGTGGATCAATAGCTTGTTCGTTCGTAAATTATTGATTAAATCACTTGAACTTGAATTGCTTAGTAAGTTTACAATCTTTATTTCATAATAGATTTAGAATAGATTTAGTTTAGATAATTTTGTTCAGACCATATTTTCCTGGCTTTAGATCTCGATCTTCCATCGATTATTCTTATTGTTAGTTTCGTTTTTCGTTTTAGTTCTTCACTGTTTTATTTTCGTATCTTTTTAGTAATAATCGTGACATAGTTAGGTTAGATAATAAAAACTAGATTAAGCAACCCCGATTCCCCGTAAGATCGACCCGGTATCAACCTCTATACTACGATCCCTACACTTGGGGTATACCGGATTTATAAATTTATTACTTGTTTGTTTTCATTGCAAAAATCCGTGACACTCTGGCTTGCCACTAATGTGATCACGGTCAAGAGCCACTAAAGGAAACGAGCTTTCCTCACTTGGATAATCGCCATGTACCTGCAAAGAAGATTCAACAAGGCTGGAACTAGAGTTTAGTAACATAAAATATTCTTCCTTCTCCACAATAGACGCTTCAGACAATTCCACTTTCGCATCAACAACTTGACGACCACTTGCAGCGCTTTCCAACTCATCACAAGGATCATGAAACTCCTCACACTCAACATCACTCGCAACATAACCATCATTGACTGTCTGATCCCCGCGCACTATCTCGTCCACAAAAATTGCCTCATCATCGTTAACTACTTTTGCCACACTCTTATTCTCCTCGGTGATTGCATCTGCCACCATCGACTCTTGGACTACCTCCTCTCGAATGTTAAAAATCTCATCGTTGTTTGCTTCAACCAAAGCTTTTTTCCTTTCGGATTCAAGTTTCAAACGAGCTTCCTCACGTTTGGCTGCCAATTTGAGTTGATCTTTGTGGGCATCTTCGTGGGATAAAGAAAGGAGTTTAAGTCTCTTCCCCTTATGGCGCAAGGTGTAGCTATTCAAATACCCATCATACATAAATCTCCTATCATATTTCCACGTTCTCCCAAGTAGGATATGACAGGCATGCATAGGGACTACATCACATAAAACTTCATCATCGAGCTTATCAAGATTAAAAGAGATTAAGGCATGTTTGATGACTCGCATTTCACCAACATCATTGAGCCCTTGCAACGTATATGGTTGAGGATGGAGTGTCGTACGAATATCTAAATTGGAGAAAAAAAACCAGCACTTATGACATTGGCACAGCTTACCGCATTAATTTTCATTAAGCAAAGCTTCCCACTAATCAAACACCTTGTATGAAAATTATTTTCTCGGTGCAGATCATTCTCCACCTTCACAACACTACTCAAGGCTTTCTTTACCACTAACATCTCTCCTTTCAATGATTCATACCCTCACAGATGCCTTAGTTTCACAATTATATTGACAACAGAACTTCACAGGTGTGAAAATTTTCACACCGTGGGTGTGAACCCCATGTATTTAATGACCAAACTAATGCGAATCTGGAAAACCTCGAAAGACAAAAGTTGTAGAAAAGAGAGTTTTATAAAGGATGTCAAAATTTCAGATTTTTTGGAGTTAGAGAAGTCGATCAAACAATCATTTTTCGGCAACTGGTGCAATCTGTCATAAATTTCTAGATTGATAGCAGTGACTTAAGGTGCAGATTGTGACCAATCTACCGAGAATTTGGAAACCTTCAAAAGACACAAGTTGTAGATCAGATTATTTCCTATAAGTTCACCAATTTTCATTAGATTCGGAATAGTCTAACCCACAGAAATCTAAAACGATCGACGATTTACGGTTGCAGTTTTTCTGGACAGATCTTTTGTATTGATCGGCAGTTTTAGGCAAGATATGCGTCGAATTTGGATTGGGTGAAAAGATGTAAATTTTAGATCGTGATGTGTTTGAGATGTGGTAAAAATTTTAGAATATTTGGAAGGGCTTAAGGTATAAACGGAACTAAGATAAAAACGGTCTGGAAAATAATTAGAGTTTTTGGGATGAAGGTTTGAAGAATTGAAGATATACAGCAGGGAAGGGGACGAAATAAAGAAAAACAAGAACAAATATTTTTTTTTGAATAGTATGAAAATAAGAAAAACAAATGAATGAGATATTTGATACCTTAGTTGCTGTGCTCTGCTACCAACTGATGTGATATTTTGCCTAGGAAGGTACTAAGGGATCAATGGCGAGCTATGAAACCTACTCCTCGAAAATCCAGTCTTAGACATAGGCCAAGAATACTACAATATTGCGCTCGAAAACGCTGATTCGTTCTTGAAGGGTTGTATCCTCTACAACGAAGAAGACACTAACTCGCAAGTGATTGCCAATTAAGCCTAAATCGACTTAATCAAAGAAGAGTTTTCACTCAAATAATAATAATAATGTTCATAATTGATTGTTTGTAAAATTACATATAGAATGTCTTTATATAGGCTACAAAATAAAAGACAAACAAACTCCTAAGCAATGTTCGACAAATTACATAGTAATTTTCGTCACTTTATTTCCTATTGGGTCTAACTTGACTATAATAAGCCCAAATGAATTTTTTTTGCTAAAGACAAACACTTAACCCAATATACTATGATAAAGACACATTTTTTGATGGACCTTTCTACAATTTAGGCCCAAAAGACCCTTTAATAACTAAACTCAATGCAAAATAAAATAAACAAGTCCAATAACTAATTACTGACCCATCCAAGCACATCTTTGCTCTGCTCTTCAGTATTCTTGGGCTGGATCACATCAACTACTCACAGAGTAAATGATGTTTGGCTATAGAATCACTCGATTCAGATATCGGGTGATTGAGAAATTAATGTATAAATTTGGTGTAAAACATGTGCGGGAGAGGAGTTCAAGGTGTGATCAACCACATTGGAAACTTGAGGTGTGGGAACTCAAGTAATAAGAGATAGTGCGACTCTTATGGATGTGCCCCAAGTGGCAAAGCACTTTTGTGCTGGAGGGAGGACTTAGATAATTCCACGCGCTGCCATACGGCTCGGCTCGATCTCAGTTCGGTTCGGTTGAAATGCTACTATTAATTTTTTGGACAAAATTTCTTTATGAAATTAACCATAAATTAATTTTTGGCATTTGACTATGCCGTCGGACCAATCAGAATTCAAGAAGTCATCCGACCAATCTGAATAATAATATTGTTCATAATTGATTGTTTATAAAATTACGTATAGAATGCCTTTATACATGCTACAAAATAAAAGACTAACAAACTTCTAAGCAATGTCAGACAAATTACTTAGTAATTTTCGCCACCTTGTTTCCTATTGGGCCTAATTTGACTATAATAAGCCCAAATGACTTTTATTTGCTAAAGACAAACACTTAACCCAATATACTATGATATAAACGCATTTTTTGATGGAACTTTCTACAATTTAGGCCCAAAAGACCCTTTAATAACTAAACTCAATGCAAAATTTAATAATATGTAATTACTTCCGTTGATTATAGATCTGTTCCGTAAATCATTCTACACACAATACACTTTCCCAACAAGCTTAAGACAAATTCATTTTAGTGTTATTTGTTTATAAGGACGTGTTTTGGGTCTTAATTATACACTTAGGACACATTTAGAAGATCATTAGTTATAAGTACTCATTTTAATCAACTTTCCTATTTTACCCTTAGACAATAACTCTGCTGAAAAAAAAAGACCTTCCATGTCTCTCTCTCTCTCTTAGTGCGACAGTGTGGAAATTACGATGATGTTGAAAACTCTCTTCTCCGCACTAATACTATTTGCAAAGCCAGAATGATCTACTTTCCTAGCTGCCGTCTCACCGACGGACCTTTCATCGTCGCTCACAAAAAGGGTACTCTCTCCAGGCTCAAGTCCAGCGTCGAAGGCGTCTCCGTTTCGATCGACATCTACAATCAAGGATCTACGTATGTACTGTTAGGTGTGATGCCCGAAAGACAATTTTGTAATTGTTTTATTTAATAAATGAAATGATGTTATTATTCATATTTATTATTCTCATATTCACCAATGTGACAATAGTATTTACACTACGAAAAAACCCTAAAGTATATCGCTTATGTAATCACTTAACTCGGTGTATATGGTATATACACAGGAGGATTGAGTTAGTGAAGATGTACTTAAAATACAATTAGCCCGTAGTGAAGTTAATCGAGTATCGGGTCTCTCCTTTAACGTGCTATTAATGCGCCTAACACAATAGGTGTGATTGTCTTATCCGGACTTTCGGTTAAGAGAACCTAATGGGGCATTTATATATGATAGATATATCATATAGTATTTGGACCGATTTGATTAGAGTTCACGATATAATTCCGTGAATCGAAGTCTTATCGAATCAATGGATGATCATATTTATGGATATATCTTAATCCTGAGGTGATCACAATCAACTGCTTGAATCAGTATGAAGTTTGACTTGACGGTTAAGGATTACACTGAGTCTGTGGTCTGAATTACCCCATCTTGGCATTGTACTGGATTGAGTGAGTAGTCTGTGTTATCACAGATACGGAATCCATTCCTTCCATTTATGGAAGTAGATAGACAGTTCCCTTATTTGTTAATCCTAGAAACTGATCGATCGCGCGAGTTCATATTACAATGATTAGCTACCAGTGAGTTGTATGAATTAATTGATCACTAGGGGGTTAATGGTAAATAAGGATAAGAGGTTCTTAAAAGGGTTAACGGTAACTTCCCGATTTAGAATGAACAGTCTATGGAGGATTAATCCATATGTAATGATTATATCAATGGACGCTTATTATTATTCTCGTGAGGAGATAAATATAATCTTATAATCGGAGGAGTGCAGTCACGGGATTATGGTGGCATTTTCCTGTGATTGATTTATCGAATATAATTATTCTATAATTATTTATTTGATTTATCGGAGCCGCTGATTATTAGTCCATGGTCCCCGACGTGCCTCCTAATATAGCATAGCTATTCTCGGACGTCGAATCCTAATAATATTAATTTAGTTCTTGTTGGACTTTATTAAAACGATATGTGAATTAATTGTTTAGTGGACTATTAAATTAGTTGGGCTAAATAATATTAAATATGTGAAAAAGGCATTTTTCACAAACTTGGCCCAAAATGGTGTTGGCGAAATTAAACCCTAAGGATTTGATATTGGCGCCTCATGCACTTAATTATTGACTAAGAAATTATTTTCTTGTGATTAATAAGACATGTGCATAAAATATTTATTGGATAAATATTTATGGTAAATAATAAAGATAAATATTATTCTAGATTTGTTCTAGAATGTTATGGAATTATCTTTTATTAAAGGATTTATTTTGTTTGATAAATAAAAATCCTTGGAGGCTAAGTTTTACTCTCCTATATAAAGAGAGTTCTCCCAAGCCTTAAGACACACATAAATTTCGACTTCTCCCATAGTAGAGAGAAGAAAAGAATTCGCCAAGGGAGATTTGGGAGAAATCTTGGAGATTTTTCCGCGACAAAGATATCGGAAGGATTCGAGTCGAGAATTCATTCCACCGGGAATTGCTTGGATCACACGATCGGAAGACTGTGGTGCTCTTCACATCTTCACATTCATCCTTTGCGGTTCTTCAACTTGAATTTAGAGATTCAAGAGGTATGATCTACATCCCCCTTGTAGAATATATCTAGTTGTTTTATTACGCATATTATATAGATCTAGATCCATAAATCGCTTCCGTTGCAGATGGTATTACTAACAGTGGTATCAGTCGCCATGGTGATCTATATTTATACGTATAAAATATTAAATCTAGGAGTGGTAAAACATGTAGATTTTTTGTCCCAATTTTTTTTAAAAGATAGGGCCGACGCATGTTAATCTTTTTTTTATGTTATGAATGTCTTGGTTGAAGAGATGGATTGGGGTTGGTACTGTTTACTCGTTAGATCTATTGTAGCTCATTTGTTTAGTAACAATTGAGCATAGGAATTGTATTTTTTTTTATGTCTCCTTTTTTTTTTTTTCGAAATTTATGTAAAAAGTAGCATCTTTTATTGTAATTTTGATTATCCGGGCTGGAAAAGATGAAGATCTTGCTGAAAAATTGAAGATCAAGACGAAACCCAAGGTATGAACGAGGAGAAACGGATGAATTTCATTAAAAATCTGCTACAGGACTTTCTGCGACGCTGAAAACCGTCACTAAAAGTCCTGTTTAATAAATATATGCGGCTAGGGTTTTCTTTAATTTTGCGGCTGCACCAAATTCTTTTTTTTGTTGTGACCTAATTTTTTATTTTTTATTTTTTATTCAACAGCCGTATGATGAAAAAAAAAAAAAATTTATTTTTTTGAAAAATAATTAAAAGCAGCCGCATGTAATATAATAAAATAAAATATATGATTAATTAAAATAAATTGGATTTATTTAATTAAAAAGACCTTTTCTCCTCTCGGGTGTTCGTGGTTCGTGTTCCGGCGGTTCGAGTTCAAGATTCGAAGATCAAGACTCGAAGACAAGAAGATTGTAATTTATTTTTCCTATGATAGATTAGATACGGGGGTACCAACAATCCATCTCGGTGTTTAAATTTCCGCAATTTATTTTTTATGTGTTCGATCATAAAATAGATATAAAATCGGAATTGCCATGACATGCATCATATCATAAATCCACTCCATGCATACATGTAGAATTTTAATTTTGGTAATTAAAATAGGCATGTATACAAACTCGTGTAATTAGTTGAAATTTAATTAATACGTGGTAATTAATGAATTTAGTAACTAATTAATGATCCGAGGACGGGTTATGAAATCGTTAGGCTTTTCGGTGTGTGTTCTCGGTGAACCGCCTTAAAGCCCAAACGAGATCACGTTTTCAATTCGTAGTGTCTACGAGATTGAATGATGGTAAAAGAACAAAAATCTTGGATAAAAACGGTTCGCTTATAGGTTGGGTGGTCAATCGAGCTAGGCTCGACCGACTTAACCCTCCTAGTGTGATGTATGCACGGGGTCCGGCAAGACTAAGCTACACCGAGAACGGAGGGTGATTCCTTCTTATCTCAATGAGGTCGTCTTGACCCGATTTCGTCCGATCACACATATGTTCCAACGAATTGGGCGGGTAGGCTTGCCTACGTTCTCGACACCATTCGAATCCTTGATTTGATGAGCTTTTATGATAACATCAAAAGACGTGGTTAGTTAACCCACAACCACTTCCAAATTATTGAGTGGGAGCGGGGAGGCGACAACAACCCCACGGCCTCTACTATAGATACAAGTAAGTGAGAGAAGGGTGACGCCGAGGCGCTTTGATTTCGTCCCCTAAGGATGGTGTTCGCCTCCTATCAACATTCATGGCTTGGTCTCCGAAAGGATAGGTTTTACTGGTACTCGTCGGGTCACCGACCTATCCTAAGACGGCATACTCGGGCGCACCTAAGAGAACCGATATAGTAGGTCACACTCATCATGGGTATTCTTGATAATATCTAGGCTAAAAAGGAAGGTAGTCAATGAATAAAGGGATGTTCGATTCCCGTGGGATGTTTGATTCTCACAAGTTATTCATTGATGAGATTGTCTCGATTTAACCGTCATCTCTTTGACCTACCCTAAGGCGGCATTTGAGATGCGAGGTTAAAACCTTGGAATGGTAGAGTAGACTTATTTTTTAGTTTACAATTCCTAAAATTTAATATAGTAGTGTTAAACTTGAATTAATACATGTCATTTTATTTTCAAAGAAAATGTCTCGCTCAAATTTACCTTTCTTCATCTCAAAAATTAACGGAAACAACTTTAAGAAATGGAAGAGTAACTTAAACGTGGTGCTCACGTATGAGAATGTGCAACATGTACTTACTTACGAATGCCCTACGCCGGCGATCCAAAAACCTGGTAAAGCCGAGATCGAACAGCGTGTCGGGCTGGATCGAAGCGGATAACCGGGCTCGTGGGATCATCCTGGCGGCGATGTCGGAGGTTATTAGAACCCGTGATTGAAGAGTTTGAGTCTCGGGGGAGAAATCATGCGGAAACTTACTACGATGTTTGGATCACCTAGCAACCAAGCAAGACACGATGCCATCGGGTTGGCCGTCAACACGAAATTGAAGAAAGGTCAAGCGTTGAATGGTCATGTTCGAATATGATCGATTACTTCAATGACGCCGGTATTCATGGATCAAAGTTCGATGAAGCAACTCAAGTATCAATGATTTTGGAATCGTTGACTCGAGTTTATCCCATTCAAAACTCGATCTCGATGGGCAAATATGAGTTGACCATGACACGATGTCTTTGAATGAACCGACTATCTACGAGGGCCTGCTATCGAAAGATAAGGTCCAAGTAGGGGATAAGAAAGTGAAGCCAATATGGCCGGCCAGGTCATCAAACAAGCCTAAGGCGAAACCGAAGAAGAAGGGTAGTGTTGCACCCGTGCCCAAGCCAATGAAGAAAAAGGCTGCCAAGAAAGTTGATTTGTGTCCAAGCCCAAGGGCAAATGCTTTTATCAGAAGGAGGTAGGACATTGGCGACGCCATTGTCCCGAATACCTTCGTGATGTGAAAGATGGCAAAGTCAAAGTGTCATTGGGAAAGATAAGAAAGGTAATTTGGAATTACTATTCTTGGAATCTTTTAATGTAGCTAAAGATGTGTCCACTTGGATACTTGATACTGAGCTACCGACCATGTATGTTCTTCATTGCATTCTTAGTTCGTGCAGAGTCGGAAGAGGGTTCTCAGTGATGCGAGTAGGCACTGGGGCGCCATTTCAAGCTAAAGCAAAGTGGGAGCTGTGGACTTGCATTTTAATAATAGAATTTTACATTTAGACAATGTTTATTTTATTCCCAATTTCAGAGAAATTTGATTTCTTATTCTGCCTTAGTTGAACAATCATTTTCTGCTTCAAGTTCGAATGGTGAATTTGTTATTTCAAAGAATGGCTTTGAATTGTGTTCAACTATAAATGAAAATGGTTTATATTTTGTAAGACCACATAAAGCTCCCTACTTAATACTGAAAATGTTTAAAATCGCTCATCAAAGATCTCAAAAAAAGCGAAAAGTTTCTCAAGTAAAAGAAGATAAAACATACTTGTGGCATCTAAGGCTTGGCCATATTTCCTGGAAAGACTCAAAAGACTTGAAAAGGTTAATGCCTTAGGTGAGTCATCTGTTGACACACCGCTCGTCTCATGCAGTGTTGCCTGGAGGAAAAATGACTAAGCGTCCCTTCTCATCAAAGGGTAATAGAGCCACAGAACTCTAGACTTAGTGCATTCGGACCTTTGTGGTCCGATGAACGTACATGCTGTAGGCGGATACGAGTACTTTGTGACTTTCATTGATGATTACTCGAGATTCGGTTATGTTTATCTGCACGCATAGAAAGTCCGAGGCTTTTGGAAAGTTCAAGGAGTTCCAAGCGTTTAAAAGGCAACTAGGCAAGTCATTGAAATGCCTCCGCTCGGATCGTGGAGGTGAGTATTTAGATATCGAGTTCATTGACTACTTGGCTGAAAAAGGAATTTGTTTCAAACGTTCAACGCTTAGGACACCTCGGCAAGAAACGGAGTTGCCGAGAGGAGAAACAGACATTGATTAACATGGTTAGATCAATGATGAGCTACGCCGCTACCTATATCCTTTTGGGGTTATGCTTTAGAAGCGCCGGTCTACATTTTGAATGCAAGATCACAAAGTCAATTAAAAAGACACCCATTGAGATGTGGTCCGACATCGCGAAAGCCTTCGTCACTTCCACATATGGGGTTGTCCCGCACACGTGCTTTGATGGACAAGACTACCAAGCTACAATCACGCATCACAAAGTATGTTTGTTTGTAGGCTATGCAAAAGGTACACGTGGTGGTCTATTTTACGATCCGGAAGATAACAAAGTGCTAGTCTCGACTAACGCTACGCTTTTGGAGGAAAGTTATATGAAAGACCACAGACCTCGAAGTACAATTGTACTAGAGGATTTACTCTCCGATGACATCAGGCCTATTGTGGCTGCTGATGTTCCTGTAAACAACACTAATAATACAACAATCCACTTCCGACATTCCTGTTCCACCCCCGAGACGTCTCATGCGAGTGGTTCGGCCACCGGCTCGGTGCGGCATGGATTTAGAGGCAAACGTAGTCTCCTCTGATGGGGTGGAAGATGATCCTCCGACCTATAAGAAGGCCTTACTGGATCACGATAAGGATAAATGGATTGACGCAATGAATCAAGAGATGGAGTCTATGTACTCTAACTCAGTCTGGAAACTTGTAGAACTTCCTCAGGGTGAAAGGCCCATTGGATGTAAATAGCTCTACAAGCGAAAGAGAGGAGTAGATGGGAAGGTTGAAACCTTCAAAGCACGGCCGGTAGCCAAAGGTTACACACAAATGAAGGTATAGACTACGAGGAAACCTTCTCACCGTGGGCCATGATGAAAACCATCCGCATCCTCCTTTCGATTGCTTTGCATGTCCGATTATGAAATCGGCAAATGGATGTTAAGACAGCGTTTCTAAACGGCTTTCTTGACGAGGAAATCTATATGCAGCAACCAGAGGGATTCATTGAAGAAGGTCGAGAGCACATGGTGTGCAAGTTGCTCAGATCCATTTATGGGTTGAAGCAAGCATCTCGTTCCTGGTATCATAGATTCGATCACACGATCAAGTCTTATGATTTCGAACAACACTTTGTCGAATCTTGTGTGTACAAGAAGGTTATCAAAGATAGTGTTGTATTTCTAGTGTTGTACATTGATGACATACTCCTAATTGGCAACGATAAGGGGATGATGTCCGACGTGAAAAGTTGGTTGACCACGCAATTCCAAATGAAAGATTTGGGAGAAGCGAGTTATGTTCTAGGGATCCAAATTATAAGGGATCGTAAGAACAGGATGTTAGCTCTCTGTCCCAAGCAACTTATATAGATAAGGTCTTCGCACGCTTGAAAGATGGAGAACGCAAAGAAGGGTTTTCTACCAACCCGTCACGGCGGCGTTTACCTATCTAAGTCTCAGGGGCCTCAAACCCCTGAACAGGCTGAAGCTATGGAAAGAGTGCCATATGCCTCGGCTATTGGTAGTCTTATGTATGCTATGAGGTGTACGAGACCTGACATTTGTTACGGCGTTGGATTAGTCAATTGTTTTGACCAAATCCAGGGCAACCGCCTCGACAAAGAAGAAGAAAGAATCTCATCAAATATTTGAAGAGAACCGAAATTATATGCTCGTCTATTCGAGTGGGAGTTTGGAGCTATCGGGGTACACCGATTCGATTTTCATCAGGCATGCAGATGATTCTAAATCTACCTGTTCGGTGTTTACGCTTGGTGGCGGTGCAAAGAGAATGGAGAAGCCAAAAGCAATCCAAAGACAAACCGATTCAACAATGGAAGCCGAGTTCATAGCGGCCTCGGAGGCGGCTAAAGAAGCGATTTGGTTAAGAAAGTTCATCAAATGGATTAGGCGTTGTCCCGAATGTCAAGATCCTATTACTCTCTATTGTGATAACAATGGGGCCATTGCCAACTCTAGAGAACCTCGAAAGCACAAAGAGGTCGAAGCATATAGAGAGAAAATACTGGTGATCAACGATTTGTCGATAGAGGGACATTTCCGTCAAGAAAATCGCCTCCGCCGATAATCCTGCTGATCCATTCACCAAGACGCTGTCGATTGAAGCTTTTAGTCGACACTTGGAGACTATAGGTATTAGAGACATGTCTCATTTGCTTTAGAGCAAGTGGGAGTGATAGTTTGCTGTATTTTAAATAATAGGGTGTGCTCTAAAACAATTAATCACATGCTTTCGTGCAAGTGGGAGATTGTTAGGTGTGATGCCCGAAAGACAATTTTGTAATTGTTTTATTTAATAAATGAAATGATGTTATTATTCATATTTATTATTCTCATATTCACCAATGTGACAATAGTATTTACACTACAGAAAACCCTAAAGTATATCGTTTATGTAATCACTTAACTCGGTGTATGGTATATACACAGGAGGATTGAGTTAGTGAAGATGTACTTAAAATACAATTAGCCCGTAGTGAAGTTAATCGAGAGTATCGGGTCTCTCCTTTAACGTGCTATTAATGCGCCTGAACACACAATAGGTGTGATTGTCTTATCCGGACTTTCGTTAAGAGAACCTAATGGGGCATTTATATATGATAGATATATCATATAGAATTTGGACCGATTTGATTAGAGTTCACGATATAATTCCGTGTCGATCGAAGTCTTATCGAATCAATGGATGATCATATTTATGGATATATCTTAATCTCGAGGTGATCACGATCAACCGCTTGAATCGAGTATGAAGTTTGACTTGACGGTTAAGGATTACACCGAGTCTGTGGTCCGAATTACCCCATCTTGGCATTGTAATCGGATTGAGTGAGTAGTCCGTGTTATCACAGATACGAATCCATTCCTTCCATTTATGGAAGTAGATAGACGCCTCCTTATTTGTTAATCCTAGAAACTGATCGATCGTACGAGTTCATATTACACTGATTAGCTACCAGTTGAGTTGTATGAATTAATTGATCACTAGGGGTTAATGGTAAATAAGGATAAGAGGTTCTTAAAAGGGTTAACGGTAACTTCCCGATTTAGAATGAACAAATCATGGAGGATTAATCCATATGTAATGATTATATCAATGGACGCTTATTATTATTCTCGTGAGAGATAAATATAATCTTATAATCGGAGGAGTGCGATCACGGGATTATGGTGGCATATTCTCGTGATTGATTTATCGAATATAATTATTCTATAATTATTTATTTGATTTATCGGAGCCACGATTATTAGTCCATGGTCCCCGACGTGCCTCCAATATAGCATAGCTATTCTCGGACGTCGAATCCTAATAATATTAATTTAGTTCTTGTTGGACTTTATTAAAACGATATGTGAATTAATTGTTTAGTGGACTATTAAATTAGTTGGGCTAAATAATTAAATATGTGAAAAAGACATTTTTCACAAACTTGGCCCAAAATGGTGTTGGCCGAAATTAAACCCTAAGGGATTTGATATTGGCGCCTCATGCACTTAATTATTGACTAAGAAATTATTTTCTTGTGATTAATAAGACATGTGCATAAAATATTTATTGGATAAATATTTATGGTAAATAATAAAGATAAATATTATTCTAGATTTGTTCTAGAATGTTATGGAATTATCTTTTATTAAAGGATTTATTTTGTTTGATAAATAAAAATCCTTGGAGGCTAAGTTTTACTCTCCTATATAAAGAGAGTTCTCCCAAGCCTTAAGACACACATAAATTTCGACTTCTCCCTATAGTAGAGAGAAGAAAAGAATTCGGCCAAGGGAGATTTGGGGAGAAATCTTGGAGATTTTTCCGGCAGCATATCGGAAGGATTCGAGTCGAGAATTCCTTCCACCGGGAATTGCTTGGATCACACGATCGGAAGACTGTGGTGCTCTTCACATCTTCACATTCATCCTTTGCGGTTCTTCAACTTGAATTTAGAGATTCAAGAGGTATGATCTACATCCCCCTTGTAGAATAGATCTAGTTGTTTTATTACGCATATTATATAGATCTAGATCCATAAATCGCTTCCGTTGCGGATGGTATTACTAACATGTACTCCCTAGATCTTCCTGGAATTTCATCTACTTCCTTTTTATAATTAAGTGTGGGTGATATCTTTTTTTAGAACATTTATTTGATTTTGTTGTTCATTTAACAGCAACAAATTTTTGTTATAGTTTTAGTTTTTCAGTTTCTGATGCTTCTTCGATTCTATAAGATTTTTTTTATTTATTATTCAAAAGTGGCTAATTTGTCAAGAACCGAGCTGAGTGAGCTAGATTTCAGCTCGTTTGAACTCAGTATGAGTCTGAGCTCCTTTGAGCTAAGCTCACAAACAACAGCAGCAATTGACCTCATTACATTCTAGTTGTGTACTGATTCTTTTTACTTAATCTGTATTTAGTGCTTCTAAAACATTCTTAAGCAATTTGATGTTAAAGTTCTCTCCTTTTTGATCTATTCCTTCAACTTTCGGGTTATATTCGTTCTTCTTTCTTGCTCTCTGTATTTCTCTGCTGCATTATGTTCCTTCTTGATTGCTAATTGAATCTAATTGAGCTAGATTTATTACATATAATCACTCTTTCATGTGTTCGACCCGCGGATGAATGAATTGATTAGTTTCTTACATGCAGATTTTAGCTTTGTTAATTGGTTCATCTGTATATTTTTGTAGTACTTAAATGGGTAATTGGTGAATTCAATAGAAAAAATGCAGTCTGGTTAGAATTTGGGTGTTAAATATGAGTGTATCTAGAAGATATTTGGGATGATAATGTCATTGAAAGGACATATAATGCCATTAAGGCTATTTTTGATATTTTATAGACACATTGACATTGTGAAGTGGATTATTATTTGCACCACACCAAATCAACTCATTCACAACTCTACATGTGCATCACATTAGGTCCGACTTTGTGAAAGTAGGTTTTGGTGTCTAGAACCGATTTTTCGTAGGTGCAATGTGAGAACCGACTTTGAATAGTGATCCGGACACAACCGTTGTGACACAACGAGTCTCACATCATGTATCGACACCGTTGATAATGATGTAATAATGATCAATTAGTTTAACATGCATCACCTTGAAACAAAGAAAGAAAAGCTATACGTTGATGGTGGGTTTGTGTATGATTTGGAATAAAATTGACGCGGTGATATTGATGTCCCTGCATTTACAGTTAGAGAATTGATGCAGTGACATCGATGTCACTGCATATACAATTTACAAAGTTTTTGTTTTTGCATATTGGGTGTTGATGTCACTTCATAAAATGTTGGTGTTATTGTGTGTTATTCGATACTCTCTAGGGCTCGAGCTCGAATCGACTAAAAAGTTCAAGCTCGATTATGCAACATCAAACTCGATGGGCTAAGTACTCGAAATAGCTCGATGAGGCTCATAAGCTCGATTTCCCCTGAAAAATCTTCCTAATTTCTGGACAAAAAGTTCAACAAAAATGCTGATGTCACTGCATATTTGATTGCTGATGTCTCTACATAAATTGTTGATGTCATTCATATATGATTGATGATGTCACTGCATAAAATGTTGATGTCAGTACACATCTGATTGCCTATGTCACTGCATAAATTGTTGATGTCACGCATATATGATTGCCGATGTCACTTCATAAAATGTTGATGTCACTGCATATATGATTGCCGATGTCACTACATATATGATTGCCGATGTCACTGCATAAAAATATGAATTAAGGTGAAAGATTTATGTTGATCGTAGTTCTATATCAAAATATATAGCCATTTGAAGTCGATTTTATGAAGAAAAGAAATCAATTTTATGAAATTAAGTCGGAAAAATATCAAATGTCATCACGGTGTTGCTTCATCAAATGTCACTGCATCCCGGTGATCACTGCATCCCGATGGTCTCTGCATCGTGGTGTCTCTGCATCGGGGGTGGCCACTTCATTACGGTGTCTCTGAAACGGGGGTGGCAACTGCATCACAGTGTCACTTCATCGCGATGTCTCTGCATATATGATTGCCGATGTCACTACATAAATTGTTGATGTCATTCATATAGGATTGCTGGTGTCACTGCATAAAATGTTGACATCACTACATATCTGATTGCCGATGTCACTGCATAAATTGTTGATGTCACGTATATATGATTGCCGCTCTCACAGCATAAAATGTTGATATCACTGCATATATGATTGCCGATGTCACTACATAAACATATGTATTAAGGTGAAAGATTTATGTTGATCGTAGTTTTATATCAAAAGATATAGCCATTTAAAGTCGATTTTATGAAGAAAAGAAATCGATTTTATGAAATTAAGTCGGAAAAATATCAAATGTCATCACGGTGTTGCTTAATCAAATGTCCCTGCATCCCGGTGATCACTTCATCCCCATGGTCTCTGTATTGCAGTGTCTCTGCATCGGGGATGGCCACTTCATCGCGGTGTCTATGCATCGGGGGTGGCCACTACATCAGGGTGGCCACTTCATCGCGATGTCTCTGCATATATGTTGGTCTCTTGAAAAGGCTTTGGTTAAGTTTAGAGCGGGGTGAATAAAATTTACACTTAAAACTTTTGGAGTTAACAAACTCAAGAACTTCAAAGAAATGACTTGACCGGTCTCAGAGTCTGCCGATACTCGATAGTCTCATTTGACTGTTGAGTTTAATGAATTTGTGTAGTGGAATATATCAAAAATTAAGCCTTATTACTTGTTGTTAAAGTATGATACCAAGTATTAGATATTCAGTAGTGTATGTGTGTGATTCAGTTGCTAGATTCAGTACATTGATGTGCTAAATATCCTAAATGCAGAAAGCAAGTATGCAGATTTTATAGTGGTTCCAGGTGGTGTAATCCTGTCAGTCCACTCTTCTCCTGCGATGTTGGAGGTAATTCACTAGAGATTCTTGAGGTAGCTGTTACAAAAATCCCTAAGTTGCTTGTCCTTCACCAATAACTATGGCTTCACAAACTGAACACTTGGAACAGGTAGGATTGCTGCTCCAAAGTCTTCCACTGGTCCTTGAAGGGTAGTATTGCCTCTTCACCAGCTCCACCACAACCAACAGTCCTTGACACCCAAAGATGGTACACCGTCTTCAGCAGGTTTCTTGTAAAAGAAAGTTTGAATCAAGTAAGTGATTCACTTTTTGACTTGATTGATCGAGATGATATGATCAAGAAACTTGATATCTTCAAGTGTGTAAACTTGATGTAGCTTGAAAGCAGATTACACTTGAAGAACTTTTCTGGATCAGTAGCTTTATGCTCAGTTGGGTCAGCAGGGTGCTTGATCGATTATAAATATGATTGCTCAAGATAGATCCTTAATCTTTCTTTTATGTTCATCACTTGTATCTGAATTTGGAGTCCTCTATTTATAGGTAGGAATCCTTGTGACTTATGTTTGAAATTCAAGCATAGCCGTTTCAGATTTGTCCCATCTTGACTTGCTTTTTCTGACTGTTCCGAGGACTGACACTTTCAGATTCCTTTTTGACAGTATACAGTCTGTCCACCCTTTGACTTGTATCCATTGGATAAAGGTCTGAATCATCCCAACGTCCCTTTAATCTTAACCATTGATTTGTTTGATAAAATTAGAGGTTGTTAGCTGTCCCTTTCTTTGTAATCTTCCAATGTAACCTTTGAATAATTCGAAGTATATGTATCAGCATGTTCTTGTGATCATGAGTCTGCTGAATTACATATCAGTCAGCTGATCCATATTTTGCTGTGTTTATGAAACAATGCAGCTGACTTCTTTTATCTAACTTTTATTTATGAAGTTAGATTACACCATTTAATCATAACCAAGTTCCAACCACCACTGAACTTATGGAACTTAGACCTTGTACACAAGGTATATGTAATCAGTTTAGGTCATCACAGACTTCCTTAAATTCTGATTCCATATCCTTGACTTTAATTACTAAGTTTGATCCCTTAGCCTTTAATAATCGAGTTTGAGCCTCACTTTTCACCCTCAAAGAGGTTCCTAAACTAGTCTACTGACTCAGGTACCCCTCTGATCTGGATAGGTCTGCTGATGTAAGTCAGCTGACCATTTACAGTGGTTGTTTGATCAAACCTATACAAGATCAAACTCTAATAAGCCTATACATTTGATCTAGACATCTTTTGCCTTTGCTCTATATAATGCTGAGTCCGCACTCATCACTAAAACATAAAATAAGTCCAACAATTTCCTCCTTTTTGGTGATGATGCCAATACCCTCCTTACAGTAAAGCAAAAAGATTAAAAACAAAAACAGAACAAACTAAGACATTCTCATTATAATCAGTTGTTCAAAATTATTACAGTCTAGAATCAGCAAGAATAAAGCAGATAAGGTTTGCTGATCTAGTGTCTTCTTTCTCTTTCTTCTCTTGCCTTCTCTACTTGCTCTTGATAAGCTCTTATTTCTCTAATCATTTCTCTCATCCATTCATTTTCAATAAGAGATAAATCAATGTGAGGATTCACTTCTTTCCACCATTTCCATGCCTCAGGTAGAGTAAGGTTGATCTGATGTACTCTAAAGCCTAAGCGCATGTATACTTCTTTAAATTCATTTAGTGATTCCTTTGCTGATGTTGTGATGGAGGTCAAGTTAAATTATTAACTCGATGCCTACTAACGCACTAGCAAGAGAACTAGGTTCAATTGTAGTATAGCTAGATAGAGTCGAGGTCGATCCCACAGAGACTTGGCACAAATAAAACACAACTTTATCCTATTAGAACTAAATTGAAAGGGTGGTCTACGACCAACTAAATGCAGTAAATAAAGTAGTGACAACCACAAGACACAAAAGACCACAAAGACAAACTAAAGACTACTAAAACACGGATAATACGGTTGATATTATCTAAACAAATAGTATTGATTACGCTAGTAGATTATAACTCCCCCATGTGAATTAGGACGATAACGAGACAAAACAAACGTTAAAGATTAATTATTATGACTACGGGAGTCATCCTCTAAGGTAGATTTAGCTCCGGTTAGGCCCTCTAAATCATCGTGCCTCCATTACGTGACTTCGCTTTTTAATGCCTCCATCTCATATAACTTCTGACACAATTACGAAACTAGGGATGCCGGTATAAACCGTAACCTCATCTAAGCAACATTCCTAGGGTAAGGCGTACTTCTTAGATGCCGATTCAATCTATATCCTAAGTAACAATCACTTTTTGGGTTTCATGTTAAATTATGATGACGAATAACTAAGTTGATCAGTTTAATTACTCGCTTTAATTCCAATTCGAGAATCGACGTAGTCGGCCGATCATAATATTGCCTTACATTATTACCACACTCGGTCGATCGAACGACAACACTCGGCGACCGAGTGACACGCCTAGTCGACCGAACACAGTGTCCGTGTTGGTACAAATCATGATTACTTCTTAACGCTTCTAACCTAAACACATGGGTTCGTAAATAAATCTACATTACGCAATCAATACAAGAAAACTACTCCATAATAAAATACATCGATCTACGAATAAAGATTGCATAATTGAATAGTCATACCTCAAGACGAGAGTGACTCCCACTCTTTAATGCGCTCCCCAAACCGGAGAATCCGATGAATCCACAATGAACAAACATAAAGAAAAGAAAACTAAACTAAAACTTAAATTGTATAAATTGTCTTATGTTGTAGTGGTGTGTTTTCTCAATTCCGTAGTCTTTGCTTATATAGGAGTTGTGGCCGACATAGGAGAATCCTCAAGATTGACATGCATTTATCAAGTTAGGCTCGGGTGACCGAACCTACACGCTCGGTCAACCGGATGGCATGGCTCGGTCGACCGAGCCTCCCTCTTTACGCGTTTTCAATTTCGGTTCGTCTGTCTTGTTCCCCACTCCATGCTTTTGAATTGATCTGATTAATCTTTTCTTCAATGCTCCGATTTTCTTCTCTTTTATCTTGAGATTTCTCGATTGCGTGATAATTATCTTCCCGATTCGTCATGATCTGCAAAATCAGTATTTATCACACAATTAATTACTCTTTTATAATAAAAACAGCTAAATACCAATTATCATATTAATAATCACTTATCATTAAATAATACATATAAACACGTGATTTAATACGAAATATATATAATTAACTCCGATTTAAGGTTATAATTGATGACATAAATAGGTATATTTTAACTGTCATCAAAATGCCCCCCACTTAAACTTTGCTTCGTCCCGAACAAAGCATCAACAAGTCACTCCCCAAGCCAACATTTTCCTTGGTCATCTCATACTTACACAAGAAACCCGAGTCAACTCATACCAGTCATACTCATCAGAGAAGCATTATTCACTACTCGCTATGAATCGAAGTGATTGTGTGCATGTGCATTGGTTTTATATAAATGTAGCAAGATTAGAGCTTATGCAGGCTTCATATCAAAATTCACCAACATCAGCATTCATACTTCTTATGCCTCGCAATGGTTAAAGCACTAGAACAATAAGCAAGAGCGTATCTATAGGGTTTTTTGGACTTGAGACCGAGTACTACTCAAAGCCTCTAAAAATTCGAAATTTTTTCAATTTTGCATATTTTTCAATACTACTAATCTCAAGGAAGAAAACTTTTCATAGAGTATCCCCCTATCTTAGATTAAGCATAGCATCGAATATTACCACAAGCGCGGGGCTACTTTGGTAATGTTACTACAAGCCCAGTGTTTTAATGCATTGTCAAAACACAGGTACATCCCAAGCTTATTACTCCGCTTTTGTTGGCTAGAAGATCGAATACATCGATCGACCAATATCGACACTAGGTCCTCATAACCAATTATCTACGCAATGTACACATACTTCTTTCAATTATTATAACTCATGCGGTACTAAACGATTCACATGTTGAGTAATTGAACAATACCTAACTACTTGCAATTGTTGGCATGAATATCCTTAAGTCTACTAACAATTTATCGCAAAAGTATAATATGACCACGTACTCACGCAACTTGGTTCATTTCCTATTAATTCTAAGTATAAGAACTTCACAAGTTTAAGGGTACGAGTTAAACAACTTGGCATTTATCCATAAAAATTTTTAAATTTGGCTCAATATTGTCTCAGTATTCCATTCCCCTTGACTTTTTCAACATATAGCACAATATATAGCTAAGTCCCCTGCCCCTCACTTAAACATGGCATTGTCCTCAATGACAAAAATAAATGAGAGTTCAAGATGAAAGACTTAGCTCTGGAAACGGCTCCCAAGTAAAGGAACAATATCGGAGTAATCATCGGCACAGCGTGGAGAGACAGACACATCCTGTATAAACAAACAAGCTCCACGAAATCGTCAAATACCATGTCTATGGAAGTTATAAAATAATGTGGCAGTAATTAGATATAGATATCTAAAAACAGTTTAAGCCACTTTACTTTATACTGCCATGGACAAGACCAAAAGGGATTTAAACCTAAATAAAACTCACATGACGGCTATCAAGGAAAAAACCTCGTTTATTCCGAACTTAGACTCGAACATGGTGAGATGAAAAAAAAAAAACGTGATAGGCGCATGCTACTTTATTAAAAAGAAAAACGAAAATATAGGAATACGTAGTAGTTCTAAGTTTATAGTCGCTAGCTCGACTCGATTCAAGATGGTTTATTCATAGACGTGGTCATCGAGGTACAAAACCTCCTCCTCAAAGCGTGAGCGGAAGCCCGTGATAATGCTTAATACGATGTCCATTGACCACAAATCTGGACTCGTCTTTGAAATTGAATAGCTCCACCGCTCCTGTATGAAATACTTGTTGTACTTGAAATGGGCCACACCATCTTGATTTCAACTTGCCCGGAAGAGTCTTAAGCGCGAATTGTACAAGAGAATCGAGATCACCCTCTTGAAAGGTCCTATCCGAATCTTCTTGTCATGGAACTTCTTCGTGCGCTCCTTGAAAATCTTGGCATTCTCGTATGCCTCTAAACGAAACTCCTCCAGTGAGTTAATTCTAACATCCTCTTCTCACCGGCCAACGCCTCATCAAAATTTAGCATCCTTGTTGCCCACATGGCCCTGTGTTACTGCCTCCACAGGTAGATGACATGCCTTTCCAAAAACAATCCTATATGGTGACATTCCAATCGAGGTTTTATATGCAGTCCTATAAGCCCATAAAGCGTCATCTAAACGTATCGACCAATCCTTCCTAGTCGTATTGACGCTTTTCTCCAGATACGCTTTATCTCTCGATTGGTGACTTCTACCTCGCCCACTAGTCTGGGGTGATATGCGCTTGCTAGCTTATGCCGAACCCCATACTTAATCATCGACCTTTCAAAAGGTTTATTGCAAAAATGACTACCATTGTCGCTATAATCGCCTAGGCGCCCCAAACCTTGTAAAATGTTCTTCTTCAAGAATCTAACCACAACCCTAGCATCGTTAGTAGGGAAGCAATGGCCTCAACCCATTTGGATACATAATCTACAAACAACTAAGATATATCGGTTAGATAATGATGAAGTGAAGGGTCCAACAAAATCTATTCCCAAACGTCAAAAGCTCCACTTCTAAGATGCTCTTGAGTGGCATCTCATTCCTCCTTGAAATATTACCTGTCATTTGACAAGCATGACATGCCTTTGCATATTGGTGTGCATCCTTAGACAATGTCGGCCAATAAAAACCGCATTGGAGGACCTTAGCCAGCGTTTTTCTCCCCGTAGTGTCCTCCAACTTCATAGGAATGACAATGTTTCAGGATATCATTATACTCTTCTTCGGGCACACACCTTCTAAAAATATTATCGATCCTAGCCTAAACAAATAAGGCTCATCCCAATAATAGTGTCTAAGATCTTTAAAGAATTTTTTTCCTTTCTTGGACAAAGTGAGATTCGTGGTAGGTATTTTGCGGATAGATAATTAACAAACAAACTAAACCATGGTTGCTTCTTCTCCTTCACAACCTCTATTCATGAAGAAACTGCAAAGACAATCATTATGTCCCCGATGGTGGTGATGGAGAAAAGTTGTTCATCGTGAAAAGATTCTCCTATCTCGTAATTCCTCACCATCCTCTAATTGTAAGCGCGATAGATGATCGGCCACCACGTTCTCACTTCCTTTCTTATCTCGGATTTCTACGCCAAATTCTTGCAGCAGTAGAATCCATCTCAACAGTCTCGGCTTTGAATCTTGCTTTGCTAGGAGATACTTAAGAGCCGCATGGTCAGTCCACACAGTGACTTTAGATACCACTAAGTAAGATCTAAACTTGTCAAAAGCAAAGATAACGGCCAAAAGTTCCTTCTCCGTTGTGGCGTAATTTCTTTGGGCAGCATTCAAAGTCCGGCTCGCATAATAAATGGGCCTAAAAATCTTATCTTTTCTTTGACCCAAAGCGGCGCCAATAGCAAGCGGATCACTTGCATCACACATCGGTTCAAACGGAAGATCCCAATCCGTGCGACGAGCAACGGGTGCGAAGATCGATCTACTTTTATTTCATTGAAAGCTTTTATGCACTCGAGAGAAAACACGAATGGCACATCCTTGGCCAATAATTCGGTAAGAGGTCTAGAGATTAAGGAAAAGTCCTTGATAAACCTACGATAAAATCCAGCGTGTCCTAAAAAACCTCGTAAAGTTTTAAGATTAGTAGGTGGAGGTAATTTCTCGATCACCTCGACTTTGGTTCTATCCACCTCTATACCGTTCTTTGATATGCGGTGGCCTAGTACTATACATTCCGTAACCATCAAATGACATTTCTCCCGATTAAGCACAAGATTCATCTCTTCACATCTCTTCAACACTGTGCTAAAAGTGAGACATGAATCGAAATCGCCTCCAAACACGGAGAAATCATCCATAAATATTTCCAAGAAATCTTCCACCATATCCGCAAATAATGACATCATACATCGTTGAAATGTCGCGGGCGTTGCACAATCCAAATGGCATTCGATTATACGCAAAATGTCCCATATGGGCATAAACGTTGTTTTCTCACGATCTTCGGGCGAGATGTGGATTTGATAGTATCCCGAATATCCGTCAAGAAAACAATAGAAAGCATGCCCGCCGCCTCTCTCGAGCATTTGATCGATGAAGGGAAGAGAGGAAAGTGGTCCTTACGAGTTGCATCATTTAGTTTTCTAAAGTCTATGCATACTGATGACCAAAGTGATTAGCCTCACAGAATTAACTCATTCAACTCATTGGCTTGCACCGTCAATCCTCCTTTTTTGGGAACTACGTGGATAGGGCTTACCCATTCGCTATCGGCAATTGGAAATATAATTCCCATTTCTAGCATTTTTATAACCTCATCCCTAACCACTTCCTTTAAATATGGGGTTAGACGCCTCTGAGGTTGTGCAACCGCCTTCTTTTCAGGGTCCACGGAGATCTTGTGCATACACATGCTAGGACTAATGCCCTTAACGTCAGCTATGGTCCATCCAAATTCTCCGCGGTACTCTCTCAGAACTCTCATTAGTTTTTCCTCTTGTAAGTCCGTCAAGGAAGAAGATATAATTAGTGGCAAAGCCTCATCTTGAAGAAATACATACTTCAAATTCACAGGAAGAGGTTTTAAAGTCAAATTTGTGGGAGGTTCTTCCAAAGAGGTCTTCAACTTTTGACCAGTGAGTTTGAGTTCGAAGTACTTATGCCACGTTGGTCTATGATAGAATCTTTCAATCTCCGCAGCACTTACTTCCTCTATAGGCCTAGGGGTTCCTCTACTACATCCTGGCCATATCATCTTCTCCTCCTCACTACTCACGTGCTTGACTTCATCTTCTTCTTCTAAGACAAAGATCCAAAAATCCTTGATACTTTCATGTTGTTGAAATTCTTGAACGATCCTATCAATGGAATCTAACATGAAACATGCATCCTCTCCATCATCAGGCTGCTTCATAGTGTCGAAGACATTAAATGCAACTCTCTCTTCGTTCACTCTTAACACCAACTCGCCTTTGTAAACATCAATTAGCGTTCTACTAGTGGCCATGAAAGGTCTCCCTAATATCAATGGTACTTCGTAGTTAGCTTCCATATCTAATACCACAAAGTCGACAGGGAATACAAACTTTTCAACCCTTACTAGCACATCCTCAACCACTCCACACGGTTCCTTGGCAGAACGGTCAGCTAATTGCAATGTGATTGAGGTCTTCTTAAGATCTTTCATGCCTAGCTTCCGAAAAATAGATAGTGGCATCAAGTTCACGCTTGCTCCTAGATCACACAAAGCTTTGTTCGGACATACGTTACCTATGGTGCAGGGGAATGAGAAAGCTTCCGGATCTTTGCATTTTGGGGGTAACTTATGTCAAGAATGGCTGAACACTCCTCATTAAGGCATATGGTCTCTAAATCTAAAAGTTTCCTTTTAGTTGAGACTGCGTCTTTAAAAACTTGGTGTACTCAGCATTTCACTAGTGCTTCAACTAGGGTATATTGATTTGTAACTTACGAAACATATCCACGAACTTCTTATACCTCTTATTATAAAACTTAGGCTTCGGCTTTGGTGGAGGATAAGGTAGAGTTGAAGGATCGACATCAGTGAAAATTGGATACTTATTATCGTAAAGTTCAACTCTAGGGCCAGCTGGTTCTTTATACGTTCTTTGATTAGGCAAAGACTCGGAAGTATTAGTCTCATTGCTTGGCTCACCATCCTTATTCTTTGTGATTTTCTCTTTCTCTTGCAGGGATGGTGGAGTTACCTCTTTCCACTTCTTGTCATGATCGCATTCAAATCCTTAGGGTTCTTCTCGGTGTTGCTTGGCAACCTCCGAGAGGTCTAGTTGAGACTTGCTCACCTAGTTGTCCTATCTCAGTGCGTGAGGTTTTGGACTAGAGCTTCTTGATTGGTCACCTTAGCATCGGTCTTCTCAATATTGGCTAAAGTTAGTGGCTAATTCAGCCATAGATTTTGAAAGTTGTCCCATATTGTCATCGATGGCGACATTACTCGCTTTTTCTATCGCAGCCTTCCCAACCAAAAGTTTTAGTCTGTTGTGGTACATAAGTGGTAGGCGGTTTAGGCCTTTCTCCTCGCATTAATGTCACTATATCGGAATCCGGGATGGTTATGATTAGGCCTGCACTTCTCCCCCCGATATAATTGGCTTCTTCAAGTGCAAAGATTCTCACTTTGAGGTGCTACCTCGATTCCACCCCTTTCTCTACTCTTGTCATCCTCTCTTGCATCCCATCTACCTTATTGTTGATAACAGAAAGTTGTTCTAAGATTTTGGTAGATGCACTATCATCAAATATGTCAGCGGCCATCTTCACAGTAGCTATGTCATTGCCTCCCCATTGGCTATTCATCGCTATTTTCTCCATCTTCCCTTGTGCCTCCTCAGGAGATAAAAGAACAAACGCTCCATTGCTGGAAGTGTCTACTCTAATTTTCTCAGTCTCTCTCAACCCATGGTAAAAAGTTTGCATTAAAACCCAAAGAGAGATGTCATGATGAGGACACTTCCTCATAGCTTCCTTGAAACGCTCCCAAGCTTGATCAAAACTCTCCTCAGGTTGTTGCTTAAATCCTAGGATGTCTTGGCGTAACTTAAAGGTTTTTCCTAAGGGAAAATACTTATTCATGAATTTTTGCAACAATTGTTCCCAAGTAGTGATAGATCCAACCTCTAAAGAGAGAAGCCATTGCTTAGCTTTATCTTTCAAAGTGAAAGGGAAAATCTTAAGATTTAATGTTCCCCTCCGGGATTAATTACGGTTTCATCAGTGCTAACGATTTCCAAGAAATTAGCCACGTGAACACCAGTGATCCTCGCTCAATTCCATGAAAAGTAGAATAGTTGGTCACCATTTGAATTACATTAGGCCTAGGGTGATAGACTTCCGCAAAGATCTTGCGGTGCTACGATAAGCGGAATGAATTGTTCAATAGTGGGCGTTGCATAACTTTGCAAAGTACGCCTCGCTCCTTGAACTAGGGCTTGGTTCTCATTATTAGCATTTGCATTCACATTATTGGCATTATTGATAACAGGGATTAATAACGTGGATTAGGTACCGGTTTGGATTGACCGGATTGCCTTCCATTTCTTTGATTCGAATGCTCGTAATGATCGGTTGTATGTCCTTCTTCCACTTCGTGCTCACTTTCCTCAAGATTTGGATCCTCTTCTCCTTGCTTAGCCAGCCTCCTAGCTAACTTCCTATTCCTTCTCGCAAATTTCTCTATTTCAGATTATAAGGCTCAAGCGGTTCCTTCGATTTCCGAGTAGCGTACTATAAAATAATAAACAACAATAAAACAATTAATCACTAGTAAAGGCTAGGCCTTTAACTAACTAAATAGAACTAAAACAGACTCGAAATAAGTTTGAGAAAAGAAAACGTAAATAAAACAGAAGCAGAATATTATAAAACTAATACAGAAACATGAACAGAAAAGAAAATAAATTCTCGGTCGACCGAGAGCTGTGGTTCGGTCGACCGAACGCCCTTTTTTTTTACGACACTGTTTAATATACAGACTCTTATTCACAGAATATTCATGAATCCAGTTCTAACAAAATAAGCTATATCTCAATTTAATGACTCGAGTCCCCGGCAACGGCACCAAAAACTTGATGGAGATCAAGTTAAATTATTAACTCGATGCCTACTAACGCACTAGCAAGAGAATTAGGTTCAATTGTAGTATAGCTAGATAGAGTCGAGGTCGATCCCACAGAGACTTGGCACAAATAAAACACAACTTTATCCTATTAGAACTAAATTGAAAGGCGGTCACGACCAACTAAATGCAATAAATAAAGTAGTGACAACCACAAGACACAAAAGACCACAAAGACAAACTAAAGACTACTAAAACACGGATAATACGGTTGATATTATCTAAACAAATAGTATTGATTACGCTAGTAGATTATAACTCCCCCATGTGAATTAGGGCGATAACGAGACAAAACAAATGTTAAAGATTAATTATTATGACTACGGAGTCATCCCCAAGGTAGATTTAGCTCCGTTAGGCCCTCTAAATCATCGTGCCTCCATTACGTGACTTCGCTTTTAATGCCTCCATCTCATATAACTTCGACACAATTACGAAACTAGGGATGCCGGTATAAACCGTAACCTCATCTAAGCAACATTCCTAGGGTAAGGCGTACTTCTTAGATGCCGATTCAATCTATATCCTAAGTAACAATCACTTTTGGGTTTCATGTTAAATTATGATGACGAATAACTAAGTTGATCAGGTTTAATTACTCGCTTTAATTCCAATTCGGAGAATCGACGTAGTCGGCCGATCATAATATTGCCTTACACATTACCACACTCGGTCGACCGAACGACAACACTCGGGCGACCGAGTGACACGTCTAGGTCGACCGAACACAGGTCTGTGTTGGTACAAATCATGATTACTTCTTAACGTTTCTAACCTAAACACATGGGTTCGTAAATAAATCTACATTACGCAATCAATACAAGAAAAACTACTCCATAATAAAATACATCAGATCTACGAATAAAGATTGCATAATTGAATAGTCATACCCTCGAAGACGAGAGTGACTCCCACTCTTTAATGCGCTCCCCAACCGGAGAATCCGTTGAATCCACAATGAACAAACATAAAGAAAAGAAAACTAAACTAAAACTTAAATTGTATAAATTGTCTTATGTTGTAGTGGTGTGTTTTCTCAATTCCGTAGCTGCTGTTTATATAGGAGTTGTGGCCGACATAGGGAGAATCCCGAAGATTGACATGCATTTATCAAGTTAGGCTCGGGTGACCGAACCTACACGCTCGGTCGACCGGATGGCATGGCTCGGTCGACCGAGCCTCCCTCTTTACGCGTTTTCAATTTCGGTTCGTCTGTCTTGTTCCCCACTCCATGCTTTTGAATTGATCTGATTAATATTTTATTCAATGCTCCGATTTTCTTCTCTTTTATCTTGAGATTTCTCGATTGCGTGATAATTATCTTCCCGATTCGTCATGATCTCAAAAATCGATTTATCACACAATTAATTGCTCTTTTATAATAAAAACAGCTAAATACCAATTATCATATTAATAATCACTTATCATTAAATAATACATATAAACACGTGATTTAATACGAAATATATATAATTAACTCCGATTTAAGGTTATAATTGATGACATAAATAGGTATATTTTAACTGTCATCATGTTGTAGGTAAACTCTTTCCACCTCTAACACCTCTTCCACCTCTATGTGCAGCTCTCAAGGCTTTGACTTTTGTTTCCCAAAACTTGAGTCCCAGAAAGGAGTTCAACCCTTCATGAAAGCCCTTGTCATGATAAGGTCTCCTCTTGCTGTTGTAAACTTTCTTATATTCTCTGAGAAGATCATCAGTGAGTGGAAGTCTACCAGGTGCAGGTTCTCTGAATGCATTAGTGTCATCTTCCCATATTTTCTTTGGCAGCCTCTTTTGCTACTGCTGTTTGGCTCTCTTCCCCCTTATTGATATCATCAACAAAACGGGACAGCAGGCCATGAACACTCTCCTGGGTGATTACTAGATTACTCAGTTGTCCCTCCATGATTTCAGTTCTAGTATCAACTGCAGTAATCCTTCATTCCATTGTTTGCTCTAGTAGAGTTATCCTCTCGCTTAGTTTAGGATCTAGTACAAAGAGTTGAGGTGCATCAAGAGTTCAAGCAGTCTGTGTATTTCAAAGAAGATTATCCAATTTACGATGAATAGAGGCAAGTTGATCTTTCAAAACTTCTCTTTCGATTGTGTGTTGCCCTGTTTAATCCCTCTCACATCTTATGTTAGATCAAAGAATAGCATTCTGTAGATGTGAAGTTTGAAGCAAATCATTTGATAGACTTTCTATTGTTGTCCACAAGGCTCATCGATTCTTCAAACCTATGCTCCTATCTGTCAAGTTGAGTCCTTAACTGTGTTATGTCATTCTTGACAGCTCTCAACTCTTCCAAGACATGTGCTGGTACTCCACCAGCCATTTCTCCAGCCAGCTCCATTAGCGTGCTCTTCTACATTGTATCTTGTTGCTCTCTCTGTCACGATAACCAAGGCATAGCTCATATCCTTCCAGCAGGGTTAGGTCCTTGGAATTCCTCCAAAATAGGATCAAGAGCAGGTTCTTCAAAAACTGGTACAAATGCCTGTTAAGGTTCATCATCAATAGGTTCTTCCTCAGGCACTTGAAACTCTTCATCATTGTAGTCATAGTCCAGCAGCTGTTCATCATCATCAATAACAACAGTCTGTTGACTACTCTTACCCTCAATGACCTTTCCTCCAGCAGGCTCTACTACAGCAGCCTGTTCAACATCAACAGCAGGGGTTTCCTCCAAACCCAAAGATAGTTCCAACCTTTGACCAGGTGCTGTTTGATCCTCAGCAACCTGTACCACCGGTTCCAACCTTTGTTCAGGTGCTGTCTGATCCTCAGCAGCCTGAACCTCCTCAATCAAAGGTGATCCTTCAAATCCCATCACCATATCCAATCTCTATGAAATCACTGTCTGTTCCTCAGTGATTAGCACTCTCTGTACCAGAATTGTAGGGAATTCAGCCATGTTATCTCTTTGAAATTCCCTATCATCAGCAACCCTTCGTAGAAATTTGGCTGTTTTGGATAGAGTGTCCTGAGTGTCAATCCATTCTTGATATTGAGCTGAATCCTCAGAACTGACATCAGGCTCACTATGATCAGTAATCCTCTAATCATCCAAATATTCATTCTGCTGATCCTCAGGTTGTTCAGCAGCTTCTACAACAAATGAAGTATCTGATGCACCAACCAGTCTGTTGCCTCCAAGGTTTATCCCATCATTTATCAAGGCCTCCAGACCATCTATGGTGAGATCCTCCATATCCTCATCCATTTGTTCATTTTCTTGCCTCTCAATAGACTTTACAGCACCAGTAGACTGCTCTACTCTTGGTTCAATAATCAATGCAGTCCCACTGACTCCTCCTGGACCAGATGGATGATCATCACCAGAATCAGATGATGAAGAGTCATCACTGTCTGATTCATCTTTGGGATCTCTGAATTTGATACCCTCTTCCTTCTTTTGTTCATCAATAAGATCCATCAGTCTTGCTTCCAATAGAGAGATATCAACCAAATCCAGCAGATTCTCCACTCCTAATTTCCCAAAAGCCCACTCCTCAAAATCTGTCATTGGTTCTGCAGCTGGATTTTATCTTTTATAAAAACCAAACTTCCACTGAAAGTAATCAGCTACCAGCTGGAGTTTGGATCAACATACCCTTCTTTCTTCTTGTTCTTTTGTCTTTCAAAGGGCATGGTTGGCTTTCTAGGAGCTATCTATCCACTCTGCTGACCTCCAAAGGTCTCAACCAGCAGAGTCATAGTTTCTTTAACAGATGCCTCTAGGTCAGTAGGTTGCTCAGATTGTACATTAGTGCCTACTACCTCCATCTGTTCCACACTGGGTTCCCCCTGACTAACATGCTCATCAGCAGGGTTAGCAGCAGTCTGCTCTTCCCCCTGACTTCTTGCAAAACTTGCAGGGTCTTGTACCAAAGTCTCAATTTCCACAGCAGGTGCAGACTCAGTAGTCTGATGTGGTTCTTCAACAAGTTGCTCAACAACAACTTGTGCAAATTTTCAGAGGGCTCAAGCCTTTACAGGGAGGATTCTTCTTCTTCAAAGAGGCTCAGTTCGAAGCTTCTTGTGATTCTCCAAAGAGGTTGCTCAACAACAACCTGTTCTTTCTCAGTAGGTTTGATAATTGTTAAGGGCTCTTACACTTTGACTGGTGCCAATATGAATATCATCCTTGTTTTCCATTTTAAGTGAGTAAGATGAAGAAGAAAGTGTTCAAATCTGTGTTCACACAAGGTATTTGTAGAGAAATCGCAGATTGAGAGTTGTGAGTGTGAACTCGTGTGTATATATCTCATATATAGGCGAGAGGTAGTTGTAACTGTCAGAGCACGAACTGTGGTATTAACCACGATTAAATCTGAGTGAATGATGTCTTGACACGTGGCCCATTACTTATCCATAACGTTTTGTAACCGTCAGACCGTGTAACTACGGTTACAAAGATAGAATAAATATCCCGCCATTTGCTTTTTGACTTTTGTAAGTTTGACTGTGTAACGTTTCCTTCAGCAGCCTTGTCATCAGTAGACTTGGCTCAGCAGCCTGCTGACAAATTTGCCTCAATCGTCTGCTGACAGAATTACTCTGTTGATCTTCTATTCCTCCTTGTTTTGTTCAACTGATAATACAAGATGAATTTTAATACCAATGACTGATCTGTCATGTGAGCTCACCCAACAGGACAAAGACCCATCCCCTTGGCAACTTTATTTTCTCAATTGTCCAAACATAAATAAGTACATGGAATTGTTGATACTAATGACTAGTCTGGTAAGTGAGCTCACCCAACATAGCAAAGACTAATCCCCTTGGTGAATTCCAGTACATTGCTGATCAAAGATATATCATTCAACTTTTATGATTCCTAGTTCAGTCCTTAACTTAGCAAATCTTTCACTATCTACTGGTTTAGTGAAAATATCAGCAAGTTGATCTTCAGTAGGGATGTAAAGAACCACCACATCTTTCTTTTCAACATGATCTCTTATAAAATGATGTCTCACATCAATATGCTTGGTTCTTGAGTGTAAAACAGGATTTTCTGTGATTGCAATTGCACTTGTGTTGTCACACATTATGGGAATTTCTCTTTCTTCAATTCCATAATCCCTTAATTGTTGTCTTAACCACAAAGATTTGTGCACAAACAACTTCCAAAGACAATATATTCAACTTCAGCAGTGGAAGTTGATATAGAATTATGTTTCTTGCTAAACCAGGAAACCAGTCTATTTCCCATTAACTGATAGGTTCCTATGGTGCTTTTTCTATCAATCTTCCATCCAGCATAATCAGAATCTGAGTAGGATATAACTTTGATGCTTCCATCTTTTGAATACCATATCCCTACTCCCAAAGTCTCTTTTAAATACTTGAGAATCCTTTTAACTGCAGCTAAATGACTTTCTTTAGGTTTTGATTGAAATCTTGCACAAACACCTACAACAAAGGATATATCAGGTCTGCTGGCAGTAAGGTACATCAGACTGCCTATCATCCTTCTATTTAAGGTCTGATCAACATCTTTGCCATCTTTGTCTTCATCCAATCTATTGTTTGTACTCATAGGAGTTGATACTTTGGTGCTGTTTTCCATACCAAATTTCTTCAATAGCTCCTTGGTATACTTGGTTTGATGAATGAAGATTCCATCTTTCATCTGTTTGACTTGCAATCCCAAAAAGTAGTTCATTTCTCCCATCATACTCATTTGGAATTTACTTTTCATCAGATTTGCAAACTTCTCACATAGAAATTCATTTTCAGAACCAAATATTATGTCATCCACATAAATTTGTACCAGCAGGGTGCTGTTTCCTTCATTGATTCTGAAAAGAGTCTTGTCAGTGGTACCTTTGGTAAAACTATTGTCTACCAAGAATTGAGATAGAGTCTCATACCATGCTCTTGGTACTTGTTTCAAACCATAAAGTGCTTTATTGAGTCTGTACATTTTATCTTCTTGATTTTTAACTTCAAAACCAGAAGGTTGCTGAACATAGACCTCCTCTTCCAGAATGCCATTAAAAAATGCACTCTTGTCATCCATCTGATATACCTTGAAGTTTTTATATGCAGCATATGCCAAGAATAATCTTATAGCTTCCAATCTTGCAATAGGTGCATATGTTTCATCAAAATCTATTCCTTCTGCTTGAGAATAGCCTTTTGCTACTAGTCTGGCCTTATTCCTCACAATGGTACCAGATTCATCCAATTTGTTTATGTATACCCATTTTGTTCCAATTATGTTTGCATGATTAGGCCTTTCCACTAGTGTCCAAACTTGATTTCTTTTAAACTCATTCAATTCTTCTTGCATAGCAATTATCCAATCTGGATCTGATATTGCTTCTTCAACAACTTTAGGTTCCATTTTATATAGAAAGCAAGTAAACATTGCTTCTAATTGTCTTCTGGTCCTCACACCTTGCTGTATATTGCCAATAACTTGTTCAGCAGGGTGATCCCTTAACCATTGTGGATTCTGGTTAGATTGATTCTCAGGAACATCATCTTCAGTAGGGTCTGCTGTTGCTTCTTCAATAGGGGGTTCAGCAGATCCTTGAACTACTTCAGTTGTTGCAACAATAGTGTTACCAGCAGGTGTGTTCAAAGATCGGCGAATCGAGAGATCTTTAAGTCATTAAATCTTTCCAAAACTTCAACACATTCTGGATCAGGGACTTGTTGATTCTCAGCAGGTTCTGAAGCTTCATCTTCCATTCCAGTGAACTTAGGTTCATCAAACACAACATGTATTGTTTCTTCATGTTTCAGTGTCCTTTTATTCAGTACCCTGAATGCCTTGTTGATAGAAGAATATCCCAAGAAAATTCCTTCATCTGATTTTGGTTGGAATGTCTTCAATTGCTCCTTATGATTCAAGATAAAACATTTGCTTCCAAATGGATGGAAATAGGATATATTAGGTTTCCTTCCATTCCAGATCTCATAAGGTGTCTTCAGTAGCTTCTTGTTCACTCGAGGTCCTGTTTTGTGTATAGCATCTTCAGATTAATCGCTTGACCCAATATCTTTCAGAAGCAATGCTTCACAAATCATAGTCCTTCCTGCTTCTTTCAAAGTCCTGTTTCTTCTTTCAGCAACCCCATTTTGCTGAGGTGTACCAGCAGCGGCCAGTTGATGTAGTACACCATTCTGTTCACAATATTCTCTTATGACTTTATTGAGAAATTCAGTACCCTTGTCTGATCTGATCTTCACTACTGTCAAACTTTTCTCATTTTGCAATCTCTTCAAAAGTTCAGGCATCTTTTGAAGTGTTTCACTTTTCTTGTTCATGAATATCACCCAAGTGTATCTTGAATAATCATCCACAACTACTAAAGTGTACTTCTTTCCTGTTACACTTGTTGGTGTTACTGGTCCAAACAGATCCATATCCATCAGCTCCAAAACTCTTTTAGTTAATTGCTTATTTTTTGACTTGAAGCTTGATTTTGTTTGTTTACCTTGCTGACAAGCATCACATATTGCATCATTTTTGAATGTGATCTCAGGTAAACCAATTACCAGTTTCTTCTTCACCAACTGATTGATGTCATCAAAATTTTGATGATTCAACTTCTTATGCCATAACCAATTGAGTTCTGACTTGGTATGCACAATCGTGCATGTTTCGAATAGCGAAGAGACCAATCCACAACATACATGTTTTGTTGTCTTCTTCCAGCCAACACAACTTGATCACCTCTTTCACTAATGACAATACATGTGTTTTTGTCAAAAGTGACCTTGTAACTCATGTCACAAAACTGTCCAGTGCTCAGTAGGTTGTAGTCCAGTCCTTCCACATATGCAACATTCCTGATTATTAATCCATTTCTCACAAGTGTGCCATATCCTCTTGTGTATCCTGGTGTGTTCTTGTTGCCAAAATTCACTCTTGGACCATCCTTTGCCACATAACTTGACAAACAGTGCTTATTCTTTGTCATATGTCTGGAACATCCATTGTCAAAGTATCAGACACCCTACAAAACAAATTTAATGCATTTTTGGTATCCAAAACTGTTTGGGTCCATAGTGGTCAGTGGAAAGCATGACCCTTGGCAAATTTCCATAAGGACTTCTCTGAAAAGTGTCATACTTTTGTTCATACATGTATTCTACACATCCATAAGGTCTAACAAATGGTTGTGTAGGATTCACATATGGTTTTTGGCCTTTTGGTATGTATGTTATTTAAAGTGATTTCTTTTGTTAGAAGCACTAGCATAACCATTTGTTTGCTGCCTGTTAGGAACAGCCCTGTAGTGTGGAGTATGCTGAGGTTCCTGCTGAGGTCTTGTATAAGTCCTCTGCTGATTCCATTGCTTAGGTTTTAACCTAGCAGCATGGTTATATCTGTTGTTTCTAGCAGTAGGAGAAGGAATATTCCAATCTCATCAGTAGGGAACAGTCTACCTTTCCCCCTGAGATAAGTATCCCTAGAATGATTGACATTTTTAGGTTTAGGATTCTTATCCTTGGAATTTTTTGATTTTTGCCTCTTTGTGGTCTAGCAGACTTGGTAGCAGGTCTGTTATCAGCAGGTCCAGAAGGTACAGCAGTCCTATTTCTAGATTTATTCTTTTTGTTAGGTGCTATTGACCTTTTTGACTTCTGATTTTGCTTACTTGAATTCTTCTCAGTAGGCTTTCCTGCCTCAGCAACCTTTTTGGGAGTTGGATCTTGTACATGCACAAACTTTGGACCAATTCTGGTGCTAGGTTCAGTGACCTTACTGGATCCACTCTTATTAGATTGTTGAGTTCCAAATCCAAGCCCTGTTCTATCACCATAAGGCTTTCCGGATTTGAATGCAGTGGAAGAACAAGTTTGTTCAGCAGATTCAGCAGCTACTGAATGTTCAGCAGGCTTATGTTGATTCTGTCCAACTTCCTTTTACTTACCCTTGAGAATTCTTATTTCAGCATTTAACCTTACAACTTCTGATTGAAGGGCTTCTTTTTCAGCCTTCACAATCTCATAACCAGATTGTATTATCCTCAGTTGATTAAGGATGGCATCCAAAGTTTCTTCATTATCAGAATTTTTAGGATTTGAACCATAAGTTGATTCACAATCACTTCCTGCAGGAGTGTTAATAGATACAGAATTGTATACCTACTCTGTTTCATCCATATTTGCCATTAAAGCATAATCATCCATATCAGCAACAAGTGCAGTATCATCAGATTCATTTCCTTTTTCTGACTCCACTTCATATCCTGATTCATCTTCAGCAACCATAGCTTTCTTGCCAGATCTTCTTTGTTGGCTTTTGCTCTTCAGTAGGTCTAGACAATTAGGTCTAAAATGTCCGGGCTTCTTGCAATTAAAACAAAGATAATTAGATTCCCTTTTCTATTTTAATTCAGGACAGTCAGGTTTGAAGTGTCCTGGTTTCTTGCGATGATAGCACAAGTAATCATTATCTTTCTTTGATTCTTCCTTCTTCTTTTCACTGAATTTCTTTGTGAAATTCCTTGGAGAACCCTTTCCCGTTTTCATCATTCTGATTTTCTTGCTCAGTAGGGCAATATGCTCTTGCATCTCATCCAGTAGATCATCTTGAGCTCATGATGTCTCTTCTTGATGTGTAGCAGCCAATGCAGTAGTCTTTGGTTCTTATTTTTCAGTCTCAGGTACAAGCTTCTTGCTGAATTCATAGGCCTTAAGATCTGAAAAATAATTTGAAGGTGTCCTCTTCATGTAAACTTCTCATTTCTTCTATGGCAGTCACCTTCATCTCCCAGACTTCTTTTGCAGGTAATGCTTCCAAGATTTTTGAATTTATTTCTTCTTGTGAGTACTTCACACTCAGTAGGGTGAGTTCATCCATGATTGCACTGAATCTTGACTCCATTTGTTCAATGGTTTCATTTGGTTTCATTTTGAACTCTTGAAACTTCTTATTTGCCACACTGATCTTGTTTTTCTTGATAACATCAGTGCCTTCACAGATTAACTATAACTTGTCCCAAAGTTCTTTTGCAGTCTTGCAATCCTTCAACTTCATATACATATTGCTATCCAAAGTTCTGTATATGATATCAATAGCAATATTGTTGAGATTTGCTCTTTTTCTATCTTCAAAGATCCCATTCCTTTTTGGTTTTGGAATGTACTATGTCTCATCTCCCACTGTTACTGACTTGGTGATCTCCAGTGGTCCATCTGTCAGCACATCCATCATATCATCATGTGTTGCAGCAAAATAAGCCTACATACGACGTTTATACTCATCAAAATGATCTAAAGAACACATCAACATTTTTCTAGCATACTGGTTGTTATCCATGATGCAAAGCTTTGAAATCAGAAACTTGTAAAAGTTTTCAAAGTGTTTTCACAAGCACAACAAGTAGGATTACTTCAGAACAGAAGCACTGCTCTGATACCAATTGTTGGTCCTTTGAAAAGGCTTTGGTTAAGTTTAGAGGGGGGTGTGAATAAACTTAACACTTAAAACTTTTGGAGTTAACAAACTCAAGAACTTCAAGATCTGGCCGATCGGTCTCAGTAGTCCTGGCGATACTCGATAGTCTGGCGATTGTTGAGTTTCTTGAATTTGTGCAAATGGAATATATCAAAAATTAAGCCTTATTACTTGTTGTTAAAGTATGATACCAAGTATTAGATACTCAGTAGTGTATGTGTGTGATTCAGTTGCTAGATTCAGTAGATTGATGTGCTAAATATCGTAAATGCAGAATATAAATGTAGAAAGCAAGTAGTCAGATTTTATAGTGGTTCCAGGTGGTGTAATCCTATCAGTCCACTTTTCTCCTGTGATGTTGGAGGTAATTCACTAGAGATTCTTGAGGTAGCTGTTACAAAAATCCCTAAGTTGCTTGTCCTTCACCAATAACTATGGCTTCACAAACTGAACACTTGGAACAGGTAGGATTGCTGCTCCAAAGTCTTCCACTGGTCCTTGAAGGGTAGGATTGCCTCTTCACCAGCTCCACCACAACCAACAGTCCTTGACACCCAAAGATGCTTCACTGTCTTCAGCAGGTTTCTTGTAAAATAAAGTTTGAATCAAGTAAGTGATTTAGCTTTCAGCATCTTGATCCGGATGATATGATCAGCAGCTTGATATCTTCAAGTGTGTAAACTTGATGTAGCTTGAAAGCAGATTACACTTGAAGAACTTTTCTGGATCAGTAGCTTTAAGCTCAGTAGGGTCAGCAGGGTGCTTGATCGATTATAAATCTGATTGCTCAAGATAGATCCTTAATCTTTCTTTTATGTTCATCACTTGTATCCGAATTAGAGTCCTCTATTTATAGGTAGAATCCTTGTCACTTATGTTTGAAATTCAAACATAGCCGTTTCGATTTGTCCCATCTTGACTTGCTTTTTCTCGATCGTTCTAGGGATCGACAATCGTCATATTCCTTTTGACAAGATATCTGATCTGTCCACCCTTTGACTTGTATCCATTGGATAAAGGTCTGAATCATCCCAACGTCCCTTTAATCTTAACCATTGATTTGTTTGATAAAATCGAGAGGTTGTTAGTCATGTCCCTTTCTTTGTAATCTTCCAATGTAACCTTTGAATAATTCGAAGTATATGTATCAGTAGGTTCCTGTGATCACGAGTCTGCTGAAATACATATCAGTCAGCTGATCCATATTTTGCTGTGTTAGTGAAACAATGCAGCTGACTTCTTTTATCTAACTTTTATTTATGAAGTTAGATTACACCATTTAATCATAACCAAGTTCCAACCACCACTTAACTTATGGATCTTAGACCTTGTACACAAGGTATATGTAATCAGTTTAGGTCATCACAGACTTCCCTAAATTCTGATTCCATATCAATTTCCGGATCATATTCAATAAATCAATTTCCAAGTTGATTATAATACTATGGTTCGTTGTACTACAGTCTACAGATGAAGGTTTTGAAGGTTGATTACTCATTAGTATGGTACACTTTTGAAGTACGCATTAGTGTGTATGCCAACCCCATTGTTTTGCTTACAGATTATTTGGTATATGTTCTGTAGTTTTGTTGATCTCGATGAATATATTGAGATGTTCATGTCAATATAAATTTGCCATGTTGTTTTATCCTCATAATATTCCTTAGTTTTATGTGCGTAGATGTTAGAAAACTGAATGTGAATCTCAATATGCAATCGTTTGCGCAAAGGGAAAAACAATTTAAAAAAACCCGGAATTGTCGATTGACTCACACTTAAATCCGGTGCATACAACCTGTTTATGAACAAGTGGAAAATTTACTGATCAATGTTGGTCTGTTGTGTGGGTAATTCATACCAAATGTTTTAGAGGGTTTATAGAGTTGCAAATTGTGATCAGTTTATGCGTTGCTTTTGGTTGTACCTTATTTCATAGTGCTTGCTGTATTTATTGAATTTCGAAATACAATATGTGGTTGTAAGATTATGTGATTGTTATTATGGAAGTTACGGTTGATCTGAGTTACACTTAATGACAATGTGTCGAACTTTTGTTATGAACAGAAATAGAATATGGATCAGATATTAACCAGAATATCCAACTAAGAAACAATAAAACGCATGACCGCTTAATCTTTCCAACATCTGATCAATGAAAGGTAGGGGAAAATGATCTTTACGAGTTGCATCATTCAGTTTCCTGAAGTCTATGCAATCTCGATGGCCAATAATCAGTCTCACAGGGATTAATTCATCAAACTCATTAGGTTGTACAGTGAATCCTGCTTTCTTGGGTACCACATGAATCGGACTTACCCATTCACTATCTGCAATTGGGAAAATGATTCCCATCTCCAACATCTTTATGATCTCTTCCTTAACAACATCCTTTAGTTGTGGCGTCAACCTCCTTTGAGGTTGAGCTGCCGCTTTCTTTTCAGGGTCCACAGAGATCTTATGCATGCACACCGACGGGCTTATTCCTCTAATATCTGCAATCGTCCATCCAAACACTCACTTGTGCTCTCTCAGTACTCTTAAGAGTCTCTCCTCCTCTAAGGGTGATAATAACGATGAAATTATAAGGGGTAGAGTATCATCTTATAAGTACACGTACTTCAGGTGAGATGGCGAAGGTTTCAACGTTAAGTTCCTTGGTGGCTCCTCTAATGATGATCTCAATAGCTTACCAGTCAATTGTAAGTCAAAGAATTTGTGCCACGAAGGTCTATGAATGGTTCCTCCTAAATCCACAGAAGATATATGTTCTATTTCTCGCACTTGAGCTTCGCTACACCAAGTTCATGTTTCCTCACAACTTTCATCATCCTTCAGGAGCAAAGTCTCTGCTATTTCAGGGTCTAGTACCACTTGCCAATATAATTCCAAAACAAGTTCGTCTATGGCATCTAGCATGTAGCATGCTTCTCTTTCATCTTGAGCATATCTCATTGAATTCATCACATTGAACACTACTTTCTCCTCATTCACTCTTAGAATCAGCTCACCCTTATGAACATCTATCAAAGTCTTACTTGTAGCTAGGAAAGGTCTTCCTAAGATTAATGGAACATCGTGGTTAGCCTCCATGTCTAGTACCACAAAGTCTACAGGGAATACAAACTTATCAACTTTTACCAGAACATCCTCCACCACTCCACAAGGTTGCTTCATTGACCTATCTGCTAATTGTTAGGAAATCTACGCGGGAACGCAGCGGAATTTAAAATTTATTTCCTATCGACCCAAGATCGACTTCATTTAAGCAATAAACAATTAAGCTATTAGACGGTGATTAACTTGGTTGATCTAAAAGATCGACGCTTTGACCATCTAAGGAGAGTAGTTCTGCATAGAGCCGCCCAAGTGTTCGGCCTCTACCGCTAGTCCACACGAACAACCCGCCGGAATCCACCATTGGATTGCTACTAGAAAAATCCGGTCGCTAGACCGGCCTTTTCTCTCTCTCAAAATCTCACAAGAAGCTCTCTTTTATATTCACAAGAATTCTAAACTCTTGGAATTATGGTGTACAAAAGAGCTAGCTAACCCCTCCTATTTATATTTATAGGGTAGTGGGGTGCCCCAACTAATAATAAAATCCTTGGGGATTAAGTTTTGTGTTAATTAAGGAGAAAGAAAACATTTTCCGAATAAAATAAGGAAAATATAATTGATTGATTTATCTCATTAATATTCAATATCTTATATTAAATATTTTCAATATTTTGTCAAGATCTTATATTGACTATATTTATCTTATTACCATAAATCAATTTACACATGTGTATATATATCACTTATATATATTACAAACATAAATCTATATAAATATATATATTTTGGAAACAAGTGTGCACATGCACATCATATGTGCAAACCCATGCATGTTTGTATATATATTTATAAATATTAATATCTAATATTAATATATAGTAATACCATTAATTAAATTGCACAATCCAAGTGTATCTTTATACACTAATATTGGTGCCACCTTTAGCCATAAATTGGCTTCCGGAATGTTCTTTAATTAATATAATACTATTAATATCTTGTATTTAATTTATTCATAATAAATAAATACCACCATATTAATTTACCACTATAACCTTTATATTCGTGAGATAAACTTTCCTTATTTGGTTATCAACTGTACCCACATTTTAATCCGGCTAGATGTTCTTATGTGTGTGACCCGATAGGCTTCCGAATAAGTTGGCCGTAGACACAAAGTGCAAATTATAAAAATGCCCTTCATACCTAACGATCACGGGATAGCGTCTAGCAACACACCGTGACCCCAATCATCGGAAGAGTCAAATGCAATGACTACTACCTTTCATGTGAAACAGCTTCGTGTAACTTACAATCCTATCATTTGTAATAATATCCATACGGTCGTGCGTCGAGTGTCAAACATTAACGACCGTATCTTATAATCTGGATATCATGCTCTCTCGAAGTAACTCATTTACTCCCACTTTGCAAAGATTCTCGAGAGTAAGACATTCCTTATAAGAAGACCCTTTCGGATATTCACCCCTACTAATAGGGTACGCGATTCCCAGACGACCAAACATGTATACTCCACATGCTTCAGTATCACACCCAATCACTACAGCATGATCGCCCCATGGCTAGGGGAAACCTCAATAGTGTCAAACCATGACAATCCACACCGTGATGCCATGAAGACTCCGTTCAACAGGATAATTACACAACCGTCACATAGTGTGACACTTATCCGTGTAAGTGGGTTAGTCTAACATACGCATTCTCTAATACACGTCCACACACAGTCCAAGTGTCTCTACACTTCGATAGACGAGATCTATCCCTGCCCTTAAAGACAGAAGACATCTAATACATGCTAGTCTGTTTATACTATCAATGCCCTGTTTAATAGTACATCAGCCTAGAGACATTTAAGCATCAAACTTATTAAAGTGATTAGAGATCTCATCAACCATAATCGCCTATCATGGTTTCTCTATCACAGTTTTGGGTGACGGGTTTGAGGGTTTTGGGTGGCGGGTGGATGGTGGTTAGTGGTGGGAAGAAGATGGTGTAGTTATTTATGTTTAAAAATGTCTAGGGACTAAAGTGTATTTTTTTTATTTTTGTGTGGTGTAATAAGTAAATTGAAGGTGTGTAGAAGTAAAAAAAATTAATCAAATAATGGATGCAAGTAGTAATAAGAGACGCCTTTAGAACCCCCTATCAGTATTGCCACTAAATTTTTTCAAAAATAGAATTACAATGCTTGGTGCCGAAATAGATACGGTGTTATGCAATTAACGACACCCAGTTTTGAAATAACGTAACATAAAGAAATAGTAGAAATGATCTGACCCGGTCGGATCTGGTCCAACCCGATTAGGTTTAGGACACTATTTCAACACTAATTGAAGGGATAGAGAAACCATAATAGGAGATTATGGTTGATGAGATCTCTAATCACTTTAAAAAGTTTGATGCTTAAATGTCTCTAGGCTGATGTACTATTAAACAGGGCATTGATAGTATGAACAGGCTAGCACGTATTAGATGTCTTCTGTCTTTAAGGGCAGGGATAGATCTCGTCTATCGAAGTGTACAGACAATTGGACTATACGTGGACGTGTATTAGAGAATGCGTACGTTAGACTGACCCACTTACATTAAGTGTCACACTATGTGGCGGTTGTGTAATTATCCTTAAGACCGGAGTCTTCATGGCATCACGGTGCAGATTGTCATGCTTTGACACTATTGAGGTTTCCCCTAGCCACGGGGCGATCATGCGGTAGTGATTGGGTGTGATACTGAAGCATGCGGAGTATACATGATTGGTCGTCCGGGAATCGCGTATCCTATGATTGGGATCGAATATCCGAAATGGCCTTCTTATGAGGAATGTCTAGCTCTCATGAATCTTTGCAAAGTGGGAATAAATGAGTTACTTCGAGAGAGCATGATATCCAGATGATAAGATACGATCGTTAATGTATCGACACTCGAGATACGATCGTATGGATATTATTACAGCGATAGGATTGTAATTTACACGGTAACTGTTTCACATGAAAGGTAGTAGTCATTGCATTTGAATCTTTCAATGATTGGGGGTCACGGTGTGTTGCTAGACGCTATCCCGTGATCGTTAGGCATGAAGGGCATTTTCGTAATTTTCACTTTGTGTCTATGGCCAACATATTCAGAAGCCTATTGGGTCACACACATGTGAACATCTAGACGGATTAAAATATGGTTATAGATGATAACCAAATAAGGAAAGTTTATCTCATACTATAAATGTTATATTGGTAAATTAATATGGTGGTATTTATTTATTATGAATAAATTCAATACAAGATATTAATTATGTTGATTAATTAAATATGTATATTGATACATATAATTTCGAAATATATATATGATATATATGTATTTTTCTTGCATTATATTAATTAAATAATATTCCGTAAGCCAATAATTGGCTATATGGGGCGCCATATTGAAGTGTACAAGATACACTTGGTTTGTGCAATTTAATTAATAAGATTACCATATATTAATATTAGATATTAATGACTATAGATTTGCACATATGTGTAAATTGATTTATGGTAATAAGATAACTATAGTCAAAATAAGCTATTGACAATTTATTGGAAATATTTAATATAAGATATTGAATATTAATGAGATAAATCAATCAATTATATTTTCCTTATTTTATTGGGAAAATGTTTTCTTCTCCTCCACACTTAGATGGGGCGCCCCTCTCACTATAAATAGGAGGTGGGTGTCAAGCTCTTTTATACATCACAATTTCAAAAGCTCATAGTTCTTGTGTAAAATAGAGAGTATCTTATAGAGAGTTTGAGAGAGGGGAAAAAGGCCGGTCAAAGAATTACTCCCCTTAAGCGGTCAAAGCGTCGATCTTTTAGATCAACCAAGGTAACAACCTTCTACTAGCTTATTTGTTTATTGCTTAAACAAAGTCGATCTTGGGTAAAAGGAAATCAAAATTTTGAATTCCGCTGCGTTCCCGCGTAGATTTCCTAACACAAATTGGTGTACTCTAACTTCACAATAAAAAGTTAGATGAAAAGACAGTCAGCTGAAGTGTTTTATAAACACAGCAGACTTAAAACAACTGACTGACATGAACGTCAGCAGACCAATATACACAGGTATCTGCTGAGTATAAATCTCAATTTAATCAAAGGTTACATTGGAAGATTACACGGATAAGGATGGATTACAACCCTTGATATTGTCAACAAATCAATGGCCAAGATGAAAAGACCGTTGGAAAGATTCAGATGATTAACCAATGGACATAAGTCAAAGGGTGGACAGACTGAAAACTATCAAAAAGCAAACTGACAGTGTCAGTACTATGTACAGGGACAGAAAGCAAGTCAAGATGCGGATAAATCTAAAATGGCTATGTTTGAATTTCAAACATAAGTCACAGGATTCTCACCTATAAATAGAAGACTCCTGATTCAGATACAAGTGATGAAAAACAAATAATCAACTCAAGCTATCAAGTTTCTTATCAAGAAAATCACCCTACTGACATAACTGAGCTTAAAGCTACTTGAAGACAAGTACTGATCCAAAAAAACTCTTCAAGTGTAACTTGCTATCAAGTACATCAAGAACACACACTTGAAGACATCAAGCTGCTGATCATTTCATCCTGATCAAGCTGCTGACTGTTGAATCATTTACTTGATTCAAACTTTCTTTTATAAGAAACCTGCTGAAGACAGAGAAGCACTTAGGTGTCAAGAACTGTTGTTTGTGGTGGAGCTAGTGAAGAGGCAATCCTACCCTTCAAGGACCAGTGGAATACTTTGGAGCAAAGAATCCTACCAGTTTCAAATATTCGGTTTGTGTGAAGCATAGCTATTGGTGAAGGACCAGATCGCTTAGGATTTTTGTAACTGCAACCTCAAAGATCTCTAGTGAATTTCCTCCAACATCACATGAGAAGAGTGAACTGACAGGATTACACCACCTGTAACCACTATAAAAAATGCCTATATACTTTATGCACTTACTTTCTGCATTTAGCATACTGATCACATCAACTTACTAAAACTAGCACCTGAATCACACACTTACACTACTGAGTATCTAATAATTAGTATCATATTTAAACAACAAGTAATAAGGCTTAATTTGAATATATTCCACTACAATAAATTCAGTAATATCTTTTGTCGTGAGACTCATCGAGTGGTCGGCAGACTCATCGAGTAGTCGGCATGAGTTCTATCGACCTTGCTTTGAGTTTGTTAACTCCAAAAGTTTTAAGTGTTAAGTTTATTCACCCCCCTCTAAACTTAACCAAAGCCTGTTCAAGGGACCAACAATTGGTATCGGAGCAAGGTTTTTGTTTTGAAGTAATCCTACTTGTTGTGCTTGTGAAAATACTTTGAAACCTTTTTCAAGTTTCTGATTTTCAAAGCTTTGCATCATGGATAACAACCAATATGCTAGAACTATGTTGATGTGTTCATTAGTTCGTTTTGTCGTATGCATGCTTTTCTAGCTGCAACACTTGATGAAATGATGGATGTGCTAACTGATGGACCACTGAAGATCACTAAGTCAGTAACTGTGGGAAGTAAAACTCAGTATGTTCCAAAGCCAAAAAGAGAGTGGAATGCTGAAGATAGAAAAAGATCAAACCTCAACAATATTGCTATTGATATCATATACAGAACCTTGGATAGCAATATGTACATGAAAGTGAAGGATTGCAAGACTGCAAAGGAACTTTGGGATAAGTTACAACTAATCTGTGAAGGCACTGATGCTATCAAGAAAAACAAGGTCAGTGTTGCCAAAAAGAAGTTCCAGGATTTTAAGATAAAATCAAATGAAACCATTGAGCAAATGGAGTCAAGATTTAATGCAATCATGGATGAACTCACCCTACTGAATGTGATCTATACAAAAGAATAGATCAATACAAGAATCTTAGAAGCCCTACCTGTAAAATAAGTTTGGGAGATGAAGGTTACTGCCATAAAAGAGTCCATAAGTCTACATGAAGAAGACACCTTCAAAAATGTTTTCAGATCTCAAAGCATATGAATTTAGTAAGAAACTTATTCCCGACCTTCGAAAAAGAAGAACCAAAGACTCATGCATTGGTCACACTGCACATAAAAAGAAGAATCATCGAGGAGGTCAAGATGATCTACTTTGGATGAGATGCAAGAAACAAATTGCCCTATTAAGTAAGAAAATCGAAATGATGAAAACAGGAAGGGTTTCTCAAAGAATTTCACATAGAAATCAAGTGAAAAGAAGAAGGAAGAATCCAATAAAGATAATGATTATTTGTGTTTTCATTGCAAGAAACCAGGACACTTCAAACCTGACTGTCCTGATAGAAAAAGGAACATGATTATCTATGCTTCAACAACAAGAAGCCTGGACATTTCGGACCGATTGTCCGACTCTCTCAAGAATAAGAATCAAGAAAAGAAGACTCATCAAAGAAAGCAATGGTTGCTTATGATGAATTAGGCTATGGAGTTGAATTAGAAAAAGGAAATGAATCAGATGATACTGCACTTGTTGCTGACATGGAAGATTATGCTTTGATGTAAAATATGGATGAGACTGAGGAGGTATACAATTCTGTATCTATAAATACTCCTGATGAAAGTGATTGTGAATCAACTTGTGGTACAAATCCTAAAAATTCTGACAATGAAGAAACTTTGGATGCCATCCTTAATCAATTGAGGAAAATACAATCTGGTTATGAGATTGTGAATTCTGAAAAGAAGCTCTTCAAACAGAAGTTGAAAGGTTAAAAGCTGAATTAAGAACTCTCAAAGGAAAGGAAAATGAATTTCAGCAAAATAAGCATAAGTCTGATGTACATTCAGTAGCTACTGAATCTGCTGAACAATCTAGTTCCACCACTCATTCAAATATGGAAATCCTTATGGTGATAGAACATGCCTTGGATTTGGAACTCAACAATCTACTAAGAGTGGATCCAGTAAGGTTACTGAACCTAGTACCAGAATTGGTCCTAAGTTTGTGCCTGCACTAGATCCAACTCCTAAAAAGGTTGTTGAGGCAGTAAAGGCTACTGAGAAGACTTCAAAGAAGCAAAATCAGAAGTCAAAAAAGTCAACGGTACCTAACAAAAAGGGTAAATCCAAAAGTAGGACTGTTGATAGCAGACATGCTGCCAAGTCTGCTGGACCACAAAAGGGCAAAAATCAGAAATATTCCAAGGATAAGAATCCTAAACCTAAAAATGTTAATCATTCTAGGGATACTCATCTCAGGGGGAAAGTTAGATTGTTCTGTACTGATGATGATTGGAATATTCCTGCCCCTACTGCTAGAAACAATAGACATAACCATAATGCTAGGGTAAGACCTCATCAATGGAATCATCAGAGGACTTATTCAAGACCTCAGCAGAGACCTCAGCAAACTCCATATCACAGGGCTGCTCCTAACAGACGGCAAACCTATGGTTATGCTAGTGCTTCTAACAATAGAAATCACTTCAAACAGCATTATGTACCAAACGGCCAGAAAGCATATGTGAATCCTACACAACCAAATGTTAGACCTTATGGAAATGTGGAATACATGTATGAACAAAAGTATAATATTTTTCAAAGAAGACCTTATGGAAATTTGCCAAGGGTCATGCTTACCACTGACCACTATGGACCCAAACAGTTTTGGGTACCTAAAATACATTAACTTTGTTTTGTAGGGTGTCTGGTACTTTGACAGTGGATGTTCCAGACATATGACAAAGAGTAAGCACTGTTTGACAAATTATGTGGCAAATGATGGTCCAAGAGTGAATTTTGGCAACAAGAATACACCAGGATACACAAGAGGATATGGTACACTTGTGAGGAATGGATTAACTATCAGGAATGTTGCACTTGTGGAAGGACTGGACTACAACCTACTGAGCACTGGACAGTTTTGTGACATGGGTTACAAGGTCACTTTTGACAAAGGCTACTGTGTTGTCATTAGTTAAAGAGGTGAACAAGTTGTGTTGGCTGGAAGAAGACAACAAAACATGTATGTTGTGGATTGGTCTACTGCTGTTCAAGAGACGTGCCTGATTGTGCATACTAAGTCAGAACTGAATTGGTTGTGGTATAAGAAGCTGAATCATCTTAACTTTGATGATATCAATCAGTTGGTGAAAAAGAAGTTGGTGATTGGTATACCTGAGATTACATTCAAAAAGGATGCTATATGTGAGGCATGTCAGCAAGGTAAACAAACCAAGTCAAGCTTCAAGTCAAAGACTAAGCAATCAAAAAAAAGAGTTTTGGAGCTGATGCACATGAATTTATTTGGACCAGTAACACCAACAAGTGTAACAGGAAAGAAATACACTCTGGTAGTTATGGATGATTATTCAAGATACACTTGGGTAGTATTCATGAACAAGAAAAGCGAAACACTTCAAAAGATGCCTGAACTTTTGAAGAGATTGCAAAATGAGAGAAGTTTGACAGTAGTGAAGATCAGATCAGAAAAGGGTACTGAGTTTCTCAATAAAGTCATAAGAGAATATTGTGAACAGAATGGTGTGCTGAATCAATTAGCAGCTGCTGGTACACCTTAGCAAAATGGGGTTGCTGAGAGAAGAAATAGGACCTTGAAAGAAGCAGGAAGGACTATGATTTGTGAAGCATTATTACCTGAAAGATATTGGGCTGAAGCAATTAATACAGCATGCTATACACAGAATAGGACCTCAGTGAACAAGAAGCTGCTGAAGACACCTTATAGGATATGGAATGGAAGAAAACCAAATATATCTTATTTCCATCCATTTGGAAGCAAATGTTTTATTTTGAATCATAAGGAGCAATTAAAAACATTCCAACCAAAATCAGATGAAGGAATCTTTTTGGGATATTCTTCTGTCAGCAAGGCATTCAGGGTACTGAATAAAAGGACATTGAAACATGAAGAATCAATACATGTTGTATTTGATGAACCAAAGTTCACTAGAATAAATGATGAAGTTTCAGAACATGTTGAAAATCTCTAAGTCACTAATCTAGAATGTGTTGAAGTTTTGGAAATGATAAATGACTTAAATTTTTTTGACTCTGCCCCTACTGAAGAACCTGCTGGTAACACTACCGATGCAACAACTGAAGCAGTTCAAGGATCTGCTGAACCTCCCACTGAAGCAACAACAGAACCTACTGAAGATGAGGTTCTTGAGAACCAAACTAACCAAAATCCACAATGGTTATAGGATCACCCTGCTGAGCAAGTTATTGGCAACATACAGCAAGGTGTAATCACTATAAGACAATTGGAAGCAATGTTTACTTGTTTTCTATCTCAAATGGAGCCTAAAGTTGTTGAAGAAGCTATATCTGATCCAGATTGGATAATTGCTATGCACGAAGAATTGAATGAATTTGAAAGAAATCAAGTTTGGACATTAATGGAAAGGCCTAATCATGCAAATATAATTGGAACTAAATGGGTATAAAGAAACAAACTGGATGAATCTTGTACCATTAAGGCCAGACTAGTGGCAAAAGGCTGTTCTCAAGCTGAAGGAATAGATTTTGATGAGACATATGCCCCAGTTGCAAGATTGGAAGCAATAAGATTATTCTTGGCATATGCTGCTTACAAAAACTTCAAAGTTTACCAACTGGATGTCAAAAGTGCATTCTTAAATGGAATTCTAGAAGAAAAGGTTTATGTTCTGCAACCTCTTGGTTTTGAAGTTAAAGATCAAGAAGATAAAGTGTACAGACTCAACAAAGCACTTTATAGTTTGAAACAAGCACCAAGAGCATGGTATGAAACCTTATCTCAATTCTTTGTGGACAAATGGTTTTACCAAAGGTACCATTGACAAGACTCTTTTCAGAATCAATGAAGGGGACAACACCCTGCTGGTACAGATTTAAGTTGATGACATAATTTTTGGTTCTGAAAATTAATTGCTATGTGAAAAGTTTGCTAATCTAATGAAAAGAAAGTTCCAAATGAGTATGATGGGAGAGATGAACTACTTCTTGGGATTACAAGTCAAACAAATGAAAGATGGAATCTTCATTCATCAAACTAAATATACCAAGGAGCTACTGAAGAAGTTTGGCATTGAAAATAGCACCAAAGTATCAACTCCTATGAGTACCAACATTAGATTGGATGAAGATAAAGAAGGCAAAGATGTTGATAAGACTTTATACAGAAGGATGATAGGCAGTCTGTTGTACCTCACTGCCAGCAGACCTGATATATCTTTTGTTGTAGGTGTTTGTGCAAGATTTCAATCAAAACCAAAAGAAAGTTACTTAGCTGCAGTCAAAAGGATTCTCAAGTATCTAAAAGAGACCTTGGGAGTAGGGATATGGTATTCAAAAGATGGAAGTTTCAAAGTTATATCCTACTCAGATTCTGATTATGCTGGTTGCAAGATTGATAGAAAAAGCACCACAGGAACGTGTCAGTAGATGGGAAATAGACTTGTTTCCTGGTTCAATAAGAAACATAATTCAATATCTACTTCCACTGTTGAAGCTGAATATATAGCTGCTGGAAGCTGCTGTGCACAAATACTATGGTTAAGACAACAATTAAGGGATTATGGAATTGAAGAAAGAAAATTCCTATAATTTGTGACAACACAAGTGCAATTGCAATCACAGAAAATCTTGTTTTACACTCAAGAACCAAGCACATTGATGTGAGACATCATTTTATAAGAGATCATGTTGAGAAGAAAGATGTGGGGGTTCTGTACATCCCTACTAAAGATCAACTTGTTGATATATTCACTAAACCATTGGATAGTGAAAGATTTGCTAAGTTAAGAACCGAACTTGGCATCATAAAAGTTATCGAGAGATACTAATAATCAAAGATGTCTTCGAATTCACCAAGGGGATTAGTCTTGGCTATGTTGGGTGAGCTCACTTAGCAGATTAGTCATTGGTATCAACAATTCCATGTACTTAAATAAGTTTGGACAATTGAGCAAATGAAGTTTCCAAGGGGATTGGTCTTTGTCATGTTGGGTGAGATCACTTGACAGATCAGTCATTGGTATTAAACTTCATCTTGTATTATCAGTTGGACAAAACAAGGGTTTAAGAAGATCAGAAAAGTTACCCTATCAGGAGGCTGCTGAGCCATCTTTATTAGCAGGCTGCTGATCCAAGCCTACTGAAGATCAAGCCTACTGAGTTATACGTTACAAGACAGTCAAACTTAAATGAAAGTCAACAGTAATTGGATATTATTCATATCTTTATAACTGAGGTTATAAATATCCCACAGTTATAACTCTTATGGGATCAGTTACTAGGACACGTGGCAACATCACATTTATTCCAACTTAATCATTGTTAAATGCTACAGTACGTGTACATTACTTTCCTGACAGTTACTACCCACTTTCTTCTTCTATATATACAGACATATACACACAGAAGCTGCTTACAGTCTTCAGATCGATTATCTCCGGAAATACACCGTGTGAACAAAGATTTACAAATCTTTCTCTTCATCTTTCTCAAATTTCTAATGGCGGATAAATGTGATGTTCACATTAGAACGAGCCAAAGTGTTAGAGGGTTCGTGGTTGATGCAAACAAGACTGAGCTAACTATCAACATTGGTAGAAGAATCAGAAGATATGAAGGATTAGAGGATGTTCTGAATATGAGATTGGAGAGCATCTCTTATACAAATGTTGTTGATTTCTGGAGAAATATAGAAATTAGTGATGATACAGAGGCATTTACTACCACTGTACATGGTCATCAGATTCAAATCACTTCAAACTTGCTGAGGGAAATGTTCAGATTTGGGCCTGGAAATGGTGCTCCTACCAATCCTGAATCAATAGAGCTGTCTAGATTGGAGTTTGTTGATGCAATAAAGACCAACAAATCCATAAAATCATCACTGAGCATCAATGTGAAGCATATCAAAATGGAGTATAATTTGTTGAGCAAGATTATTGCTAAAATCATCCTTGGATTTAGTGGAAGCCTTGACACATTTTCTGGACCCAAGATTGATATGTTGATAACCATATGCAAGAGTATGAAGTTTGATTGGGCCGGATTCTTTGTCAATTACATGAAGAAGGTGATAATAGAGGATAGAGATGGGACCAAGAAGTCCAAGACACTGCCTTTAAGTTTGATGGTGCAAGCCCTACTGACACATTTGAAGATTGCTGATGTTGTACCTGCACAAATCAACAAGTCTAGATATAAGCCTGAAATCAGTTATCTCATCCCTGGTTTGGATGATGATGAAAATTTAGATACTGAAAGGACAGAGAGTGACAATGATGGAGATGATGATGCTGGTGTTGAGCAGGTTAAGCAAGTTACACAACCTGCTGCATCTAAGAAGGCTGCTAAGAAACGAAAGGCTGCTGATACAAGGAAGATTACTGAAATGTTAAAGCCTAAGAAGACAAGGCAGCAACCAGTAGCACTGCTGAGTCCACTGATGGTTCAGTTGAATTTGTAGTTACTGAGCCCACTGAAGTTATAAGGAAGAAATCTGCTGCTGAGATTTTGAAAGAACAACAGAAAGGAGACAAAAGAAAGAGGAAGGCTGCTGAGATTGAAGAACAACCTGCAAAAAGAAGGAAACAGGTTGTAAAGAAGAAAGCTCATGGTAAAGGCAAAGAGCTAAGTGTTCTGGAGGAACAGAGAGAAATGGAAGAAAAGGCTGTTGAGCCTACTAAGGCTAGAGAGGTTGTTGTTGAGCAACAAACTGTAGAATCACAGCACACTGATGTACCTGACCCTGCTGTGGAATTTGTTGAACCTGTTCCTGACCCTGCTGTGGATGCTACAACTCAGGGGGAAGAACACACTACTGCAGACCCTACTGATATACATATAAGTTAGGGGGAACCTAGTGTGGAACAGTTAGAGGTGGTAGGTACAAATTTACAACCTGAAGAACTATTGACCTGGTTGAATCTGCCATAGATACATTGGCCCATCTTGTTGAAGCCTTTGGAGAACAACAAGCTGAGCAATCTGCACCAACAAGGCCAACAATGTCTTTTGAAAGAAGAGAGAAGAAATCAAGGAAAGAAAAAGTAGATCCCAACATCAAGAAAATTCAGGACTACTTTGCTTGGAAATTTGGTTTTTATAAGAGCAGAAATCAGCTGCAGAGCCAATGACTGACTTTGAAGAGTGGTCATTTAATAAGTTGGGTGTAGAGAACTTACTTGGTTTGATTGATACATATGAGTTACAAGTAAGGCGGCTAGATCTCATTGAAAGTGATAAACAAAGTGCAAGCATTAAGATCAATGAACCACACTCTGGACCTGATGATAATGATACATCATCCTCTGATTCTAATGATGATCACCCTTCTTTCCCAGGCTAACCCAGTGGCACTGCATCGGAAAGACCTACCGAGGATGTAGGACAGGGATCTAAAGGCACAGCTAAAGATCAATCTGTTGATGTTGGAAAGTCTACTGAGGGCCAGCAAACTGATCATATGGATGAAGACATGGAGGATTTAACTATGGATGATCTGGAAGCTCTAATAAATGATGGGATAACTTTTGGAGATATTAGGCTGATTAGTATGTCTGACACCTTTTTGGTTGTAGAGTCTAATGCACATTCTGAGAATCATCAGACTGAGATGATAAATGAAGAGCTGTGAGCTTCTTTCAATGAATATTTAGAGAGACAGCTTGCTGTAGCAACATCTTTGGAAGAGGCCATCATATTTACTCTTGATGATGTTGTTGTATTTGAAGAAGCTGCTGAAAGTTCAGAAGACTCAGCTCAGTATCTGGAGTGGTTTGACACTCATGATACTTTATCACAAGTTACAGATCAGTTGGAAAAGGTTGCTGATGCTAGAGGAGTGCTAGATGAGAACGTAGCCATATTTCCTCAAGTGTTTGTTGAAGAGGTGGTTCAGGTTGCTTAGGATCAAACATCACCTGAATACAAGTTGGAACAGAGGGTCTTAATCACCGAGGAACAAACAGTGCTAGGACAAATGTTGGAACTATTAATAGGATTGGAGGAATCCCTTGCACATTCTGAAGAGAATGCTATAGAACAGGTTGCCGTAGAACCTATTGTTATAGTACAGGTCACTGAAGTCAAGTCTACTGAAGAAAGAGATAGTCAGCAGACTGTTGTTGATGAGGATGAACAAGTGCTGGACTATGATTTCAGTGATGATGAACATGTTTTGGAACGTCAACCTGCACAAGACCCTATCATGGAAGAAATCTTCGGAGATGTGATTGAAGAAGGTCCTGATCCTACTGGATGGGATAAACAGGAGCCTTGGTTGTCAGCACACAAAGGGCACACTATAATGTTGAAGAACCTGCTGATGATGCTGCTGGACATATGGGTGGAGGAATGGCTGGTGCTGTACCAACACATGTTCTGGATGAGTTGAGGGCAGTCAAAGATGATATTACATAGTTAAAGACTCAACTCAATAGACAGGAGCACATATTTGAAGATTTGATGATTTTGCTTGAAAATTGAGGAAGAACCACTGAAACAGTTGCATCCAACATCACTTCAACTCAGTATGCTCTTGCTGACCTGACCAAAGATGTGAGAGGTATAAAACAAGGCAATGCACACAGAGATAAATTTTTGAATGAACAGTTTGCCTCATTACATAAAAAGCTTGACAAGCTTACTGAGGCACCCAAGTCTGCTGTGGCTCACCCTACTGGAACACCTCAACCTGCTGCATTGGATCCTAAGATTACTGAGTGGATCAATCTGCTGGAGCAAACTATGGAAGGAAGGATCACTGCAGTTGACACAAGGACAGAGATTATGAAAGGTCAACTTTCTAGCTTAGTGATCACACAAGAGAGTGTTCATGGCCTACTGTCCCGGTTTATTGATGATGTCAATAAGGGGGAAGAGGGCCTTACAGCAGAAGCAAAAGAGGCTGCAAGAATTTTTGCTAAAAAGAGATGGGAGGATGATAAAAATGAGTACAAGAAACATGCACCTGGCAGGATTCAGTTGACTGATGACCTCCTGAAAGAGTATAATAAGCTATACTATGGAAGGAAGAGACCTTATCATCACATGGGATTTCATGAGGGACTAAATTCCTTTCTGGGATTGAAAATTTGGGAAACAAGGGACAAGGCACTGTGAGCTTCTTACAGAGGTGGAAGATGAGGAAGAGCTGGAAGAGGAAGAGTGGGATCTGCCCAATCAGCAAGGGATTCACTGGATGAATTCAAACATTTTTACATGAGACAAGGCTTTGATGTTCACAACATAAGGTTAACTCTACCTGAAGCCTGGAAGTGGTGGAAAGAGCTGAATACTTGGGTTGACTTTTCCCCAATTGAAAATCAATGGATGGTGGATGTAGTCAAAGAAATCAAGGAGTTTTATGAGAAGAAGGAACAAGACAAAGACAGAAACTAGATCAGCACACTTACAATAATCACTTCATTCTGCTCATTCTAGTTTGTAATAAGTTTGAAAAAATTTGTTTATAATGAGAAATGACTATATTTGTTTTATTTTTGTTTTTATCTTTTTGCTTTGCTGTAAGCAGGGTATTGGCATCATCACTAAAAATGGGGAAATTGTTGGACTTATTTTAAGTTTTAATGATGAGTGCCAGACTAGCTGTTATAGAGCAAAGGCAAAAAGATGTCTAGATCAAATGTATAGGTTTATTAGAGTTTGATATTTGTATAGGTTTGATCAAACAAGCACTGTAATTAGGTCAGCTGACTTTATCAGCCGACTTGTCGAGGTAAGTAAGGTAACTAGGTCAGTAGACTAGTTAGGAACCTGCTGAAGACTGAAGGCTAAGGGTTCAAACTCAGTTATTGAAGGCTAAGCGATCAAACCTAGTATTTAAAGTCAAGGATATGGAATCAGAATTTAGAGAAGTCTGTGATGACCTAAACTGATTACATATACCTTGTGTACAAGGTTTATGTTCTATATGTTAAGTGGTGATTGGAACTTAGTTATGTTCAAATTGGTGTACTCTAACTTCACAATAAAAATTTAGATGAATAGACAGTAAGCTGAAGTGTTTTATAAACACAACAGACTTAAAACAGCTGACTGACATGAACATCAGCAGACCAATATACAAAGGTATCTGCTGAGTATAAATCTCGATTTAATAAAAGGTTATATTGGAAGATTACAAGGATAAGGATGGATTACATGCCTTGATATTGTCAACAAATCAATAGCCAAGATGAAAAGAACGTTGGAAATATTCAGAGGATTAACCCCTGGACATAAGTCAAAGGGTGGACAGATCAAAATCACAAAAAGAAAATCGACAAAGTCGATTACTATGTCAGGACGTGAAAGCAAGTCAAGATGGGGACAAATCTAAAACAGCTATGTTTGAATTTCAAACATAAGTCACAGGATTCTCACCTATAAATAAAAGACTCTTGATTCAGATACAAGTGATGAAAAACAAATAATCAACTCAAGCTATCAAGTTTCTTATCAAGAAAATCACCCTACTGACATCACTGAGCTTAAAGCTACTGATCTAGAAAACTCTTCAAGTGTAACCTACTATCAAGTTACATCAAGAACACACACTTGAAGACATCAAGCTGCTGATCATTTCATCCTTATCATGCTGCTGACTGTTGAATCATTTACTTGATTCAAACTTTCTTTTACAAGAAACCTGCTGAAGACAGGGAAGCACTTAGGTGTCAAGAACCGTTCCTTCAAGGACCAGTGGAATACTTTGGAGCATCAATCCTACCTGTTTCAAATATTCAGTTTGTGAGGCTATAGCTATTGGTGAAGGACATACAGCTTAGGGATTTTTGTAACTGCAACCTCAAAGATCTCTAGTGAATTTCCTCCAACATCACAGGAGAAGAGTGGACTGACAAGATTACACCCCCTGGAACCACTATAAAAATTTCCTACTTACTTTCTGCACTTACTTTCTGCATTTAGCATACAGATCACATCAACTTACTGAAACTAGGAACTGAATCACACACTTACACTACTGAGTATCTAATACTTAGTATCATATTTAAAAAACAAGTAATAAGGCTTAATTTGAATATATTCTCCTGCAACAAATTCAGTAATATCTTTTGTCAGCAGACTACTGAGTGGTCAATAGACTACTGAGTAGTCAGCAGGCTACTGACCTTGCTGAGTTTGTTAACTCCAAAAGTTTTAAGTGTTAAGTTTATTCACCCCCCCTCTAAACTTAACCAAAGACTTTTCAAGGGACCAACAGATACGGGTGCTAGAGACAATAACCATATCTTCGCTTTGTCCTTCAGAGTGAATGGAAACAATTTCAACTTAAGGTTGTCTTCAGGTACTCCTGTTGGCTTGACCGTGCTGACTATCTCTAGAAAATTGGTGACGTGTACACTAGGATCTTCATTTGGTACTCCATGAAAGGTAGTGTAATTAGTCACCATCTGTATCACATTTGGTTTCAGGTGAAATACCTCGGCCGCATTCTCTGGCTGAACAATTTCTGTCACGAATTGCTCAATCGTCGGCAATGCATAACTCTGTAGAGTTCTCCTATCTGCTTGTACCACAACTCCTGCTCCATTTTGTCCATTAGCAACGTTTTGTCCATTCTGAGCCATGTCGATTTATGTATCCTCTAAAGGTCGAATCTCTTCTTCCCTTTCGCTGTGATCTCCTTCGTGCGAAATCATGTCGTCCGTTAGCCTAACAGATTTCTCTCAAGATTCCTTTCTCTTTTGCCTAGCATACTTTTCAATCTCAAGTATGAATCTCTCGAGTTTGCTGTAGAACTTCGTGTAGCGTACTACAAGACACAAAAAGAAAATAAAAGGGTTAGTGACTTGCCTCGGGTATTACGCACGCCCTGGCACTCAAAAATACAGACTCATCATCGGGCTTGACGCTAAACTAACAGAAACGATACTGGCAAAATTGGAACCCTCGGTTTACCGCGGTAGAGCCCCGGTAAACCAGATGCTATTTTTTTTCTAGATTTAATAGAACTGATTCTGTACGAATCTAATATAAACAGACTATAAAAAGACTCAATTAAATGTGACTCAAATATATACGAAAAACTCAATCTTAAATAAAAGTATATTCTGACACGTGTCCCCGGCAATGGCGCCGAGAAAAATCTTGATCGCGTGCAAAGCTCTTACCAAAGACAATAGGACTAGGTCTATCATAGTAGAATCTTGGCGAAGTCAAGGTCGATCCTGCGCACTGTAAGAATGTCTAATTATCAAGATTGAGCTTGTCACGATTATGGTCTACGACCAACTATAATATAGACGGTAGTAAATTTGGTGCCTCAAACTATCAAGGTTATGCTAGTTCACACGAAGCAAAAACGAGTTTCTAGTGTATTAGTTCAATTATGAGCAATTAGTTATTCACCCCACACATGCAACAGTCCTCCCCATTGATGAATTTATTCATTGTTCAGCTACGGGTACAACTCCTAGCCCTATCTATTCCAACAATGGTAGTAGACAATCTATACACAAGCTACCCTCCTTAATTGGTCTGTAATAGACCATATGCATAAAAAACTAGAGCTGTCGATATTGAGCGCTAACTTATACCGTAAACCCGCCTAGACAGCTGTCGACACTGATCAACACGTTCCTAGGGTCCATTCAAGATAATGTCCAAATAGCACTTCACTATTCGTATTTCATTCTAGTTTAAGATGACATGCAAATAGTTGATCAGGCTACTAACATGTAAATTAAATCTATCGATCAACGTAGCTAGCACTGATTATCATGAATTAGTAATTTACTAGGTATTTAGATCTAGCGATATAGACCATCACAGATCTGAAGAACGCAACTACTATTTCATGATTTCTTCACCAACGAATCAGATCTCTCCCTAGGCGGCGACTCCGTCGTCTCTCCGACCAGAACTCATAAAATAAAGAACAAAGAACTTTTATTGCATCATTTGGCTTGAATAATTTGGGTACATTGAATTCTGAGGTGAAGCCTCTTATTTATATCTATCTAAACTGACTTAGAAACACCTAGTTCTACCCTTCGTCAAAGAAAACGAGTTTCAGAAGGATCTCGAATCTGGGTAAACCGGCGGCACCTCCCGGTAAACCAGGGGTATTTTTGTCCTTTTTCTTCAGCCGACTTAACTTGGAAGGTTCTAGATACCCTAGGCTTCCTTTCGTTCAGTCCACTCTAGATTCAACCATGATGCTCAGCCCAATATTTGGTATCCTGAAAATAATCAAATAATGCACGAAATAATATCGAAACAGGGAAAATATACGCTAAGTGCAGATTTCTCGACTCATGAACCCGACATATGCTATTCAACTCTAATGGTTCATATTTATAGGTCGAAACAATTATTTTTAGCTCATAATGGATAGAATGTTGATGTCGTAGGATAGACTATTTTAACCATCATCAATTCTTCAAAATTCTTGGGACCTTTACCAGTTCTTCTTCTTTTTCCACCTCAACATAGCCATCATTTTTCAAGTTACCATCAACAATCTCTTCCTCTTCTTCACTCAAATCCTCCTCTTTCTCTTCATCTTCCAAGTCTTTTTCAACCTCATTCCTTCCTCACATTCTTCCACTCCGGGTGATTATTGAATCTATCCTTCTCGGGTTCCTCTCGGTGTTACTCGGTAATCCTCCTGGTGGCCTACTACTATTTCTCTCACCTTCCCTAGTCAAAAGGTCTTCAATAACTCTTATTGATGCCTCTATCGTTCTCATTCTTTTATCATGCCCACTCATAGATGTCTTCAAAGTATCAACCTCTTGAGACATCATACCAATAGAAGTCATCATTGTTTTCAAATTGGCAGATTGAGTAGCAACGACCCCCATCAAATTTTCCATCAAGCTTTTCAAATGAGAAACCTCCTCCGTTGATTGAGAACTTTGTTGAATAGATGCATGCTGAGTAGGAACTTGTTGGTCAATAGGAGGTGGATTAAAATCATTGGTGTGAGTGTTGTTCGAATCCCGATGTTGTCTCAATAAACTCATTTCTTCTTGTGTAGATACATCGGAGTTTGATAATTCTTCGATATGAAAAAACATCCAATGGCACATCATCACATGCTCCATGCTTCAACTCCTTTTTCCTCGCTTGTAATTCATAAACACTCTTATTTATCACCACCATTTCTCTCAAAATTTCTTCCTCATTCGAATTATGATCATCCCCAATGGCAACTTCCGTTTCACTTGGGCCGGGATCCCACAATTTCTCATTTCTTGTCACTCTTTCAATAGCCTTATAAACTTCTTGGGCCGTGCTCATCATAAGTGATCCATAGCATGCCGAATCAATTTGTGCCCTTGAACTTTTATGCAAGCCTCTACAAAATAATTGGACTTGCATGTCCAAAGTATAATCGTGGTTTGGACACACCCTCAAAAGCTTCATAAAAAGGTCCTAAGCATTGTCCAAAGATTCAATTAAATCTTGCTTGAAAGTAGTAACTCGTACCTTCAACTCCGAATATCTACCCGGCAAAAAGTATTTCTTCACAAACTCAATCTTTATGTCATCCCATGATTGCAAGTGATGGTAGGGAAGTGACATAAGCCATTCCTTTGCTTGACCTTTCAATGAAAAAGGAAATAATGCAAGACGAGTAAATTCTTGACAAGCCCTATTTTGGAATCCTGTATTGCATATTCTTCAAGGTTATAAAGATTTGAATGCATGTCAACATGGGCCTTTCCATGGAATTGAGCTCTACTCTCCACTAGACCGAACATATGAGACTTGATTGAAAATTTGTTTGCATCAATGTGAGGTAGCCGAATAGGATTATGAACTTGATTTTTTTTCTTTGAATCGCATGCTCACAAAATGGTCTATCGTGGTACGGTGGATTTGGGGGTGGATCATATGGATATGGTTCTTGAGGTGGCGGAGGAATTAGTGGTGGTGGTTTGAGTGGAGGTGTTGGAATTTGTGGATATGGTTCTTGTGGTGATGGTGGAGGATAGTTATTTAGATTTAAGGGATTTTGTTCAACTTGGGCATTTTCATGGCTATGCCCTCCTTCCACCATTCTTTGTACCTTATTCATTTCCTCTTCTTGGTGTAATGACTCTTGTGAAGATTCTTCACTAAGTTCCAAACTAGGACGAGCTTGACCAACCTTCTTTTCTGTAATTCATTCCCTAATGTATGTGTTAATACACGGAACGTGAGGTGTAAGTGGGTCCTTTCTCCGTCGAGTACGGATCATCTACTACAAGATAGAAACAACAAGAACACAATCAAACAACACTTGGTAAATTACCAAAGAGGTAAGCACCAAAGAAATAAAATAGAAATGATATTAGAGAAAGATTTACCTATTCTCAAGAATTTTAACCTAGTATAAGTATCAACCGTTACACAATCCCCGGTAACGGCGCCAAAAAAATTGATCGAACTTTTCTAGGTATCCAATCTAACCGGCAATGTACCGGGTCAATTGTAGTCTAGTCTAGTGGTCAAGATCGTATCCACGAGGATTGTGAGGTTGAACTCCGAAAAGCTATTATTATCTTGATCTAAGTCGCAATAATACAAGAAGATAAATGTATCTAAAAATCTACTACTACAAAGGGTGATAAATGATAAAAAGCCTAGCCAAAACAATGCAATGATCAAGTATATCTCTACTAGTATCATGGGAATAAACTACCTACCGACCTTCCAATAGTGTTCAAGTGTGTGTTATCGGTGCACTCCTAAACTAGCAATTCCCCCTCTTACGAGTGTATGAAATTGATCTATGCCTCCTCCTTGGTCTAAGAACCCTAGACCTAATGATTCAACATGATTAAGTTCTTGAGTGCAATGAATAAACAATAACCCCCGGATAAGAAATCGAGTTCTACTTAAGGTCGGTTTTACCTTATGGTTTTCCTATCCTTCTCCCACACAAAGCATCTTCTTTCGGTCTCAACTAAGTGTGTGTGTTTATGTGCTAGGTGATCAATCCAACACAAACAAGCAATACAATGTAGATATGAAAAGATATACTACACACATGAAGCTATGAAATGCAACTAACATTCCCAATCAACCAATAGAGATGAAAACTATCACAAAAATATTATACTGGCTAGTAGAAAACTAGCCACTAATAGCTATGAAACCCAACATGTCAAGAATGGATTTCATAGTTATGACAACAAATAAATCACAAGTAAAGGCTAATAATCCACCCAACCAAAAGCTATCAACTTTAAGAAGAGAAAATTGCATTCAAGATCTAGAAGTGCTCAAATGGTGTTCATACCCAAAAAGATGAAAACTTGGTTCCATTAAATGATTCTAGAAATCAAAACTAAGAATTTTTAATGTTTACAAATGGAATTAGATGCTAATTTGTGGTGGAATTTGGCTAGAAGAGACTTGAAGATGAAGATGTCTTCAAGCTTCCAAGAGAGGGGTGGAAGAAGATGAATAATGCTGAAAACTGCTGCAAAATCGCGTTCTTATGGTGAAAAACGCGTTACGAGCCGAGCTGCCTGAAGTTCGGCTCGACAGGTGGTTTGGTACTAGTACGTCTTCAGTAAATTGATCATAACTTTGCGTGTAGGCCTCTTAATTGAGTGATACAAGATGCATTCGAAAGCCTGTTTGAAGATCTACAACTCTTGTGAAGAAGGCTAACCCGAATTCTGCTTTTAAGTTGAGTCAAATATCGCTTGAAGATAGGTTATGGTAGAAGCACTAATGACAAATGATCCGTTTGAACTCGTAAGCTTCCGGCACACTCTTCTAGTGCTCAAAAGACGTGTTTATGCTCAAAAAGTGTCATCACTCAAGCTATTGATCAACCTATAGTCCTGCAATAAATCACCAAAATACCAAGCGTAAACCCGAAACGACGCTCTGGTTACTAAACCGATACAAAACCTATCAAAATATGATATTTTATATAATAATTACTATCTACACATTTGGATGAAACTAAGCAAATAATGACTCGAATTGATATGAAAAAATCAATAAACGCATACGAAATGGGGACAAAACATCATGAAATGCATCATCAAGTTGACCTACATCACAACTCCCCACTTAGCTTTTGCCTTTCCTCGAGCAAATAAAGCGACAATGCAACTCATGTCAAGTGATAAGGTCATACAACCTCAAGAAATAAGAGCTCAACTAGATGATGCAACCAATCGTACCTATAACGACATGTTAACCACAATCTAAGAAAGTAGTGGAGTGTGTGTCTGTGTGTGTGTGTGTGAATATTCTGCTGGACAATCTTATTCAAAAACGAAAGAAAAAATTACAAAGAAATGAATAACAAGAAATTCGAATTACAAATGCAAAGGAAACGGAAAAAGGATATATGATCCGAGCCTTGTGTTGCACACAGTTTCCTTAAGACTAATTCGTCCCCTCACCTTCGTGTGCCGTGAGCTTCAGCGGGACGTTAATCTCCTAGGATAGAACGGATAGCAATGACAAGAAGCACAACACCTTCAATTGCTTAAGAACCTTGTAGTTTGAACTCTCAATTTTCATGTAGAAAAGAAGAAGCAGATTGCTGGTGTGTAATTCGGTTCTGTATGCTGTTCTTTATATAGGCTTTATTCTGTAGAGGATGTCATAAAACAGATGGAATTTGAAGTGGAACAGCCTCAGCTCGTATTGAATGTCATTAGAGCAAGGAAATGGAACAGGCACAGCAGCAGCAGATGCCATAAGTGTTGTCAGTTGGAAGGTCTCTGAATTATCAGTATTCAGTTCGAAAAATAAAGGTTCAGGTTGCAAAACCGAACCTTCGTGGGGAGCCTTTGAATCGAGCTGCATTCGTGTCCGCAGGACGCACGCTCACACAAAAGTTCAAGCTGAAATCCGGATGGATTTGCACCCCCCTGCGCTCGCGCGTAGAGAACAGTGTATAAAGTTGGTAAATTCTTACCACTACACTAATACAACATCTTATATATGTTGGCTCTTTTCCTTCCTTCCTTCCAATGTGGGAGAAATTGGTTTCTCCAATTTCCCTTTATTACTAACACTTTCCATTCACCACTTAGGCCCAATAGGCCCCATATCATTTAACATATCCATTTTAACCATCATTTTCCAACAATCCCCCACATGAATGGAATAGTGTTTAAACCCTAGCAAAGGCTCTAAGAATGAAATTGAGAGTTCGGCGGTAGATCAATGCATAGGATAGGTAGGTGTGACCTTTTGAACCTTCCATTGATTAAATATGTTTACTTTACTGGCTGACTAGTAGACGCGATGTCCTTGAACTATTCTGCCGTTGATGTAAATGATGACATATCAACCACACTCGCATCTACCTATCAACATAGGTTCTTGCGGTTATGTCCATTTTGGCCGTGGACATCCGCCTGGTTCAAAGAAGAGTTTCTAAGAATTGCGCCTCACAATTCCCTTTGAAGCGCCCTCTTCTCTCTTACATAGGTTATTTTGTAATTCAGAATTTTCTCAAAATATTCTTCTTACACAAATCATTAAAAGCTCTTCTGTGAGCTTATCCTCGTTCAATCTCACTGTTTCTTCATCTTAGGAATGAGCTTGAGGGTTACCCCCTACAGTGACTTTACTTCGGCAATTAGGTTTTCCCATTGAACCAAGATCTTGGGATCTCCAATCTACAAGGTTGGGTTTTACTTCACAAAAGTTTTATTCCATGGGCTTTAGTCCCATTCCTCTTGATGATTTAGCAACTACCCCTCTATTTAACCCTTTGCTTAGCGGATCCGCAAGATTATCCTCTGACTTAACATAGTCTAAGGTAATCGTACCAGTTGAGAGTAGTTGTCTAATGGAATTATGTCTTCGGCGTATGTTCCTAGACTTACCATTATACATTATGTTCTGTGCTCTGTCAATCGCTGATTGGCTGTCACAGTGAATACATATTCCTGGCACTGGCTTCGGCCATTGAGGAATATCCTCTAAGAATTGATGCAACCATTCTACCTCTTCCCCACATTTATCCAATGCCACAAACTCAGATTCCATTGTGGATCTGGTTATCACGGTTTGTTTGGAAGATTTCCAAGACACGGCTCCACCGCCTAACGTGAATACAAAGCCATTTGTGGATTTTGAATCCATTGAATCTGAAATCCAATTTGCATCAGTATATCCTTCTATAACAATTGGTTCTCTTGTATAGTGAAGGTCATACTTACAAGTATAACAATTGGTTCTCAGTAACCTCACTATAGCTTTCCAATGTTCATGACTCGGATTACTAGTATATCTACTTAGCTTGCCAACAGCGTAAGCGATATCCGGTCTAGTACAACTCATTAAGTACATTAGACTTCCAATGATCCTTGCGTACTCTAATTGAGATACACCCTCACCTTTATTTTTGAACAAAGGTTGACTTTGATCTATTAGAGTTCTAGCTTCATTTGAGTTATCTTTATTGAATTTTTCCAGGATTTTATCAATATAATTAGATTGACTCAAAATGAGACCATTAGAATTTCTTGTAATTCTAATTCCCAATATCATCTCTGCTAAACCCATATCTTTCATTTCAAATCTGGCGTTTAACAAAACTTTGGTAGATTTGATCATCTTATCATTACTACCAACTATCAGCATGTCATCCACATAAAGACATAAGATGACATAGGCTTCTTTTGTTTCTTTCATGTAAATACATTTATCACATTCATTGGTTTTGAACCCTTTTTCAAGCATAACATGATCAAACTTTTGATGCCATTGTTTTGGTGCTTGTTTTAAGACATATAATGACTTAACCGATTTACACACTTTCTTATCTTGTCCTGGACTAGAAAAACCCTCAGGTTGTTCCATGTAGATTTCTTCTTCTAAATCTCCATTTAAGAAAGCGGTTTTCACATCCATTTGATGTACTTCTAAATTACGCAAAGCGGCTATAGCTAGTACCATCCTAATGTAAGTTATTCTCACACTTTGGAGAATATGTGTCAAAATAATCAAGACCTTCTTTTGACTATAACCTTTATTACTAGTCTGGCCTTATATTTATCAATAGATCCATCGTGTTTCATTTTACTCTTAAAGATCCATTTTGATCCTAGTGGCTTACATCCTAGAGGTAGATCAACTAACTCCCAAGTATGATTTTGCAATATAGAGTCTATTTCACTATTTATTGCTTCTTTCCACATTGGACCTTCAGAAGAAGTCGTCGCTTCTTTAAAGCTTTGAGGATCTGTCTCTATCATATAAATGATAAAATCTTCACCAAAAGAATTTTCAGTCCTCGACCTCTTGCTTCTTCTTGGCTCAACCTCAGTTGGCTCTTCTTTATTTACTTGTTCAGAAGGGTGATCCTGAACATGAAAACGCTTTAATGAACTAGGTTCATTTGTTTTAGCCGGAAATACATTCTCAAAGAATGATGCATTTCTCGATTCCATTATCGTATTTTTATGTATTTCAGATTATCTCGACTTATACAAAAGAAATCGATAAGCACTCATTGTTGTGTGCATATCCAATGAATATACAATCAACGCTTTTGATCCTATCTTTACTACTTTGGGTGTAGTATCGAGCACCTTTGCAAGGCACCCCACACTTTCAAGTATTTGTAAGAAGGTGGTTTACCTTTCCACAGCTTCATAAGGAGTTTTCTCTTGTTTCTTTTGGGGTATCTTATTTAAAAGATAATTGCTAGAAAGGATAGCTTCCCCACAAGTTTTGTGATACTCCTGAACTCAACAACATTGAATTCATCATTTCTTTCAATGTTCAATTTTTCCTTTCAGCAACTCCGTTTGATTGTGGTGACCATGGCGCGGTTATTTCATGAATAATCCCATGTTCGGCACAAAAATCACTTAGTGGTGCCAAATATTCACCACCTCCATCGCTTCGGAGTATTTTTATCTTTTTTCCATGTTGATTCTCAACGTCTTTTACGAATAGAATAAATTTATCTATCGCTTCATATTTTCCTTTTAACAAGTATACATAGCAATATTTAGTGCAGTCATCGATAAAGGTAATAAAACAATTATTTCCGCCTCTCGATTGCACAATTTTAAGATCACACACGTCGCTATGTATTAGTTCGAGTGGTTGCGTATTTCTTTCAACATTTTGAAAGGACGCTCTTGTTAATTTCGCTTCAACACAAGTTTCACACATATGTTCTTTATCAATTTTGAATTTGGGGATATATTTTAGAGTTATTAATCTACGCAGGGAATCGTAATTAACATGTCCTAGTCTACCATGCCATAAGGAAGGTGACTCAACCAAGTAAGCGAGAACTCAAAGAATATTATTATTGATATTGTTTGGCCTAACACCATTACATTCACTTGACCATGCCATTACATGCATACCCCTTTACCGACATACATACCACTCTTAGTTAAAGTAAACTTGTCGGACTATAAAACAAGACGGAAGCCATTCTTATTCAACAGCACTCCAGACACCAGATTCTTGCGCATATCCGGGACATATAGCACATTCTTCAGAGTTAGATGCTTGCCAAAAGTCATCTTCAGAATCACTTCTTCTTTTCCAGCTACAGCAGAAGTAGCCGAGTTTCCCATGAACAAAGTCTCATTACCTTGAACTGACTCGAACATAGTAAACACTTCCCTGTCAGAGCATATGTGCCTTGTAGCTCCTATGTCTACCCACCATTCTCTAGGATTTGAATCCATCATGTTCACTTCTGACACAACGGCACAAAGATCACTATCTTCCATGCCTTGAATAATATTATAAAAGCCTTACTAAGCTGTATATTTTAAGCTTGAACGTCCTGAAGAATCATCCCTAATTCTTCGATCTGTTCGATGAGTGGTCTTGAATCCACCATCTTGTATTCCAACAACCGTCGAGCTACACATTTATTTGATTCCGTATTGGTAGCCATTTCTGAAATTTAACACAAAAGATTAAATTTCTTTTCAACAATTTATAGAAAAATCTTTAATTGAACTATACTCAATTCAACAAAAGATTCGTTTAAAACTCGTTTTATTGAACCACTATCGTTTTAAACCCAAAACAGCTTGGTTTCAATGAAACAACTCGTTTTTCAATAAAATAGCTCGTTTAATAATAAAACAGCTCGTTTTTAAGCAGTTCGTTTAAAACAGCTCGTTTAAAATTCAAGTTGATTAAAATCAGCTCGTTTTAAACAGTCAGCTCGTTGTATAAAAAAAACAGCTCGTTAAAACAGCTCTTTATAGTCAAATCAGCTCATTTTAAAAACCCAGCTTGATTCAACCAAAGAGCTCATTTTTACACACCTCGATTCACTTTCTTCAATTTCAGAAAACTGAATCTTTTCAAACTCGTTTCAAACACAGAATGTAGGAATTCAGTTTGATGAATCTCGAAACTGTTCACAAGAAGAACTTGTTTGATCCGACACAGTTATACAAACTGTTCGTTATTAATTTCCTCTCGTTAATGAACAAGAAATATCAGAATTAGTCTTAAGATTGTTGGACAATCTTATTCAAAAACAAAAGAAAAAATTACAAAGAAACGAATAACAACAAATTCGAATTACAAATGCAAAGGAAATGGAAAAAAGATATATGATCCGAGCCCTGTGTTGCACACAGTTTCCTTAAGACTAATTCGTCCCCTCACCTTCATGTACCGTGAGCTTCAACGGGACGTTAATCTTCCAGGATAAAACGGATAGCAATGACAGGAAGCACAACGCCTTCAATTGCTTAAGAACCTTGTAGTTTGAACTCTCGCCATGTAGAAAGAAAGCGATTGCTTTGGTGTGTAATTCGGTTCTGTATGATGTTCTTTATATAGGCTTTATTCTGTAGAGGATGCCATAAAACAGATGGAATTTGAAGTGGAACAGCCTCAGCTCATATTGAATGTCATTACAGCAAGGAAATGGAATAGGCACAGCAGCAGCAGATGCCATAAGTGTTGTCAGTTGGAAGGTCTCTGAATTATCAGTATTCAGTTCGAAAAATAAAGGTTCAGGTTGCAAAACCGAACCTTCGCGGGGAGCCTTTGAATCGAGCTGCATTAGTGTCCGCAGGACGCGCACTCGCACACAAGTTCAAGCTGAAATCCGGATGGATTTGCACTCCCTGGCGCCTGCCAGCGTAGAGAATGCTGATGTATAAAGTTTGTAAGTTCTTACCACTACACTAATACCACATCATATATATGTTGGCTCTTTTCCTTCCTTCCTTCAAATGTGGGAGAAATTGGTTTCTCCAATTTCCCTTTATTACTAACACTTTCCATTAACCACTTAGGCCCAATAGGCCCTATATCATTTAACATATCCATTTTAACCATCATTTTCCAACATATTCCTCAAATTTGTTACCAAGCAATCAAATATGAAATATGCGTGCAAGACTTATTAGGTGCAATCCATAGGCTTAAGAATGATATCAATCTCCACTAATCAAGGCATTCAGAGTCAAGATGTTAGATTGGGTATGACTTGCAAGCTTGTAACGTTAGGCTCGGGTAGTTGGCTAAGCGAAGGGTAATAAATGATATATCGAAGAGAACAAGCAAGATAGCAAGCCTCCACACCTTCACTTCCAAAAAAGTCGAATTGGTATCTCTTCTTCTTTTTTTTTGCAAAAATTGTCGAGGTGGCCGCCTTAACAAAAAACAAAAGAAAAAAGAAACACCGCCTCAAATCAACAAAATTCCCAAAGCTTGAGTTACTTGACTTTGATAAACTAGTCTTCAAATGGCTCTTCTTGACTAACCATTTATTAAACTTTATTTACAACTTTATTGAACTTCATTTGATTTTTGGAAACTTTTTTGGATTTTTTCTTTTTCTTTTCATTTTTTTTTTTGTTTTTTTTGAACTAACACCAATGGACTCCGAACTTGAAAAGATATCATCTCAACTTTGTGCCAAAACAATGTCATCCAACTTGTTAGGAAAATTTTATTATGTTTTGATGATGGCCATACTAGCTGTTATAGCAAGCCTGAAATAAGTTAGAAATCTCTGTATAAATATTTACTTACAGTCTGACATGTTGTAAAAGTTGAGTCAAACAAGTAATGTACTAGTTGGTAGGATGGCTAAGTAAAACAGAATTTCGGCAGAGTAAAGACAACCAAGTACTAGTGATGGCCGTTTTACAGTAAGCCAACTCTAACCGGTAGGGTACCGAGTCGGTTGTGACGATTCAAAATTATCATCTTGTTTTAGCGGTGTTAGTGTTGTGGGTATCTGGCTATAAAAAGAGTATGAAAGTGTTGGCACACGGTGTTGCAAAGGAATTCTAGTGGTGGTGCTAATAAGAGAGGAGAGAGTGGACAAATTGGCTTTGCCTTGTGTTTTATAAATTAGTTCCCCATAATGGGTTACACGCTGCCCTATTTCTAAGGGAACCACCGACTAAAGTTGGTTTATTTACAAATGAGGACATATATTACAAGTAGATATTTATCTACAGTAGCGGGCTCGCAGCAGAGCCAATAGGTGGCGCTCCTGATGGCCTCACCGAACCTTGTATCTTTTATATCATCGTATTTCCAAACTAGATGTAGTTCTTCCTCTAAGTGTCATGGGCAAGGTCGCTGGCGGACCTGATTGTCGGGAGGGCCTAGTGGCCTGAAAGCCTTTGGCGAGTTGAAAACTTAGCGGCCTGAGGGCCTCGTGTCCTGATGGCCTCGTGACCTGGAGGTCGTAGCTTTATCTTCTTTATATTGGCGGCTCTGGTCTCTGGCGTAGATAGTGACCTGGGGTTTGCGGGCCGGCCCCCTAGCCTGATAGCGTCGCATAGAACCGAAGGCTTGGAGTGTGGCCGACGGCTTGCGAGTTCGTGGATTGTGGTGGCTTTATCAACTATTCTAGGGGTCGGAGGGACCCGAATAAGGATCCGCGGGTCGAATTACGATTTAGGCATATCAGGTTGTACTATAAATGGCGAACAAGGTCGTATCCCACAGGGAATCTGGTTAAGTATCAAAGCCGGTCTCATTCTTAGTTTAGGTCAACACAGTCTTTGAAAAGGGTGATTTGTCAGATCACCGATTCTAACAACTAAATATACACAAAAGAAAAGAGTTTAAACTATGAAAAAAGATACAGCCGAGCTATGATCCAATCTAATACTCACAAACCCTAGCTAAATCCGGAAGTGTTTTTGACTTACCTAAACGTTCTCGATGTCACTCGAAGGGTGTCGTTTCCTAATTCCGAGAATAGATATTATTTCAATAATCTACCCTCTTATGTCAGGTTCAATAGTCCAATGACCAGATTTAACTGACCTAACACGGTCTATGATCAATGAAACGCTCAACAAGTTGATAAAAACCTCACACACGAAACTGAATCTAAACATCTCAGTCGGTTTTACAGGGTGATCCTAGAACCCAGGTTCCCGTATCCTCTCGCAAAATACATATATAAAGATGATACTTGTAATACGATTATCAAATGGCCAATTCAACAAACGTGTTTAAGCATAAGTTCTAGAACTATGGTAATATCGAAAATCAACAATCGGAACAACAAGAACACCTCAAGAACAAACAAGGATTCGATTTCAAAGATTATCGCATAATTCGACTATCGGAAAATTAGCTATCCATTAATCTAATCAAAATACAATGAATTAACATGAAATTGAACAAGCATCAAATATCGAAACAAGTAATCGAAGTACCGAAATATGGAGATCGAGATGAAGAAAATCCGAAGAGTAAACGAAATCCAAGCTGAAATAGCAATAGTCAGTGGCAAGAGTCTTAGGATTACAACTAATTAAAGCTAATCTAGGATAACTATTTACAAAAAACTAAGCTAATCTAAAAAAAACGGAAAAAAACGCAGAGAATGAGCTGAAGAAGATGATGATATGTAATAATATATATATGGAAAGTTGTTCTTTTTATTTTTCGCTAAGTTAACTATAACACATATATTTATATATATGCTTTTGCCGACTTAGTAAGTTGGTACTTGACCTTATGTAGCCCATCTCTTCGTATCTCACCTTCTGGACATGCAGAACACCTAATTTCTGGACAAAATCACAAAAAATACCATACGTAATCCCTACAGGACATTAGGGTGACCGAGAGTATAATAAATGCACTAGAAAAAAATTCAAGAATTCCGGATTATAAGTCCGTATCTAGTAAACATCAAAATGGTGCGATACAATCAAGCCAAATATTCCCGGATTTAAGTAAAACGAGTCAAAATGGGGTATAAAATACGTTGGAAAACAGAGTCGAGTTGACTCTCATCAACTACCCCCTACTTAGCATTTTCTCTTCCTCGAGCAAAATGAGCGATTCAAAAATAAAGATGAAGTCAACAATGCTATCATACATCTAGTTTATAAGCATTGCAATGATATAACACAAGAAACTATATACAAATACATATGATTTAAGTTCTACCTTGTATTAAGAAAAGAATGTGTGTGTGTGTTGCTTCTTCATCATTCGTAACCTACGACTGGTATAATGTACCGAGGTTACACCATAGTCTTATACTTCATAAACATCTCCACTAATCGAGGTCAATCGAAGTCATGTAGGGTCATGTAGGACTTGATAGGTTGTAATGTTAGGCTAGGGTCGGGGCTAACGAAAGGGATATTTATGATAAAATAGAAAGTAGAAAGTGCAAGTGAGCTTAATCAAACCAAAAATACACAAACCATAAGCTCTTCCTTCGTAGCAATGGAAGACTCAACTCCTCATAAGGATACTCACCCGAAAAGTACGAACCATCAAACAAGCTTCAACCTATAATTCGCCTCACCTACCACATCTCCACATCATTCCTCAAGTCGAAGACGTATGTCACATCCAGGCCTAGTTCGTACCTAAGATCATCAACCCAGAACAAACCGCTACAGAACACAACAACATTCCCTTCTCCGTACTAGATTAGAATAAGTACCTGTCACCAACATTACCGTAACACAACTCAACTTGAGTTCCAAAACCTGGCATTTTTCAACACTTTTCATCTTATTTTCAAATTTCTTCTTTTCCTTTTTTTTTTCTTTTTTTCAACAAAACGATCATGAGTCAAAGTCGAAACAACACAATATTCCACCTCTCTCGGGATACACTCGTGCTTACAACACCACATGAAAGATACGTTTCATAATCACCCCACACTATATTCAAAAAATACGTAAACATTGAGCTCACTTGCAAGGAAGACAAAGAAACATAGACTGAAATTAAGGCTAGGGTACCGGTAATTATGAGCTAATCATCTCGGGTGGCGGTCTAACCACCCTACAAAAGGCTTAGAGGGGGAACAAGGGATATATACATAAGGGATGGAATTTGGCTCTGATCAGGTCAAAGAAATGCCATAACCATCACCTCCTACTTAACCAAAATGACCTTTCTATTTTGCCTCGAAGTTACTAATATAAGTTCTAGGTAACCGGGTCATTAATAACTACCATAATCGTTCACTAGTCAAGGTGATTCTTGTAGTCGAAGCTAACGTGATTGAACTATTCCATTCTCAATACAAGATCCCAACTCAAATGAAATGCATTCGTATAATCACTATATGTTTAATCAAAGTAGTACTATAGGCTCAATGTATCTAAAACAATGTCAAAGGCATCGAAATTTCTAAAAACCGACTCATTTACACCAAAGGGATAATAATCACTCACTATAACTCGTTCGACATGAAAATGAAACATTGAAGCTAAACCAACCACCACACTAGCCCCCAAAACACACTTCTTCGGGTTATATAACATTAAAACTTACCCAAAATATCAAAATACAAGCTAAAGAAACACGAGGAAAAATAAAAAACAACACAACAAATAAACACATTCTGAGTTTAAAGTCCTCTGCTCGGCTTTCTACCCCCAACTAGGTCAAGGATAGTTGAACCAAAGGAGAGAATGTTAGAAAATCTACACGGGAACGCAGCGGAATTCAAAATTTTGATTTCCTTTTACCCAAGATCGACATCGTTTAAGCAATAAACAAAAAAGTAATAGACGGTGGTTACCTTGGTTGATCTATAAGATCGACGCTTTGACCGTCTAAGGAGAGTAGTTCTGCATAGAGCCGCCCAAGTGTTCGGCCTCTACCGCTAGTCCACACGAACAGCCCGCCGGAATCCAATCATGGATTGCTATTGGAAAACTCCGGTTGCTAGACCGGCCTTTTTCCCCTCTCTCCAACTCTCTATAGGATGCTCTCTATTTTACACAAGAACTATTAGCTCTTGGAATTATGATGTACAAAAGAGCTTGACACCCACCTCATATTTATAGTAGAAGGTGGCGCAACTTCAAAGTGTGGAGGAAAAGAAAACCTTTTTCCAATAAAATAAGGAAAATATATTTGATTGATTTATCTCATTTATTATAATATCTTATATTAAATAAATCTAGGATATTGTCAATATCTCATATTGAATATTTCCAAGATATTGTCAATATCTTATATTGACAATATTTATCTTTTATTATATTACCATAAAACTATTTACAGATGTGTATATATCACATATATATAACACACATAAATCTATTAATATATATTATACATACATGCGCATGCATAGTACCAACTTGCACTTTTGCACACACGCACTCATAAGTATTATTTATATATATATATATATATATATATATATATATATATATATATATTAATATCTAATATTAATATTTTATAACACCATTAATTAAATTGCACAATCCAAGTGTATCTTATACACACACAAATTGCGCCACCTTAGCCAATATTTTGACATCCGGAATATTCTTTAATTAACATAATATTATTAATATCTTGTATTTAATTTATTCAAAATAAATAAATACCACCATATTAATTTACCACCATAACCCTTATAGTCTCGAGATAAACTTTCCTTATTTGGTTATCATCTATAACCACATTTTAATCCGGCTAGATGTTCTTATGTGTGTGACCCGATAGGCTTCCGAATATGTTGGCCGTAGACACAAAGTGCAAATTACGAAAATGCCCTTCATGCCTAACGATCACGAGATAGCGTCTAGCAACACACCGTGACCCCTAATCATCGGAAGAGTCAAATGCAATGACCACTACCTTTCATGTGAAACAGTTACATTGTAACTTACAATCCTATCGCTGTAATAATATCCATACGGTCGTTAGTCGAGTGTCAAAACATCAACGACCGTATCTTATAATCTGGATATCATGCTCTCTCGAAGTAACTCATTTACTCCCACTTTGCAAAGATTCACGAGAGTAAGACATTCCTTATAAGAAGGCCATTTCGGATATTCGATCCCAATCATAGGATACGCGATTCCCGGACGATCAATCATGTATACTCCACATGCTTCAATATCATACCCAATCACTACCGCATGATCGCCCCATGGCTAGGGGAAACCTCAATAGTGTCAAAGCATGACAATCCACACCGTGATGCCATGAAGACTCCAAATCAAAAGGATAATTACACAACCGTCACATAGTGTGACACTTATCCGTGTAAGTGGGTCGATCCTAACGTCACGTATTCTCTAATACACGCGTCCACGCATACCCAAGTGTCTCTACACTTCGATGAGACGAGATCTATCCCCGCCTAAAGACAGAATACATCTAATACGTGCTAGTCTGCTTATACTATCAATGCCTGCTCAATAGTACATCGACTGAGAGACATTTAAGTATCAAACTCATTAAAGTGATTAGAGATCTCATCAACCATAATCGCCTATCATGGTTTCTCTATCACGATTTACTACTAGGGCGTTATCATATAACAATTCATAATTGGTTCTTTAAAAGAACATATATATGACAACAGAAAAGCCATTTAATATGTGTACAAACATAAATAAATAGTAGAAATGATCCGACCCGGTCGGATCCGGTCCAACCCGATTTGGGTTTAGGACACTATTCCAACAATCTCTCACTTGGCCTAAAACCAATCACTCGCACACACAAGACCAAGTTGAAACACAAGAATCTCATGCAATACTCGCAACCAGCCCTAGCCTTAAACGGATCTCTATCCATGGGGACTCAGACTATCTTCATACCATGCTCCAAATGACCGAGTCAAAGGAACCGCCTCAACACACACATGAATCTCCGACGAGACCCTGGTCCTTGCTTAAGCAATGAATCCACTTACTATATCAGCTATATAGAAAAAGTGGAACAACCGTACAAGGTTCAAGAATGAACCTTCTAGATCCATGTACTGCTCCCGCTGCGCCTCTAAGGCACTAAGTTTTGGCATGGTTGTAGAATTTACAGTGACCCATAGCTAAGAAGATTTCCAGCTCACTTATTCAAAGTGATTGCAAACCCAGACAGTAGCTCCCACTCGCCTTCATAAGACTCAGGATCTACGTCTGTATATCTACGTTTATTTAATTCCAAGTTTCAATAAACTAGGAACTCTTCCTTAACTTGTTTAAGGATATTCTTGACATTCACCAGATTTACTTTCATTAATTGCTCATGACTATTCATGGACTATGAACATCCGGCATCACCTATAAGATGGTTCCTATCGCAGTAGCGAAGGAAACCTTCCATAAGCATCATCTTTCACCTTATCTTTAGGACGAACGTCCTAACATAGATAGATCTTGAGAACACCGGCTAGCAGTATCCCCTGTCGCGACCTATGCTAAACTCTTTTAGCATCACATCTATATAGGTAAACAATAATCTAACAGCAGTTAAATCTATCACTATAGATTCTCATTTCTAAAATAAGAACTGCTAATCCAAGTGCTTTCGTAAAGACCTTGAACTACCAAACATTAATTGACTGTGACATCGGTTGATAATTCTCAAGAGAGATATCCAATACCTTACTAAAAAATCACAACACACTCCCACTATCCATATTGCACATGGGGCATATCCTTCTTTTGACTAAATCATACTCCTTTGATTATCAAACAAAGAAATTGTCTAGAGAAACTTGTTTGAGTCCATAAATTGATCTCGTGGGCTCACATATCATGTTATCGTCTATCAACATCGAGCTTTCTGCCCAACGTCTTCAATACTATCATATAGCCATGATACGAAGTTACAACAAGCATAGTCTGAATAAAACTGGGCTCAGCCTTACAGGGACATTCCCTCTAGGTTAGACAGACTAGGTTCACAACCTGGTTGTCACTGATGAACCTAATTCAGATATTATGGCTCCTGGCCATATTACTCAATCTTGCCTTTCAAACATTCCTTCACAAGTCGTGAGATATTCATTCTTCAAGATGAACGTACCTGCAGCCCTTTCAGGCTTGAGGTTATCTACAGACTTACAGAACTTTTGTGTGCACTGAGCAATATTCTACACCTCATCTCTATGTGGCGTCTGCTCACGTTCCTATGATTGAATATATCTTTATGGTTCTCAAACTCTTTTGAGATCTTATTCACTCCCACTGTTTCTTTTGGAAGAAACACTTCCTCAAGAAGACAGCATGTTTGGAGACAAACATTTTGCTCCGCGGACAAGTAAATAATATCCAGCGTACTTGCTAAGATATTCCACAAAGTTGCATATGTCGTACTAGGCTCCAAGCCTTTCTGACTTTGCCTATGACAACTTCAAATCATCGGTTAAAATAGATTCGACATTATCCTCTTCCATATCTAATATGGAATTCATTCAACCTTTATTCTTTGGAACATGGTTAAGTATAAGGGCACTATCCCGAAATGGGTAAGGGATACTTCGCATGGCTTGCGTCACACCTTTATCATATAAAGTGTTGTTTCTATTTTGGGAACATAATCTAATTGCGTATCCCAAAGATGGTATCCTTCAAGGGAGAATCTTATTCCTTTTCAGACGACTTCTGAAACACCCTTCAGGTATTAATTACTTCAATCCAATTGAATATTAATTCCTATGCAGTTCATCAATCTCATATTCATACTAGCTCAAACTTTTCGGGCTTTCCGAATTATGCACTTCACTGAGTACACTTGACTATTTCTAAAAATAGTCGTATAGACTAATAAACAATTTGTGGCATTAATTGTCATAAGCCAACAAACATCGGTATGTTTAGGATTTAGACAATTTTTCTAGAATTTATAACCTTTTCATAAAAGGGTATTTTAGTCATCTTTAGATAAGATACGCATCGCCCACATGATTCATAATCACATGGTTCAGACATCATCTAAATGACATTTGATTATACATTTCTCTTCCAGAGAGTCGACATCTAGAACAACTACAAATATCAAGGATAACAGCCATACAAATATTTAGTCGAGATCTCATCACATATAGTGACATCAATCTAGTATGTTAGATTCAGTGACCTTCCAACTTTATCGGAATAACATTTATTCTTTACAATTGAATATGTCTACTAAATCCTAACACATAACTGAAAGTATGTTCTTCATAAGAACCGGAACATAATAACATTTATTTAGTTCCCTTATTAGTTTACTAGATTCAGAATATGGTAAGTGTTACAACGTTTGTTTCACCTTCCATATATGTATTCAATCTTTCTAATTTAATCACACTCGTAAGGTATCATATATCTTAGAGTTTGAACTTCGATAGATTTATCTCAACTCATTTGCCTAGAATAGAAACTTCAATAAGTTCTCTATTTAAGCACATGCCCTAACTTTCCCTTTTAATCCTTTAAGCACTTGAAAAATGTTTCTTATTGTAGTCTTCATAAGACTTAAGAAAGATCACAAGAGCTATGTCTTTAATTTCCTTTCATAAAGAAAATCTGAAGTTTATTAAATAGTTTATTTATCCTTTTGAATCGTATTCAAAACATTGACTATTTAATTAACCTTTAAGCAATGATAGAATTAAGTCGATACTTAAATCTTACAATTTTGAAAACATCCTTTCCAAAATTCGGTCTAGTCATTCTTATCTAACGTTTGAATAATTTGTCATCGTATGACCGAATGATTATATTGGATCGTATCCAATATCACGAGCTTCCGCCTTTTCTTTAATAATTAAAGTCTTGGAACACTGCATTGAATATGTAGCCTCCTTGTCTCCAACTACTATAACGGGATTGCTCGTCTCATTGCTTATTTTAAAATGATTAAAATTACTTAACCATTCTTGAGAACGTTTCTCAAATAGTCATAATTTGGTTTTACTAATCGAGAAAAACATAAATATAAAAGTTTGCTAAAAACTACAACATAAAAATGAAAATAAAAGAGTGTTGTTGTTTATACACGCAAAATCAAAGATGGTCTTTGGTTTATGATTTTGCTTCCACTAGTCAACTACTCCCAATTGACTTTCAAGAATTTTCAAAATTCTTTAGTGGCTGAAATCTTATCTAGTTGACTCGATCCCCGACGTGGGCCGATCGACCGGGTCAATTTCGACGGGTAGGTACTTCTTACCGATCGTGTCTAACGCGACTTCCAGTTGTTTGACTAGTCAACTCTTTGACAATTCACATCGTCTATGTGATAGTCAACCTTATGTCTCTAAAATTAGACGGTCCTGACGTGGGCCAATCACCGCAAGATTCTTAGTCGAGTCGTAACCCAAGTATTCATGAGATCTCATAACGATCATATCTCGATAATGACGATATACCCGTGGTAGGTCAACTCCCGACGTGGGCCGATCAGTTGGATCCGAACAAGGGCTCTTCACCGTCACTATAATATTGGGAGACATATTAATTAATTTCGAATTAATTCTCTTAATTAATTTAATTACGGTCTCATCAAATATATCTATCTCTATAGACATACATCCTACACATTTATCTAGATCGTGCCTAGTCATGCATCTATCGTATCATATAAAATAAATACAAGCACAAAATAAATAAATGCGTAAAGTAACCGGTATGATCATGGACTTTTCCTATGTGCGGTTTCGAATACAAACTGACGAAACCGCGGGTCGCAATATAAGGGTAGCTGCAACCGCCAATAGGATCTTTAATGCTCCATTCTCCAATGGGATCTTTATCTTCCGTCTTTCTTTGGTCTTCATCTTCTGCTCCATTCTTGTTACATTTAATTCTATCTAATAAAATAAATGCACCCGCCGCACACGGGGGGAGTCAACGGGAATGGGATAAATGCAGAAAATAAACTAGGTCACGTTCTTCCTAACGGCCTAGGACAATTTTTAAAACCAACATAAAATTTAAATCATTCACATCTATCCTATCGGTCGAGTCCATGATCAATCGGGGTCCATATAATCATATTATATCTACTATATCTAAACCATACAATAACATCTTAGGAAAAAGATAAAATTAAAAATTAACTACTTGCGTCTTAATTAATCAATTAACATTTAATCTATTAAATAATTTTATCCAATCAATTAACTAATTAACATTTAATTAATTAAATGATTTTAATCGAAATAAAATTAACGATTAATTTTAAACCAATTTTAATTTTAATTTTAATTAATTAGAACTATTCCAAAATAAATCAAAATTAAAATTATTTCTCTTTTGTTTCTTTCATTTTGATTCGTAACCAAAAGGGATGCCTTTGGTTTCCTAAACCAAATTTGTCTTAGGCCTAGCCACTTTCCAAAATCAAAATTTTGGAAGTGGCCTAGGCCTAGGCCTATTCCAAATCAAATATTTGGAAAGGCCAAATAATTTTGGTTTAGGCCTGGCCACTTTCCAAAATCAAAATTTTGGAAGTGGTCTAGGCCTAGGCCTTTTCCCATATCAAATATTTGGAAAGGGCCTAAGCCTATTCCAATCAAAGTTTGGAAATGCCATTATTATTTTAATGCCATATGGCATCCCAATGACCCAAACTATTTGAACCATTGGTTAGCCACATGACACAACTAAACAAAGCGAAATTAATAATCACAACTATGAACCATATTGAATCACAAAATACACAAAACAAAAATTTGGAGATCCGTCAGCATTGACCGGTTAACCGACTGCCGGCAGCAGGGGCCGCCGCTGTCCAGCCGCCGCCAGTCGGCCGAGCACCACCCGATCTAGTTTTTTTTTTCTTTTCATGTATCACTTTTGCAAATAAAAAATCTTTCATATTTTAATTACGTGATTTAAACGATAAAATTAACTACGCAATATTACATGCTTATTGCTTAAGCTCGAAGCTCTCTCTGATACCACTGTTAGAAAATCTACGCGGGAACGCAGCGGAATTCAAAATTTTGATTTCCTTTTACCCAAGATCGACTTCGTTTAAGCAATAAACAAATAAGTAATAGACGGTGGTTACCATGGTTGATCTATAAGATCGACGCTTTGACCGTCTAAGGAGAGTAGTTCTGCATAGAGCCACCCAAGTGTTCGGCCTCTACCGCTAGTCCACACGAATAGCCCGCCGGAATCCAATCATGGATTGCTATTGGAAAACTCCGGTTGCTAGACCGGCCTTTTTCCCCTCTCTCCAACTCTCTATAGGATGCTCTCTATTTTACACAAGAACTATTAGCTCTTGGAATTATGATGTACAAAAGAGCTTGACACCCACCTCTTACTTATAGTAGAAGGTGGCACAACATCAATGTGTGGAGGAGAAGAAAACATTTTTCCAATAAAATAAGGAAAATATATTTGATTGATTTATCTCATTTATTATAATATCTTATATTAAATAAATCTAGGATATTGTCAATATCTCATATTGAATATTTCCAAGATATTGTCAATATCTTATATTGACAATATTTATCTTTTATTATATTACCATAAATCAATTTACACATGTGTATATATCACATATATATAACACACATAAATCTATTAATATATATTATACATACATGCGCATGCATAGTACCAGCTTGCACTTTTGCACACACGCACTCATAAGTATTATATATATATATATATATATATATATATATATATATATATATATATATATATATATATATATATTAATATCTAATATTAATATTTAGTAACACCATTAATTAAATTGCACAATCCAAGTGTATCTTATACACACACAAATTGCGCCACCTTAGCCAATATTTTGGCATCCGGAATATTCTTTAATTAACATAATATTATTCATATCTTGTATTTAATTTATTCATAATAAATAAATACCCCCATATTAATTTACCACTATAACCCTTATAGTCTCGAGATAAACTTTCCTTATTTGGTTATCATCTATAACCACATTTTAATCCGGCTAGATGTTCTTATGTGTGTGACCCGATAGGCTTCCGAATATTTTGGCCGTAGACACAAAGTGCGAATTACGAAAATGCCTTCATGCTTAACGATCACGGGATAGCGTCTAGCAACACACCGTGACCCCCAATCATCGGAAGAGTCAAATGCAATGACTACTACCTTTCATGTGAAACAGTTACCGTGTAACTTACAATCCTATCGCTGTAATAATATCCATACGGTCGTTAGTCGAGTGTCAAAACATCAACGACCGTATCTTATAATCTAGATATCATGCTCTCTCGAAGTAACTCATTTACTCCCACTTTGCAAAGATTCACGAGAGTAAGACATTCCTTATAATAAGGCCATTTCGGATATTCGATCCCAATCATAGGATACACGATTCCCGGATGATCAATCATGTATACTCCGCATGCTTCAATATCATACCCAATCACTACCGTATGATCGCCCCGTGGCTAGGGGAAACCTCAATAGTGTCAAAGCATGAAAATCCACACCGTGATGCCATGAAGACTCCAGTCAAAAGTATAATTACACAACCGTCACATAGTGTGACACTTATCCGTGTAAGTGGGTCACTAACGTTTATTCTCTAATACACGCCCACGCATGGTCAAGTGTCTCTACACTTCGATAGACGAGAGATCTATCCTCGCCTAAAAGACGAAGACATCTAATACGTGCTAGTATATTTATAATATCAATGCCCTGTTAATAGTACTTCAGCCTAGAGACATTTAAGTATCAAACTCATTAAAGTGATTAGAGATCTCATCAACCATAATCGCCCGGTCGGATCCGGTCCAACCGGATTTGGGTTTAGGACACTATTCCAACAGAGAAAACTGTTGCTTCTCCCTACCAAAATCGTAGTAATTGAGCACCCCCTGAAAATGAAACAATAGCAATATGGGGCTCAATCTCCACCACCACGATTGGTTCGATGAATCCATTGCACAGAACAACGATTCACTTTCCCTGAACGAAAACATACCCCAACCAATAACGACTCTATAACTAAGTAATAACAATAAGGTTCTACATTCACAAAAAAACTCAATAGGGTGCACCCCCGTAGGTATAACAATAGGGCTAAGTGAAGACGAAATAGATGATTTAATGGAAACAAGATTCATACCATCCTCGTAGCATTCCTCCGGGGTGACTTTTACCAAGTTTCACATCTCTCCTCTCAACCTCATCCCTTTCGATCAGTTGCTGCACTTGATGTTCCAAGTTCTGTATGGCTGTTTGCATTATTGCGAAGCCATTACGAAACTCTCTGATATGATCTTGGACCAATTTACTCAAATGTTCAACCGTTTGCCCAAGTGGCACCTGTTTATCCGTTAAGATCTCTATTTCCGGAGGTGGAGAAGTATCTAGTTGTTGATCAAAGTAACTTAGGGCATTATCCTACTCATTTCTGTATGATGAGATGTATGGGTTGAACTGGTAATAGAGTTGTGTTCTGCAACCCATAGCACCGTAGTTGTAGCCTCTGAATGTGTAAGGATATGAGCGGTAATGGTAGTATGGATTCATCAACTACAAAACAGGGGAAGAAAACACGAACACAATCACGGTATCTTGTCACTACCACAACCGGAGTATGTGGTGTGACACTTTAACAACAAAAAATAAAACAAACTATACATAAAAAATAAGAAAAACGAAATAATCCTAAGAACTTAACTAACTTACAAGATATCGCCCGGATTCCCCAGAAACTGCGCCAGAAAACTTGATGGCCGTTTTACAGTAAGCCAACTCTAACCGGAAGGGTACCGAGTCGGTTGTACTATAAATGGCGAGTAAGTTCGTATCCCACAGGGATCTGGTTAAACATTAAAGCCGGTCTCGTTCTTAGTTTAGGTCTACACAGTCTTTGAAAAGGGTGATTTGTCAGATCACTGATTCTAACAACTAAAAATACACAAAAGAAAAGAGTTTAAACTATGAAAAAAGAGATAGCCGATCTATGATCCAATCTAATACTCACAAACCCTAGCTAAATCCAGAAGTGTTCTTGACTTACCTAAACGTTCTGGATGTCACTCGAAGGAGGTCGTTTCCTAATTCCGAGAATAGACATTATTTCAATAATCTACCCTCATATGTCAGGTTCAATAGTCCACTGACAGGATTTAACTGACCTACCATAGTCTACGATCAATGAAACTCTCAACAAGTTGATACAAACCTCACACACGAAACCGAATCTAAACAACTCAGTCGGTTTTACAGGGTGATCCTAGAACCCCGGTTCCCGTATCCTTTAGCAAAATACATATATAAAGATGATACGTGTAATACGATTATCAAATGGCCAATTCAACAAACGTGTTTAAGAATAAGTTCTAGAACTACGGTAACATCGAAAATTAACAATCGGAATGACAAGAACACCTCAAGAACAAACTATGATTCGATTTCGAAGATTATCGCATAACTCGACTATCGGAAAATTAGCTACACATTAATGTAATCAAAAGACAATGAATTAAAATGAAATTGAACAAGCATCAAATATCGAAACAAGAAATCGAAGTACCGAAATATGGAGATCGAGATGAAGAAAATCCGTAGAGAAAAAGAAATCCAAACTGAAATAGCAATAGCCAGTAGCACGAGTCTTAGGATTACAACAAATTAAAGCTAATCTAAGATAACTATTTACAAAAACTAAGCTAATCTAAAAAATTGGAAAAAACGCAGAGAATGAGATGAAAAAGATGATGATAGGTAATAATATATATATATATATATATATATGGAAAGTTGTTCTTTTTATTTTTTGCTAAGATAACTATAACATATATATTTATATATATGCTTTTGCCGACTTAGTAAGTTGGTACTTGACCGTATCTAGCCCATCTCCCCGTATCTCGCCTTCTGGACATGCCGAACACCTAATTTCTAGACAAAATCACAACAAATACCACACGTTACCCCTACAGGACACTAGGGTGACCGAGAGTATAATAAATACACCGAAAGTTTTTTCGAGAATTCCGGATTATATGTCCTGATCTCGTAAACATCAAAACGGTGCGATACATGTCAAAATCAAGCCAAATGTTCCTGGATTTATGTAAAACGAGTCGAAACAGGGTATAAAACACGTTGGAAAACAGAGTCGAGTTGACTCTCGTCAACCAGCAGAGACGCATGAAGACATATTGACTGACTTATAACCAAGGAAGTCTGAGACAACCTTGGATATGTCTGAGTTATATTACAAGTGATGAATTCATTGTTTAAATATGGTGTACACTGATCTCACACAAATCAAGATCAGTGAAGTGCAAGAAATGTCTGAAAGATCAAAGAAATCAAGAAAGCAGTGAACCGGCAAAGTAAACTTTCTACCGGCTAAGTAAAGGAAAATCAGTGAAGGAAGAACTAATCAGCTAAGTCAACAGGAACACTTAACCGGTCAAGTAACAGACAAGTGAAGGAGTTGCAAAACAATTCAAGCTTACTCAGAGTGTGAAGAATTAAGGAAGATTCATAAGATCAAGCATTAAATGCAGAATCAATCAAGGACGGAATTTATGATAGACGTTTGAATGAAATCCGGATCACAGAAATCAAAGATAATATAATCAAGGGGAATCAAAGTTTAAATCAAGGATTATTCTCCAAATTAAATAGCCAACGGAGTTAAATACAAATCAAGGATCATCAAGGCTATACATAGAAGGCATTGACAGACATGAATAACAACGATTGATATATACAAGAACAAGTAGAAACTCTATCTAAATCCTAAGCCTTGTATTTAAACTTAAAAGGACATATCTAGAGATCAACTCAGAAATCGGAGCTCCAATTCCAAATCAAGCACTTAGATTGATCAACAAATTTGTGAATCCAATTCACACTAGTTTGCAGCAATTGAATCAGCGAAATCTGAGAAGGAGTTGCAACCCTTTGTACTAGCTGCTGAAGGATTTGTTCTCAAAGAGCAGTGTTGAAAACTGAGTCACTGAAGCTTATGAAGCTAGAGAGTGATAGTCTTGTAGATTGTGAAGCTTGTGTAGCCAAGGACAATCTTACTTACTAATGTATTGGTGAAAGACAATAGTGAATTCCTCCAATCATCATAGGAGAAGAGTAGATTAAGGGATTGAACCACTATAAACCTTTGTGTCTATTTACTTTCAGCACTTTACTTTACAGCACTCTATTTTATTGTATACTATATCTGTGTTTGCATAACCTACTTTGAAACAACATTAAAAGAAGGGACTTATCCGCTACCCAAAAGCTTATAAAATGAGAAAAGTTTTTGAAACTCCACTATAGTCATTCACCCCCCCCCTATGACTATAGTTTCACCCTTCTCTAAGACCAACAATTGGAATCGGAGCAGAGTTCCTAGTATCAGAACCTGTTCAGATCTGATTTCTGGTAACAAGGAGATTATATATTTTCAAAGTAGTTTTCTAATCTGTGCTTTTAATTAAATCTATTACCTGTGATTATGGATTCCTCAAATTTCATGTCTTAAGTGGCCATATTCAATGTTAATAATTTTGATGAATACAAAATAATAATGCTATCTCATATTGCAGCAACTTATGAGGAGATGCTAGATGTTATCAATGATGGACCAATCAAGATCATGACTGTGATAGCCACAGGAGCAGATCAATGAAAGGAAATAGAGAAACTTAAGAAAGATTGGACCAAGGATGATAGAAGAAGAGAAAATCTTGACTTTGTTGCAAAAGACATGATCTTGAAGACTCTGGACGGTAATATGTTCATGAGGATAAAAGACTGCAAAACGGCAAAGGAGATGTGGGATAAATTAGCACTTATCAATGAAGGATAAGAGGCAGTCAGTGAAAACAAATTGTCTGTTGCAAAACAGAAATTTGAAAACTTTAAGATGAAGACTGGTGAATCCATTGATCAAATGGATAACAGATTTTCAAGCATCATCAGCGAACTGCAAAAACTTGGACATACATACCCACAGAAAGAAGTTTGTCTGAAAATCTTGAAAGGTCTACCTGAAAGATGGAAGATCGTCACATCAATACTCAGAGGGACAATAAATCTTGCAAATATTGATACCTTGACTCTGATGTCTCAATTAAAGGCTCATGAATTTGAGTTGAATAGTGAAGATACCCACCAAATAGAGGCACACAAGGCCAAGACAATCAAGTTGCACCTCAAAGAAAGCAAAACACAATACAAGCAAATAGACACAGGAGCTAAAAGAACAATTGCTTTACTAATAAAAAGTTTTGAAAGGTTTAGTACGAAGAAACAATTCAAGGTAAGTTCATCATCAAACAAGAAGTCAAGCTTAAGAAAAGAAATGAAGAAAAAAGATAATGAGTACAGATGCTTCAATTACAAGAAGAAAGGACACTTCAAGGCAAAGAAGAAGTACAAAGCAAAAAATAAGAGAAAAAGAAAGAAGGCATTGAAAGCTGAAACCAGCAGTTAAGATGATGAGGATTCCTCTAACAATGACTCAGCTGATGAAAGAGACACCAGCTCAGACAATGAAAAGGCATGTTTGTGCTTGATGGCAAAAGAAATTGATGAAATAGAGGTAATATATAGTTTATACTCATCAAATGCATCGACATCTGACACTGCACAATCTTCTATTTTTCCATTAGATTTTGCAAACCTAATTCAAAATCTCATGAGTAAATTTGAAGAAATTCAAACAAATCATGAAATTCTAGAACAAGAATGTGAGAATCTGAGAGAGGAAATTAAAAGATTAAAGAAAGAACTTGATGGACTGAAAGCTGAATCGACTAGTAAGGAAGTACACTCAACTGATCAACAAGCAGCAGATGATCACTCATCTGATGTTAACTGACCAGCTAAGAAAACCTCCCTACCGGTTAAGAGCATCACTGAACCACTTAATATACCAGCTTAGAAACCCCCAAAAAGGTTTGGATCCAGATCTGGTCTTGGCTACAACAGTCAAAATGAGAAAGAAAACAATGGACAACACAATTCTGAATCAAAGACCAAAACTGGACCCAAATTCAGAAAAGGACAGACCATAGTTTCAACTACACATCCTGCACCAGTGAAGTCAATCCCAGTGCAGTGAAACATCATATTAAATCATCAAACAAACCCATTAAAAGCAAAGGCTTACTGAAAGGTAAGGGAAGACTTTACCCTTCAGAGGATGATTGGAATATTGCATCCCCAAAATACAAGAAGAAACCATTTCATGTCATGCAACATGTGGTTAGGAAAAGCCAACTTAAGCATATTCCTGGACACAAGAAGCAATATGAAAATAAGTTTCCTCTTGCATATTGGAGAGTGGAAAAGGATGCAAATGCACCTAAAGGTAGAGAATTGTATCAGAATAATTCTATCAAGAGATATTCTACCATGCCTTATACATATGAAGTTGATGACTTCAACCATCCAAGAAGAAGATCTTTTGGATTTTTACTTGGAGTAGGAGGCATGACTTCTAACAGGTATGGACCCAAACAGTTTTGAGTACCTAAACTTGCTTGATTTGTTTTGTAGGATGTCTGGTACATAGACAGTGGATGTTCCAGACATATGACAGGCCATAAAGGATGGTTGACTGACTTTAAAGCTTTTGATGGACCCAAAGTTACAATTGGTGGCAAATAAAACCCCGGCAAAATTAAGGGGGAAGGCACAATGTTTAAAAACAACTTGATGATTCAAAATGTGGCTTATGTTAAATGATTGAGTTTCAATCTTCTAAGTATCAGTCAATTTTGTGACAAAGGCTATAATGTACATTTCAACAAAGAAGAATACAAAGTGATTCACATTCAAACCAGCACAGTTGTACTTACAGGAAAAAGAGAAGACAATATGTATGTGGTGGATTGGGAAACAGCAAGAGCAAAAACTTGTTTGCTTGTCAAGAATAAGCAATCAACCAGCTGGATTTGGCATAGAAGACTGAACCATCTCAACTTAACAATTTGTCAAAGAACAAGCTAGTTGAAGGCCTTCCAGACATCACATTCAAGAAAGAAAGCCTTTGTGATGCATGCCAGAAAGGGAAGCAGATTAAAAGCTCTTTCAAGTCAAAACCCTATCAGTCAACAACAAGGATCTTACATCTTTTGCATATGCATATTTTTAGACCAGTCACAACCGTAAGTGTAAGTGCAAAGAAGTACACTCTGGTGGTGGTGGTGGATGAATTTTCCAAATTTACTTCAACCATATTCATGAACAAGAAAAGTAAGATAGTCAATAGGCTACCAGATTTACTGAGAAGGATACAAAATGAAAAGGAGTTGAAGATCATCAAGATAAGATCAGACAGAGGAACAGAATTCCTAAATGAAGTTATCAGATCTTATTGTGAAGAAAATGGTGTACTACACCATCTATCAGTAGCTGGGACTCCACAACAAAATGGTGTAGCAGAAAGAAGAAACAGAACACTCAAAGAAGCTGTTAGAACCATGATAGCAGAAGCATGCTTACCAAAAAGATTTTGGGCTGAAGTACCAAATACATCATGCTATACTCAAACCAGATCTATCATCAACAAACACCATGGAAAACACCATATGAAATTTGGAATGGAAGAAAACCTAACATTTCACATTTACATATGTTTGGATCTAAATGTTTTGTTTTGAACAAGAATCAGCTACATACATTTGATGAAAAAGCTGATGAAGCAATCTTTATGGGATACTCAAACACAAGCAAAGCATTCAGAGTACTCAACAAAAGAACGTTGGTGATTGAAGAATCAATTCATGTAGTTTTTTATGAACCAAACAAAAATTGTGAAAGCTTATACAACCTCGAAGAAGAAGCTACACAAGGACAAGTCTATATGAATACAAAAGTACCAGCAACTATTTTGGATCACACCTTTGGAAATCATGATGATGTACCAGTCATTACAACACAAGAAGCACCAACACAAGATCATGAAGTTGATGCACAAGCAGGAGCTCTGGAATAACCAAATCAAAAAGCAACTTCAACCTGATTTGAATTGGCTAAGAGATCATCCTAAAGAACAAGTCATTGGAGATATTCAAGCAGGAGTTAGAACAAGAAGACAACTGGAAAGTATGCTAACTTGTTTTCTATCACAGGTGGAACCCAAAACAATAGATGATGCAATTCAAGATGATGATTGGGTTACATCCATGCAAGAAGAGTTCAATGAATTTGAGAGAAATGAGGTATGTGAACTTGTGGATAGACCAGATATGGAAAACATCATTGGAACAAACTGGGTATTTAGAAACAAAATGGATGAATAAGGAATTGTTGTCAGAAATAAAGCAAGACTAGTTGGAAAGGGATACTCTCAAGCTGAAGGCATAGACTATGATGAAACCTTTGCACCAGTAGCAAGATTGGAGCCAATCAGACTATTTCTAGCTTTTGCAGCACACAAGGATTTCAAAGTATATCAAATGGGTGTCAAGAGTGTATTTTTGAATGGAATTCTAGAAGAAGAAGTGTATGCAGAACAACCCCCAGGTTTCCAACTCAATGGGAAGGAAGATAAAGTATACAAGCTCAAAAAGGCACTATATGAACTCAAACAGGCACCTAGAGCATGGTATGAGACTCTGTCACAATTCTTAATCAATAATGGATTCAACAAATGGACTATTGACAAGACTCTCTTCAAGCTAGAAGAAGGAACAAGCACCTTGTTAGTTCAGATCTATGTCGATGACATCATCTTTGAATCAGAAGATGATAAGCTATGTGAGAAATTTGCAAATCTGATGAAAAGCAAATTTCAAATGAGCATGATGAGATAACTCAATTATTTTCTTGGCTTACAAGTGAAGCAAATGGAAGATGACATATTTATCAATCAAGCCAAGTATACAAAGGCCTTGATAGACAAATATGGTATGGATACAAGTGGCACATCAGACACATCAATGGTGCAAGAGTTATTCTTAGGAAAGATGAAAATGGAAAAGATGTTGATCAAAATTTATATAGAGGAATTATTGGATCGCTACTCTATTTAACTGCAAGCAGACCTGATATAGCATTTGTTGTAGGAGTTTGTGCAAGATTCCAAGCTCAACCTAAGGAATCTCACTTACTAGCCGCTAAGAGAATCATCAAATATCTGAAGAATACCATCAATGCAGGAATTTAGTAACCAAAAGATGGAGGATTCAAATTAATATCCTATTCAGATTCAGATTATGATGGTTGCAAGATTGATAAAAATAGCACTTCAGGAACTTGTCAGATGCTAGGCAGCAGACTAGTATCATGGTTTAGCAAAAAGAAAAATTCTATATCCACTTCAACAGTTGATGCAAAATATATAGCAGCCGGCAGTGCTAGGCACAAGTGTTGTGGATCAGACAACAGCTAAGGGACTATGGAATATAGGAGAAAACAATTCCAATAATGTGTGATAACACAAGTGCAATTTCAATCATAGAAAATCCATTACTTCACTCGAAAACAAAGCATATTGATGTGAGACATCACTTTATCAGAGATCATATGCAAAAAGGAGATGTTATCTTGAGATACATAACTACAGAAGATCAATTGGCTAATATATTCACAAAACCACTCAGTCATGAAAGATTCTGTAAATTAAGAACTGAGTTAGGGATGATTGAAATTGATTAATTCTAAAAAGCAGCTAACTGGAGTAATCAATTGAGTGACTTCACTAGCTGATTGAACCTTTTTTCCATTTTAGGTGCGCTCACTTGGCAGGTAAAGCACAGGTAACCAGCGAAGTCCATTTCACTGATTGTTAGGAACATTTTTATACAGCAGCTCAGTAAAGAAGCCGAAACATCGGATTAGTGACCAGCCAAGTTACTTCACCGCTAAATGCCTTGGAGAAAACATCAAAGTTGAGTAGGAACAAAATCAATTTTATACATGTGGAAATATGAGAATTTATGGAGAATTATTTTATGGAATAATACACTTGTGGATATTATTTCATATCGTGGAGGTTATGACGGCAACGCCTCGATTCCCGAGATTTATCATTACATACCTCAATCCACTCCCCCACTACAATCAAAAACCGTGATTTATATACACAAAATCACGCCATTACTTCACAAATCCTTCCATATTCAACCGCATTCACACTATCAATCTTCTCCTATATAACCAACAGTTAGAGATTTTTTAGAATTCTTTACGCTATCTTGCAATCTCAAAACCCTATTGCTCAGAAAAATTGAAGCTTTTCCTCTTTCAAATTCCCAAAACAATGGCTTCATCTTCTTCAAACACACAAACTGGAAAGAAATACGAAAAATCGATTGCCACCGGGTGCTTCTTTCAAGAAAAACACTACCTAAAACTTTGATCTAGGGTTGATGACCTTTCTCAATCCACCAATCAGTGGCATCTGTTATGAATGTCTCATATCCTTTTGGAAAACTGCCAAATATGTCTCAGGCCTCCTTGAAGGAGATGATAAGATAGTTGCATCCGTCAATGGCACAGAAGTAGTCATAACAGCAAAGGTAATTCACCAACATCTTAAACTCTCAAATGAAGGATATGCAAAAGTGGGGCTCGTCTCACAAGATATGGATAAATTCTGGTCGGAAATTGCTAAAACAGCTACCCCATGAACCAAAAAGTTCAACTGTCTTAGATCTGCCCTAAAGAAGCCCTTCAATGAATTTAGTGCTCTAATTGGAAGGAACTTTGAAGGAAAGCTAGGAGCGATGAATTCCATCACAGAGGCTAGAATGCGACTTATGGGCATTATTTACAATGGCCTGGAGTTCAACTGAGCAACCTACTTTTTCAAACGCATAAAAGAACAGATTCAAGGAGAAAGATCTGCCGCTGAGAAAGGAATAGCAGCAGGAAGAAAGAAAAAGGGGATATTATGGGTAAACAAGTCCTACGGTATTCAACTTTACTATCAGATGAAATGCCCTAATGTTCCCTTTTGTGGCATCTCACAAACTACATGACTCCAAAGTCATGTTTACCTATGTTAAATAGTCAAAGTTGGAAGGCAGTGGAGAAAGAAAACAATCCACCAGAAAAACCACAGTCAAAGGAAAAAGCAAAAGGTTCAAAGAAATTTGGACAAGGAATCATTTTGGCCATTGATAGATGAAGATGAGGAACAACAGGAAAAAGAAGAGAAATCAGAAGAACAAAAGGAAACTGGAGATGATGATGAGGAATAGAATGATGAGCCTACTGAAGAACCAGCAAATTTACCTGAGAGGGATATAGATGACAGAATTGCTGTATATCTCAAACGGAAGCGGGGAGATTCCAGACTTCAACTTCACAATTCTGAGCATATGTTTGCAGAAGAAGATTGGTTCTTTGGTTTCCTAGGCATCACAACCCTCATAGGTATACTTGATGATTCACCATTTTGGGACATGATAGATGCGACCAAGGCAAAAAGGCATCAGACTTCTGATCACGAAAGTGGAAAATCTGATGATGATGATGACCAGTGTGATGATAATGATGGTGAGAATGGGGATAATGAGCAAACAACATATGCAATTGATGATGATATCACTCTTAATGCATTTCTGCAAACAAAAGTGGCATGAAAGCAAACAACTCCGGTGGAGCAAACACCCCCGGCAGATGTTAACCAGCGGCGGACTACGGCAGCTGAGTGCAACCCTGAGTCAACCAGCAGTAAACAACAACTCTTTGTTGATGTATCAGCTGATCCCATAGTAGTATTAGACATTGGATCAGCTGCTTCTACTCCAGCCAAGTCCATTCCCAGCAAAGAGAAGGGATGCAAAGAGCAAGGGGGAACATGAGAAAATGTTGAACCTAAAATCTCTAAAACTCAGGTACTTGAAGAAGGAATCGGTGAAGCTGATGTTACTCAACCGATAGCACAAAACCAGGAACCAACATTGGTCCCTCCCACTTTGCCACAACAGGACAGAGAACAACAAACAGAGCCAGAGCCACCTGATATCAGGCAACAATTTGCTCAACTTCCTACTGGCATATCTAATGAATCTTTTCAAAAATCAGTAGATCTATTGGTTGAAGAACTATAACAGCAAGCAATGTATCATAGATCCATGACTGCAGCTTTCAAATAAGAAAGCCAATAATTACAGAGAAGATTTCAGGCTGCTGTTGAGTACATTGACGCAAAAAACATTGTTATTCAAAGGCAGGGAGATTCCAGACTTCAACTTCCCAATTCTGAGCATATGTTTGCAGAAGAAGATTGGTTCTTTGGTTTCCTAGGCATCACAAACCTCGTAGGTGTACTTGATGAATCACCATTTTGGGACATGATAGATGCGGCCAAGGCAAAAAGGCATCAGACTTCTGATGACAAAAGTGGAAAATTTGATGATGATGATGAGGATGACGATTAACAGGGTGATGATAATGATGGTGAGAATGGTGATAATGAGCAAACAGTAGTTGCACTTGATGATGATATCACTCTCAATGCATTTCTGCAAACGAAAATGGTAGGAAAGGAAACAACTCCGGTGGAGCAAACACCCCTGGCTGATGTTAACCAACGGCAGACTACGGCAGCTGAGTGCAACCCTGAGTCAACCAGCAGTAAAAAACAACTCTATGTTGATGTATCAACTGATCCTACATCGAAGATAGACAATTGGATCACCGCTTTACTCTCAAACAAGTCCATTCCCAAAGAAAGAGAAGGGATGCAAAGAGCTAGGGGAACATGAGAAAATGTTGAACATGAAATCTCCAAAACTCAGGTACTTGAAGAAGGAATCGGTGAAGCTGATGTTACTCAACCGATAGCACAAAACCAGGAACCATCATTGGTCCCTCCCACTTTGCCACAATAGGACAGAGAACAACAAACAGAGCCAGAGCCAGCTGATACCAGGCAACAATTTGCTCAACTTCCTACTGGCATATCTAATGAATCTTTTCAAAAAGCAGCAGATCTATGGGTTGAAGAACTGGAACATCAAGCAATGTATCTCAGATCCATGACTGCAGCTTTCAAATATGAAAGCCAATCAATAGAGAGAAGATTTCAGGCTGTTGTTGAGTACATTGACGCAAAAAACATTGTTGTCCAAAGGCAGGGAGATTCCAGACTTCAACTTCACAATTTTGAGCATATGTTTGCAGAAGAAGATTGGTTCTTCGACTTCCCAGGCATCACAACCCTCGTGGGTGTACTTGATGAATCACCTTTTTGGGACATGATAGATGCGGCCAAGGCAAAAAGGCATCAGACTTCTGATGACGAAAGTGGAAAATCTGATGATGATGATGATGACCAGGGTGATGATAATGATGGTGAGAATGGTGATAATGAGCAAACAGTAGTTGCACTTGATGATGATATCACTCTCAATGCATTTCTGCAAACAAAAATGGCATGAAAGGAAACAACTCCGGTGGAGCAAACACCCCTGGTTGATGTTAACCAACGGCAGACTACGGCAGCTGAGTGCAACCCTGAGTGAACCAGCAATAAAAAACAACTCTATGTTGATGTATCAGCTGATCCTACATCAGTATTAGACACTAGATCAGCTGCTTCTACTCCAGCCAAGTCCATTCCCAACAAAGAGAAGGGTTGCAAAGAGCTAGGGGAACATGAGAAAATGTTGAACCTGAAATATTCAAAACTCATGTACTTGAAGAAGGAATCGGTGAAGCTGATGTTACTCAACCGATAGCACAAAACCAGGAACCAGCATTGGTCCCTCCCACTTTGCCACAACAGGACAGAGAACAACAAATAGAGCCAGAGCCAGCTGATATCAGGCAACAATTTGCTCAACTTCCTACTGGCATATCTAATGAATCTTTTCGAAAAGTGATGAGCTAAAATTTACCCCTTCAAAAATACAATTTATAAAGACTCGCAACTGTGGGTAAACTAACTCTCTAACCAGCAGAGTACCGGGTCGATTGTTAGGATAGCTACAGGAGTACGAGGTCGTCCCAAGAGAAATGTGGTTGTGAGTACCAAAGCGAACGTGGTTCTTAGTCTAGGCAATCAAAGTTTTAAGTGGAGTGTTTATACTAATGCGAAAAAGTAAAGATTATTCTAACGAGTTTAACTAGGTGATTAAAAAGCATAGCCGAGCCATGATCCAACAGGTTATCTCTCCACAGGAAAAAGTTGATAAGGAGTGTGTTTTATCTGATTCAGTTCATATGATATTCACGGGAGTCAACTCTTTATTCTTACGTTAAGATCTGAACAGCTCTCACTTAACCCCCACACTAGGTTTATTAACCCTCCCTTTAGAGAGCTAACTCGCCTAACATGGTTGACCAGAATAAAAAGCCGTTGAAAAACCTCACAGAAAACATAGTTTTAACGTGTCACTTAGGTTGCCAATCTAACGATTAAGACTATGGTTTAGTGATTTTAAAACATGTTTCGCACATCTCGTAAAAATAAGAATTTCACTTAGGCATAGTCCAGATCTGTCACTTAGATTGTCAATCTAACAATCAGGACTATGATTAGTGATATCCATATCTCACATCTCACCGCAAAATACATTTATAAGCTCGATGTAACCGTGAACAAAGTTGTCAATTTTATTCAAAGTTATTAAAATGATCAAAACAAGTTTAAAACATGATTTTATCATAAAAACGTTAAATTAAGCACAACACAACTCCATCTCGTCTCCCAAGGGTTAATTTCACCCGTTTTCACATAATTCGGCTATGTTTAGTTTAACTACTCATATTAACGAAAATAACAACGAAAATAACAAAACGAAAAGAAAACAAAACGAAAAAGATAACTACAAATTATATAGATATACATATAGATATATAAATAGATATATATAGATATAGATATATATATATATATATAATGATATATATATATATATATATATATATTTATACTAATTGCATAAAAGTAAAAGAAAGCAATAAAAAGCGGAAACAAAATTATATTAAAACTATAACTAGTCGGGTTATTACACCGACATTATAACTACATATATATATAATTTATAGGCCCCCCAAAACATAAATTAAAAGAAAGGAAAAGATGAAGGAGGATGGGGAAGAAGAGGGGCAAAGCGTTCATCTGCTGAAGGCTCTGTATATATAGGCAAAGTCCCTTCCCGGACCGGTCCTGAAAGGATCCGGACCGGTCCTGAATCATGATTGCAAATCATTACTCTGCATGTGATCCCATGTGCAGCGTATGTATATATAATTATATATAATTATATATAATTATATATTAAACTTCTAAAATTCATATCTTGAGTTGTAGACCTCCAAAAATCATGATTTAAACGTCATTAGAAAGCTCTCGAAAAACTCTACAACTTTCATGAAGGACACTTCTTTAGAAAACGCCTTTTGATGGGCCATTCCCATTACGTGTCGTTTTTCGATTTTTCACCGATATCTGAATCGATTAGCCACTTGACCATAACTTGAGTTGTAGAACTCCAATTTACGTGATCCAAAGTGCGTTGGAAAGCTTATGTGAAGATATACAACTTTCATTAAGAAGCCATCCCCTGAAAATGCCTCTAAGCTGGGTCAAATCTTCGTCGAAAATATGTAACGATTAAGTACTTAAGAAAAATTTGATCCATTTGAACTCGTAAGCTTGTGGCACCTTCTTCTAACCCTCTAAACACCTCTTTTAGGGCTCAAAACATGTCGTTACGTAGGATTTTGGTCTACTTATAATCCCGCAATAAACCACCAAAATACCAAACGTAACTCCGACATTTACACTCCGGTTACTAAACCGGTACAAAAACTAATAAAACTTATAAAAACACGATATTTTATAAAATAGTCATGACTTATATATTTTTATGAAATCTAGGAATTAATGACTCAAATTGATATAAAGGTGCTCAAAATGATATTAAAAACGGGGTGAAATGTTATGAAAATAACAGTGAATTTTTCCGTCATCACAACCCCCCACTTAGCTTTTGGTCGTCCTCGAACAAAATAAGCTATAAAATAAAATGAATGAGGAAAAATTCATGAAGATATAAAATATAAAGGCCAACCAGATGATGTAACCAATCGAATCATAACCACACGTTAACCTTAATATAAATGTATAACAGAGTGTGTGTGTGACAAGCCTTTTCAATTTCCACTTTCCCCTCTTGAATAAATCAAGCAAACGCACAAATATCCATTCAGACAGTCCTAATGACTTTTCTAAGTATAGGCAGTAACAGTTCCACACAAAGTCCTCCCGTGTACTTATTAGGATAATCCCTAATGCATATCATTTAGTTTATACTGGGGATAGTCAGAAGATAACTTCTCTCTCTTTTTTTTTTTTTTTTTTTTTTTTTTCACATGTGTAGCTTATGCCCTCATTCCCAGCAATAGGATGTTTCGTGATAACACCCTAGCCGGACTACTATCATCAGCGATCGGGAGCTTTTAAGCCTCATAGTGATATAGGGCGTTTATTGATAACACCCTACCGCACTCAAATCATTGGTAGCTACAACCGACATATTTATATAGTTTATCTTATTTAGACATTCTTTCTATCACATTCAAACCTTGGATATTCACATTACATGTTCGAAGTTAGGTACTAAGTTACTTTGTAATTTCTAGGATAAATCACTAGAATACCGAATGGATACAGCTTTAAAATTTTAAACTCAATATCAAAGGCTTACATGAAGGAATTCATGTTACAAAAATAAATTTAGGCTAAAATGCACTTACGGTTCACATTGGTTATACATATCCAAATTAATCATTACATTTTAAATCCATGAAATATATACCTTATACTGATTATTGTAATCAACTAAATAATGCTCGAAAAGATCAAAAACTAAGGGTTTAAATACTTACGCCATTGCTAAACCAACCGACTCTACCCCCACTTACGATTTTTTCATTATTCTCGAGTGTAAATGAGATAGAGAGGAAGACTTAGCTTATAAACCAGGCGAGAAGGTGCTATTGAATCCCGTGAATGACCATGAGAAAGCACGATCCGAATCCCTATACCAAAACTTAAAACAAAGAAAACACGGGACATGGTCCTCGTGCCAAGACATCGAATAGGGATATGGGAATAATAAGATAATGGCCTCATTACGTCGAGAAAATTCGATAGGCAATATATATATAGCTTTAGATGGAAAAATAACCCACACGGGTAAAGCACAGAACATCTAAGCATATATGTATCACATGAGCATATAACATAGTCAAGTCACTATTCCTAGATTCATTTTTTATTACACACAGTTTTATTAAAGCGGGAATACTCACCACTATACTACAACGACCAAAAATTTGAAACAGACTAGATCATAAAAATGAAATGTGTGAAAGAGTATAGAGTCTTTTATACCCAGATCCTCAAGGGTTCAATAACCTAAGTCCAAGAAATGATACATTTGAATTTTTATCTTTTTTTTTCTCCATCGGGATTTTCGGATAACCACCTAATCATTCCCTCTTAATGAAATTCAAACATTCATCCTGAGACTTGGTTGTACTTTGTGTTCATCTTTCATACAGATTCTACATTTCATTAAGACTAGTCATATCCAAATTATCATTATTATTATTATTAACGGGCTGCCTCCCGGTAGCGCTTTTGTTTAACGTCGTTTGCTCGACAAAAGTAGTATTTACAAGTTATCAACCAAAATCAGAACTTAAGAAGATCAATAGCTTAAGAAAAATTAACAATGCGAGAACCAAAGAAATTAAATTGTCTAGAAACGTACCTCGTTTGGCTCTCGATGCCATATCCTCCCAGCCAGAGAATCTTCTTTTATCAGACTGTCGAACCATCTTCTTTGCTATTCCATAAAGTTCATCCATTGGGGAGTACACAAACTGGACCGCAGAAAATTCATCCTTACAGAGTGGATGAATGTAGTAATCCGGGACCGATATATTAACTATTACCAACTCTCCCAGTGGCTTTACTAAAGATGGCCAATCAATCTCTCGCTCCTCTAACTCTGTCATCTCCAAATCTTGCACTTTTTCTTCGCAAACTGAATTATCAACCTCATTCTCAACCTGAACTTCTTTAGTGATAACATTTTCATCCCTGACCACCTCACATGTCTCTACCTCTTTCACATACATCACTAATTCAATCAATTGCCCCACCTTGTCTTGAAGATTTCTTATGGCGGAGTAAGTACTTACCTTGAACTCCTGCATGTCCAACAGTCGCTCTTCCAAGATCTGGTTCAATCGTTCTAATTGCTCTATTTGACTGTCGGTGAATTCTTCTTGTGGCATGGGGGAAAACTGATCGTATTGACTTTGATTCATTGGAGGTGAGTAGTAGTCTTCTTGCCATTCCAGACACTGATCAGGTGGCTGAATCTGGTTGAAGCTATCAACGCATTGAACATGAACACCGTAATCTTGATAAGCATTAGGGTTCGGGTAACCCTCGTAATATGGTGGCTCATTACTCGAATAACCATAATTCTGGTCCTGGTATGCATTTGGGCAATTATAGGACCGAGAACCCTGGTTATTCTGCTGTTGATACTGAGGCTCAGACATGAACTGTTGTTGATAAGGTTGGTAGGAGTATTGTTGTTCAGGTGAGTAATATTGATTGAAATATTGATCCATTTAAGCTCAATCTGCAAGATCTCAGAAAACAACAGGAAAACAATAAAATTCTTTTTTTTTTCTTTTTCGTTTTTTTTTATTATTATTTTTATTTGTATAAAACCTAGGCCCAAGCCTTCGGTTCACTTACAAGATATCACAACAATATCACACATTTCCCCGGCAACGGCGCCAATTTTTGATGAGCTAAAATTTACCCCTTCAAAATACAATTTATAAAGACTCATATTGTGGGTAAACTAACTCTCTAACCAAGAGAGAGTACCGGTCGATTGTTAGGATAGCTACACAGAGTACGAGGTCGTCCCCAAGAGAAATGTGGTTGTGAGTACCAAAGCGAACGTGGTTCTTAGTCTAAAGCGATCAAAGTTTTAAGTGGAGTGTTTATACTAATGCGAAAAAGTAAAGATTATTCTAACGAGTTTAACTAGGTGATTAAAAAGCATAGCCGAGCCATGATCCAACATGTTATCTCTCCACAGAAAAAGTTGATAAGGAGTGTGTTTTATCTCGATTCGAGCCTCATATGATATTCACGGGAGTCAACTCTTTATTCTTACGTTAAGATCTCGAATAGCTCTCACTTAACCCCCACACTAGGTTTATTAACCCTCCTTTAGAGAGCTAACTCGCCTAACATGGTTGACCGTAATAAAAGCCGTTGAAAAACCTCACGAAAACATAGTTTTAACGTGTCACTTAGGTTGCCAATCTAACGATTAAGACTATGGTTTAGTGATTTTAAAACATGTTTCGCACATCTCGTAAAAATAAGAATTTCACTTAGGCATAGTCCGGATCATCACTTAGATTGTCAATCTAACAATCGTGACTATGATTAGTGATATCCATATCTCACATCTCACCGCAAAATACATTTATAAGCTCGATGTAACCGTGAACAAAGTTGTCAATTTTATTCAAAGTTATTAAAATGATCAAAACAAGTTTAAAACATGATTTTATCATAAAAACGTTAAATTAAGCACAACACAACTCCATCTCGTCTCCCAAGGGTTAATTTCACCCGTTTTCACATAATTCGGCTATGTTTAGTTTAACTACTCATATTAACGAAAATAACAACGAAAATAACAAAACGAAAGAAAACAAAACGAAAAAGATAACTACAGCTATATAGATATACGTATAGATATATAAATAGATATATATAGATATAGATATATATATAGTATACGTATATATATATATATATTTATACTAATTGCATAAAAGTAAAAGAAAGCAATAAAAAGCGGAAACAAAATTATATTAAAACTATAACTAGTCGGGTTATTACACCGACATTATAACTACATATATATATAATTTATAGGCCCCCCAAAACATAAATTAAAAGAAAGGAAAAGATGAAGGAGGATGGGGAAGAAGAGGGGCAAAGCGTTCATCTGCTGAAGGCTCTGTATATATAGGCAAAGTCCCTTCCCGGACCGGTCCTGAAAGGAGCCGGACCGGTCCTGAATCATGATTGCAAATCATTACTCTGCATGTGATCCCATGTGCAGCGTATGTATATATAATTATATATAATTATATATAATTATATATTAAACTTCTAAAATTCATATCTTGAGTTGTAGACCTCCAAAAATCATGATTTAAAAGTCATTAGAAAGCTCTCGGAAAACTCTACAACTTTCATGAAGGACACTTCTTTAGAAAACGCCTTTTTGATGGGCCATTCCCATTACGTGTCGTTTTTCGGGATTTTCACTGATACGAATCGATTAGCCACTTGACCATAACTTGAGTTGTAGAACTCCAATTTACGTGATCCAAAGTGCGTTGGAAAGCTTATGTGAAGATATACAACTTTCATTAAGAAGTCATCCCCTGAAAATGCCTCTAAGCTGGGTCAAATCTTCGTCGAAAATATGTAACGATTAAGTACTTAAGAAAAATTTGATCCATTTGAACTCGTAAGCTTGTGGCACCTTCTTCTAACCCTCTAAACACCTCTTTTAGGGCTCAAAACATGTCGTTACGTAGGATTTTGGTCTACTTATAATCCTGCAATAAACCACCAAAATACCAAACGTAAATCCGACACGACACTCCGGTTACTAAACCGGTACAAAAACTAATAAAAACACGATATTTTATAAAATAGTCACGACTTATATATTTTTATGAAATCTAGGAATTAATGACTCAAATTGATATAAAGGTGCTCAAAATGATATTAAAAACGGGGTGAAATGTTATGAAAATAACAGTGAATTTTTCCGTCATCAAAAAGCAGCAGATCTATGTGTTGAAGAACTGGAACAAAGAAGCAATGTATCTCGTGATCCATGATCGCAGCTTTCAAATATGAAAGCCAATCAATAGAGAGAAGATTTCAGGCTGTTGTTGAGTACATTGACGCAAAAAACATTGTTGTGCAAAGGCAGGGAGATTCCAGACTTCAACTTCACAATTTTGAGCATATGTTTGCAGAAGAAGATTGGTTCTTTGGCTTCCTAGGCATCACAACCCTCATGGGTGTACTTGATGAATCACCATTTTGGGACATGATAGATGCGGCCAAGGCAAAAAGGCATTAGACTTCTGATGACGAAAGTGGAAAATCTGATGATGATGATGGTGATGATAATGATGGTGAGAATGGTGATAATAAGCAAACATCATATGCAATTAATGATGTTATCACTCTCAATGCATTTCTGCAAACAAAAGTGGCAGGAAAGCAAACAACTCCGGTGGAGCAAACACCCTCGGCTGATGTTAACCAACGGAAGACTACGTCAGCCGAGTTCAACCCTGAGTCAACCAGCAGTAAACAACAACTCTCTATTGATGTATCAGCTAATCCCACAGCAGTATTAGACACTGGATCAGCTGCTTCTACTCCAGCCAAGTCCATTCCCAGCAAAGGTAATGGGTGCAAAGAGCAAGGGGGAACATGAGAAAATGTTGAACCTGAAATCTCCAAAACTCAGGTACTTGAACAAGGAATTGGTGAAGCTGATGTTACTCAACCGATAGCACAAAACCAGGAACCATCATTGGTCCCTCCCACTTTGCCACAACAGGACAGAGAACAACAAACAGAGCCAGAGCCATCTGATATCAGGCAACAATTTGCTCAACTTCCTACTGGCATATCTAATGAATCCTTTCAAAAAGCAGCAGATCTATGGGTTGAAGAACTGGAACAGCAAGCAATGTATCTCAGATCCATGACTGCAGCATTCAAATATGAAAGCCAATCAATAGAGAGAAGATTTCAGGCTGTTGTTGAGTACATTGACGCAAAAAACATTGTTGTGCATAGGCAGGGAGATTCCAGACTTCAACTTCACAATTTTGAGCATATGTTTGCAGAATAAGATTGGTTCTTTGGCTTCCTAGGCATCACAACCCTCGTGGGTGTACTTGATGAATCACCATTTTGGGACATGATAGATGCGGCCAAGGCAAAAAGGCATTAGACTTCTGATAACAAAAGTGGAAATCTGATGATGATGATGATGATGATGACCAGGGTGATGATAATGATGGTGAGAATGGTGATAATGAGCAAACAGTAGTTGCACTTGATGATGTTATCACTCTCAATGCATTTCTACAAACAAAAATGGCAGGAAAGAAAGCAACTCCGGTGGAGCAAACACCCCTGGCTGATGTTAACTAACGGCAGACTACGGCAGCTGAGTGCAACCCTGAGTCAACCAGCAGTAAAAAACAACTCTATGTTGATGTATCAGCTGATCCTACATCAGTATTAGACACTGGATCAGCTGCTTCTACTCCAGCAAGTCCATTCCCAAAGAAAGAGAAGGAATGCAAAGAGTCGGGGAACATGAGAAAATGTTGAACTCAAATCTCCAAAACTCGTGTACTTGAAGAAGGAATCGGTGAAGTCGATGTTACTCAACCGATAGCACAAAACCAGAAACCAAAGATTGGTCCCTCCCACTTTGCCACAACAGACAGAGAACAACAACAGAGCAGAGCGAGCCACCGATATCGTGCAAAAATTTGCTCAACTTCCTACTGGCATATCTAATGAATCTTTTCAAAAAGCAGCAGATCTATGGTTTGAAGAACTGGAACAGCAAGCAATGTATCTTAGATCCATGACTTCAGCTTTCAAATATGAAAGCCAATCAATAGAGAGAAGATTTCAGGCTGTTGTTGAGTACATTGACGCAAAAAACATTGTTGTGCAAAGGCAGGGAGATTCCAGACTTCAACTTCACAATTTTGAGCATATGTTTGCAGAAGAAGATTGGTTCTTTGGCTTACTAGGCATGAGAACCCTCGTGGGTGTACTTGATGAATCACCATTTTGGGACATGATAGATGCGGCAAGGCAAAAAGGCATCAGACTTCTGATGACGAAAGTGGAAAATCTGATGATGATGATGATGATGACATGGGTGATAATAATGATGGTGAGAATGGTGATAACAAGAAAACATCAGATGCAATTGTTGATGATATCACTCTCAATGCATTTCTGCAAACAAAAGTGGCAGGAAAGCAAACAACTCCGGTGGAGCAAACACCCCCGGCTGATGTTAACCAACGGATGACTACGTCAGCCGAGTTCAACCCTGAGTCAACCAGCAGTAAACAACAACTCTCTGTTGATGTATCAGCTGATACCACAGCAGTATTAGACGTGGGTGTACTTGATGAACCACCATTTTGGGACATGATAGATGCGGCCAAGGCAAAAAGGCATCAGACTTCTGATGACGAAAGTGGAAAATCTGATGATGATGATGATGTCCAGGGTGATGATAATGATGGTGAGAATGGTGATAATAAGCAAACATCAGATACAATTAATGATGATATCACTCTCAATGCATTTCTGCAAACAAAAGTGGAAGGAAAGCAAACAACTCCTGTGGAGAAAACACCCCTGGCTGATGTTAACCAACGGAAGACTACGGCAGCCGAGTTCAACCCTGAGTCAACCAGCAGTAAACACCAACTCTCTGTTGATGTATCAGCTAATCCCATAGCAGTATTAGACACTGGATCAGCTGCTTCTACTCCAGCCAAGTCCATTCCCACCAAAGGTAATGGGTGCAAAGAGCAAGGGGGAACATGAGAAAATGTTGAACCTGAAATCTCCAAAACTCAGGTACTGGAACAAGGAATTGGTGAAGCTGATGTTACTCAACTGATAGCACAAAACCAGGAACCATCATTGGTCCCTCCCACTTTGCCACAACAAGACAGAGAACAACAAACAGAGCCAGAGCCAGCTGATATCAGGCAACAATTTGCTCAACTTCCTACTGGCATATTTAATGAATCTTTTCAAAAAGCAGCAGATCTATGGGTTGAAGAACTGGAACAACAAGCAATGTATCTCATATCCATGACTGCAGCTTTCAAATATGAAAGCCAATCAATAGAGAGAAGATTTCAGGCTGTTGTTGAGTACATTGACGCAAAAAACATTGTTGTGCAAAGGCAGGGATATTCCAGACTTCAACTTCACAATTCTGAGCATATGTTTGCAGAAGAAGATTGGTTCTTTGGCTTCCTAGGCATCACAACCCTCGTGGGTGTACTTGATGAATCACCATTTTGGGACATGATAGATGCGGCCAAGGCAAAAAGGCATCAGACTTCTGATGACGAAAGTGGAAAATCTGATGATGATGATGATGATGACCAGGGTGATGATAATGATGGTGAGAATGGTGATAATAAGCAAACATCAGATGCAATTGATGATGATATCACTCTCAATGCATTTCTGCAAACAAAAGTGGTAGGAAAGCAAACAACTCTGGTGGAGCAAACACCCCCGGCTGATGTTAACCAACGGAAGACTACGGCAGCCGAGTTCAACCCTGAGTCAACCAGCAGTAAACAACAACTCTCTGTTGATGTATCAGCTAATCCCACAACAGTATTAGACACTGGATCAGCTGCTTCTACTCTAGCCAAGTCCATTCCCAGCAAAGGTAAGGGGTGCAAAGAGCAAGGGGGAACCTGAGAAAATGTTGAACCTGAAATCTCCAAAACGCAGGTACTTGAACAAGGAATCGGTGAAGCTGATGTTACTCAACCGATAGCACAAAACCAGGAACCATCATTGGTCCCTCCCACTTTGCCACAACAGGACAGATAACAAGAAACAGAGCCAGAGCCAGCTGATATCAGGCAACAATTTGCTCAACTTCCTACTGGCATATCTAATGAATCTTTTCAAAAAGCAGCAGATCTATGGGTTGAAGAACTGGAACATCAAGCAATGTATCTCAGATCAATGACTACAGCTTTCAAATATGAAAAACAATAAATAGAGAGAAGATTTCAGGCTCTTGTTGAGTATATTGATGCAAAAAACATTGTTGTGCAAAGGCAGAGAGATTCTAGACTTCAACTTCACAATTCTGAGCATATGTTTGCAAAAGAAGATTGGTTCTTTGGTTTCCTAGGCATCATAACCCTCGTAGGTGTATTTGATGAATCACCATTTTGGGACATGATAGATGCGGCCAAGGCGAAAAGGCATCAGACTTCTGATGATGAAAGTGGAAAATCTGATGATGATGATGACCAGGGTGATGATAATGATGGTGAGAAAGGTGATAATGAACGAACAGCAGATGCAGTTGATGATTATAGCACTCTTAATGTGTTTCTGCAAACAAAAATGGCAGGAAAGCAAACAACTCCTATGGAGCAAACACCGGCTGATGTTAACCAATGGCAGACTATGGTAGCTGAGTGCAACCCTGAGTCAACCAGCAGTAAACAACAACTCTCTGTTGATGTATCAGCTGATCCCACAGCAGTATTAGACACAGGATCAGCTGCTTCTACTCCATCCAAGTCCATTCCCAGCAAAGAGAGGGGATGCAAAGAGCAAAGGGGAACATGAAAAATGTTGAACCTGAAATCTCCAAAACTCAGGTACTTGAAGAAGGAATCGGTGAAGCTGATGTTACTCAACCGATAGCACAAAACTAGGAACCAGCATTGGTCCCTCCCACTTTGCCACAACAGGACAGAGAACAACTAACCGAGCTAGAGCCAGCTGATATCAGGCAACAATTTGCTCAACTTCCTACTGGCATATCTGATGAATCTTTTCAAAAAGTAGCAGATCTATTTGTTGAAGAACTGGAACAACAAGCAATGTATCTTAGATCCATTACTGCAGCTTTCAAATATGAAAGACAATCAATAGAGAGAAGATTTCAGGCTGTTGGTGAGTACATTGATGCAAAAAACATTGTTGTGCAAAGGCAGGGTGACTTGATGCGCCAGATGAATATCAACTTCACCAACAACCTTGTAGGCCTCAGACAACATGTCTCATAGGAAAATGAGGCAATGGCATTAGCTTTTGGCACAAGATTTGGCAGTGTGACAAAGAAGTTTTCTGATCATGACAAAAGATTCACATCCATTGAATCTAAATTAGACACTCTGATTGGTACAGCTGAAGCTACAAATAGCATCTTATTGCAACAAAGGGATGATGCTGCCAAAAATGGGCAAAGTGATGATAAACCTGAAGGATCAACAGTTATACCCCTAAATTTACTGAGGAACAACTAAGAGCAAGGGACAGAGAGATGAAAATCAGAAATGAAGCTGAATAACAACTAAGGAAAGCTCTGAAGGAGAGGGAAATGGCTACAAATGAACCTTGTATTGGAATCCCTCATCCTATCCAAAGAAGAGATGATGACAGAGATAGATCTGAAAGGCAGGAAAGGCATAGATCTAGTCAGCAAAGAGGCTCTACAAGTCAACATCGATCCAGCACAAGCAGTGAAAGTATCAGTAGACCAAGAAAATCAATTGGAAGCTCTTTTGGTCAAAAAGGACCTTCAGTACATATAGAAACAGGGAATAAAGGGAAGTAGCAGTGTTGGACAATGTGAAGGATTTCTTTAGAAATCAAGATAGTCTGTATCCAAATCAATCACAAGATGAAGCTTGGGAAGATTGGCTTAGTTATCAAGATGATGAGATAATGGTAGATATGGCAAAGATCTAAAATGATGTAAAGAGAGAATATGCCTCTCTCAAGAAATGATCAAATGAAGGAGCATCAAGCTCAACCAGCAGATCTAATCTGGCAATACCTCCTAATACAAAAGGGCCGGAGGACATATCTAGTGAGAAGTCGGAAGAATTCAATAACATGGTGAAATTCTTTAGTCCAATGAGCAGACTGAACCCCTCACAACAGTGGATGATGTACAAGAATTTGAAGTTTGCAGATCCTCACATTGATGAAGCTAAGGATAGACTTGAAAAGTACTTTGGAGATCCACAGGCAAATGAGACTATGCCTGACTTCCACAGACTCATCAATAAGAGAGTATTCCTAGGCATCTCTGAACACACTGCTATGGTATACTAGAAATGGAAGTTTCCAGAAGTTGACTGGAAGGACATGGAAGGGATTCAGACTACAAAGTTCAAGAGGTACAAAGAGAACCTAAGCAAATAGTTGTTGTAGCATTCTGATTCGGTCTTGAACTTACTATCTATTGCCCTAAATGGATGAATAAAATTTCTAAGTTTTATTTTGTTATTATTATAAAAAATCTGCATACTTATGTTCAGGCTTATAAGGGTTTTGGCATCATCAAAAAGGGGGAAATTGTTGTGAACATTTTATTATGTTTTGATGATAGCCATACTAGCTGTTATAGCAAGCCTGAATTAAGTTAGAAATCTCTGTATAAGTCTTTACTTAGTGTCTTACATGTTGTATAAGTTGAGTCAGACAAGTAATGTACTAGTTGGTAGGATGGCTTAGTAAAACAGAAATTTCGACAGAGTAAAGGCAGCCAAGTATCAGCAAAGAAGCATGAAGACATATGGCCTGACTTATAACCAAGGAAGTCTGTGATGACCTTTGATAAGCTGAGTTATATTACAAGTGATGAAATTCAATGTTTAGGGTGTACACTGACCTCACACAAATCAAGATTAGAGAAGTGCAAGAAATGCCTGAAAGATCAAAGAAATCGAGAAAGCAGTCAACCGGCAAAGTAAACTGTCTACCGGCTAAGTAAATGAAAAGAAGTGAAGGAAGAATGTTGGGAGGATTTTGCATCATTAAACAAAAGAAAATTTATAAACCTATACTTCACATGCAAACTAACTCCTAACCGACCAAATATCGGGTAGTTGATAGCATAGTAGGGTAAGTACAGGGTCGATCCACAGGGAAAAGGGATGTTGAATCTAATTTCACTAATTCCTATCAATTGCTACTCAAGAAAACAAATAAACGAAAGAACGAACAAATAACATATAGCACAAGTAAACTAAATCTAAGCTACAACAAAATAAAACAATCTAAACTAAAAAGACATGGGCTCAAACAATGTACAAACTAAGTGATTTCAATCCTAGTTATTCTCATGATTCTAAGTCAATTTGTTGTTTCACCTTTACACGAGATACAAATCCCTAATTCCTTAGTGAATTTAATCTCAAGCTATGGATTCCTAATTCCTTAGTGAGTCCAATTTATCAATCTCTCATCTTCCGAATGTTGAGATCGATTTACCAAACAAAACTCGGTGTAGATTCAGGTTAACTCTCGTATTTTAGAATCTAACAACCTAGATAATTAATCCATTAATTTGTCATCATTAATGATTAAAGATCCTATCTTTCTATGGTGATCTAGTCTACGCAACTTCCGTATGTTGTAAACGTATCAATAGCAAACTGATCTCTCGAACTAATTCACATAATAGCATCAAAATCATAGAACGATACAAAATAAATTAAAGATCATAAAAAACGAATAAGGACTGAAAAAATTAAATAAATAAACTCACGTAGTTTGGTACATGATTGAATCCATGAATCGAAAACGGAAGAAAAACGACATCTAATCTAACCCGGATCACCCGAGCACAAGGCTCGGGTGACCGCCTTGATTGCCTCGTGAGTCGCCGCCGCTTTCTCGTGAATAATGCGGCCGAAATAAATTGTGTGTTTTTAGGTTTTGGCAAAGGGCTGCTTTTATAGATGCATATGTCGGTGAAAACAAATTTGATGCGGTCGCTTAAGTCGGTTCCTCCGACGCACGCCGACGCTCGCTTGAGGCACGGTCAAGGCTCAGATCAATTTTGGACCTTGGACGCTAGTTCAACTCGACTCAAACTTCTAAAATTCATATCTTGAGTTGTAGACCTCCAAAAATTATGATCCGAATGTCATAAAAAGCTCTCGGAAAACTCTAACACTTTCATTAAGGACTCTTCTTCGAAAACGCCTTTTGATTAGCCCGTCGTATTACGAGTCGTTTCGGGATTTCCCAAGCTTTATTTCATCTTCATCCTCTTGTATCTCTTTCTTTCCACTTTAATCTTCAATCAAACATCATTTAGACCTCTTCCATTCCACATTTGTGCACCTAAAAGATGACAAAACCGAGCAAAACGTAAAACCATACAAAATAGATAATAAAACCACGATATTTACTCGATTTTGCATTTTAACTATTCAAAACGTCATTTGCTCAATTAATCGATTATAAGCTCGAATTCTACTTAAAAACATCCATATATGGGGAATATTGATATAAAATATATCCTTATAAAACACTACAAATTGACCCTTAACAACTCCCCACACTTATCTTTTGCTCGTCCCGAGCAAAACAAAACGAAACATACTATCAAGAATCCACATAACCCGACACGAGATATAGTCAAAATCATGACAAGCTAGTATTCAAAGAAATCGACCTCACTCGGTGATGTGTGTGCAGAACCTACTAAACTTCCACCGATCCTCTCACGATATAATACATCAAGCACTAACAGCTTATCCGGTCAACTAAACGAAAACTCATTCTATCTACAAAGACTTACCTAACAAAAACTAATTACCAAGAACATAGTAACCAACTCACAACTAAATTCCTTTACTTAGTACCAAGAAAATACCTTCGGTCTCTACTGGGTTTAGATCAACTTGACTTAGAATTCCAAAAAAAGCGATATTTTATATTTCCTATCGTCGCGTCTCAAAAGTATAACACACTCCCTACATTGTGAGGCAATCACCCCGAGATCACTCAATCCCTTCATCGTCGAAGGTAAACCACACTCCCAATTGGGGCAAGTATCCAAATGGACTCGAGGTGATAGATATAAACAAAATTCCCATAAAAGAAATTTTATTCATTTATTATTTATAGATATATATATTTTTATATTTTTCAAACTCTTTGGAAACTCTCGGTCAAATATATTTCTAACACATTCAAGACTCTCAAAGTTCTCAAGAACACTAAGGTACTCGAGAGATTCTAACGTGAGTATAGCACAAGTTCTTAACTTTCATTAATGCTAAATAAGTGTTATCTCAGATCAAGAATTAACTTCCCTTTAACTAACCGGAAACTATTCTATATTTGGCTCTTCATCTAATAGGTTCGTGAAATGAAGTTCAAGTGAGTATCGACTTACTAAACCTATTCTCAGAACATGATATGACTACTGATAACAACTAAAGGTGCCAGATTATAAAACTAGCATGCCAGTGAAATGTTACTCAGGACTAAACAAAAATTTTTTGAAAATTGAAGCACTTTTCATAGAAAATTATAACTAATATGAGCAAATGAAAGTAGATACATAAATCATCTATCCCCTCCCCACACTTAGATTGCAACTTGTCCTCAAGTTATACTGTAAATAAAACAAATAGATAACTTAGCCGATTGGATGCTTGCAATTCCGAAAAATTGGTAAAACCAAAATCACATATAGCTCAAGAGATCAGGAGCATCACAGTAAACTGAATTCATCGTGAAAGTGCACAATAGCTATCAAAATATCCTGCAAAGACTTGATCGATTGCAAAAAGAGTCTTCGGGAAAAAGAAAAGATTACATATATAAAGCACATGAAGAAAAGGATCATAGAGATTTTTCAACTTAAGCTCAACTAAAGATTGAATACTATACATGAAATACTACAAAGTCGTAGGCTAGGTGCAACTATATGAAAATATACTACAATGCAATCTACATGATATGCAATCCTAAAAATAAAATAAAATAAATAAATTCTCGACAGTGCTCAGCCGAGCAAGTTGACCCTCGACAACTCTACAAAGTGACTACGGCCTATGCAGAAACTAAAATAAAACGAGGTAGTATTACGAAACCGACGCTTAACTACACTCAAGAAAAATAAAAGAAAAATAGAAAAACAATGCAACTAGATGACATGCAACTAAATGATATGCATCTCAATGATATTCAAAAATAAAAGAAAATAAAAGAAAGAAAACTAGCCCACTCATTTGCAACATGACATGTATATAATAAACGCTCTACCGATAATGACAAAGTTACGATAAACGCCAAGATCGCTTCATTACATGCGCAGTGTAGACGCTTTTAAGACTCGTCAAAGGTGATAGCATTATGGAAACCAACAATTAGCTATACTAAATGTATATAACTCATAAGGTTTCCATCGTAGCAACGGAAAACCGATAAGCACTACCCAAATGAGTTATAAAAATAACAAGGAAGCACATAAGTCTCAAAGCTCACAAGATTCATCATAGCGGTATGTAGCATACGGGAACCGACATTAGCTACTAATTAACAAATAAGGCCGCTTATAGCATACGAGAACCGACAAAGAATTATAACTTGCATAGATGAATCATGTATAAGGAATAAGATCATTTACTTAGCATGAATTCATAGATGGAAAGGTATAACATTCATATTCGTGACATCTATGTAAAAATAAATAGGCCACAGATGCTCGAATGTAAGCAATCCATACTAAATAAAAGCATTAGGAATGAGATCAAGAAAAACTCGACTACTGAAATCGCGTTTCAAAGACAACAGACGGCCGCTCACCTCAAAATACACTTTGGACGAGCGTTCAAAGAAAACAAACGCTGCTTGACTTGAAAACCAACCGACGGACGCTCGAAAGCATAGACGCCGTCCTGGTCCTTTAAACCGTAATGCAGTCGAAAATATTTGAACGGACGAGCGCCCAATACTTTCAAACGCTCGCTTACTGCAGCTAAAAAAATCGGACGGGCGTTCACTAACTTGAACGCTTCGTCCAACAATCAATTTGCATAGAAAACGCAGGAAACACAAAGAAACCCTAATTTCTTAAAAGATCATACATCAAATATCACAGAGCAAACACATCAAATTAAAGCACGAGGGTTAGACTAGATTGCAACAACATATAATTCACGCCTCACAAATCGAGTAAAAAAACTCTTTGCACATTCTTAACCTAACGGTCATCGAAACACGGCAAAAATAAAAACTCTCTATTTATTCAACGCTATCTTATTGAAAACGAAAAAAAAAAGTAACAAAATCGAGAAATTAATTCAACCAAATTCAACAAAACGCCGATTCCCCGGCAACGGCGCCACTTTTGTTGGGAGGATTTTGCATCATTAAACAAAAGAAAATTTATAAACCTATACTTCACATGCAAACTAACTCCTAACCGACCAAATATCGGGTAGTTGATAGCATAGTAGGGTAAGTACAGGGTCGATCCACAGGGAAAAGGGATGTTGAATCTAATTTCACTAATTCCTATCAATTGCTACTCAAGAAAACAAATAAACGAAAGAACGAACAAATAACATATAGCACAAGTAAACTAAATCTAAGCTACAACAAAATAAAACAATCTAAACTAAAAAGACATGGGCTCAAACAATGTACAAACTAAGTGATTTCAATCCTAGTTATTCTCATGATTCTAATTCAATTTGTTGTTTCACCTTTACACGAGATACAAATCCCTAATTCCTTAGTGAATTTAATCTCAAGCTATGGGTTCCTAATTCCTTAGTGAGTCCAATTTATCAATCTCTCATCTTCCGAATGTTGAGATCGATTTACCAAACAAAACTCGGTGTAGATTCAGGTTAACTCTCGTATTTTAGAATCTAACAACCTAGATAATTAATCCATTAATTTGTCATCATTAATGATTAAAGATCCTATCTTTCTATGGTGATCTAGTCTACGCAACTTCCGTATGTTGTAAACGTATCAATAGCAAACTGATCTCTCGATCTAATTCACATAATAGCATCAAAATAATAGAACGATACAAAATAAATTAAAGATCATAAAAAACGAATAAGGACTGAAAAAATTAAATAAATAACCTCACGTAGTTTGGTACATGATTGAATCCATGAATCGAAAACGGAAGAAAAACGACATATAATCTAACCCCGGATCACCCGAGCACAAGGGTCGGGTGACCGGCCTTGGATTGCCCTCAGAGCTGCCGTTGCTTTACTGTGAATAATGCGGCTGAATAAATTGTGTGTTTTTAGGGTTTGGCAAAGGGCTGCTTTTATAGATGCATATGTCGGCTGAAACAAATTTGATGCGGTCGCTTAAGTCGGTTCCTCCGACGCGCGCTGGGCGCTCGCTTGAGGCACGGGCCAAGGCTCAGATCAATTTTGGACCTTGGACGCTAGTTCAACTCGACTCAAACTTCTAAAATTCATATCTTGAGTTGTAGACCTCCAAAAATTATGATCCGAATGTCATAAAAAGCTCTCGGAAAACTCTACAACTTTCATTAAGGACTCTTCTTCGTAAAATGCCTTTTGATTAGCCCGTCAGATTACGAGTCGCTTTGGATTTTCCCAAGCTTTATTTCATCTTCATCCTCTTGTATCTCTTTCTTTCCACTTTAATCTTCAATCAAACATCATTTAGACCTCTTCCATTCCACATTTGTGCACCTAAAAGATGACAAAACCGAGCAAAACGTAAAACCATACAAAATAGATAATAAAACCACGATATTTACTCGATTTTGCATTTTAACTATTCAAAACGTCATTTGCTCAATTAATCGATTATAAGCTCGAATTCTACGAAAAACATCCATATATGGGGAATATTGATATAAAATATATCCTTATAAAACACTACAAATTGACCCTTAACAAAGAACTAATCAGCTAAGTCAGCAGGAACACTTAACCGGTCAAGTAATAGACAAGTGAAGGAACAACTAAGCAATTCAAGCTTCCTCGTAACGTGAAGAGTTAAGGAAGATTCATAAGATCAAGGATTAAATGCGTAATCAATCAAGGATGGATTTTATGATAGACGTTGGAAAAAAATCCGGATCACTGAAATCAAGGAGAATATAATCAAGGGGGAATCAAAGTTTAAATCAAGGATTATTCTCCACATTAAATAGCCAACGGACAGAAATACAAATCAAGGATCATCAAGGCTATAAATAGAAGGCATTGAAAGAAAGGAAAAATAGCGATTGATATATACAAGAACAAGCAGAAACTCACAAAATCCTAAGCCTTCTATTTGAACTTAAAAGGACACATCTAAAGATCAACTCGTAAATCGAGTTCCAATTCCAAATCAAGCACTTAGATTGATCAACAAATCTGTGAATCCAATTCACACCAGTTTGCAGCAATTGAATCAGAGAAATCTGAGAAGGAGTTGCAACCCCTTGTGATAGCTGCTGAAGGATTTGTTCTCAAGGAGCATTGTTGAAGACTGAGTCACTGAAGCTTTTGAAGCCAGGGAGTGATAGTCTTGTAGACTGTGAAGCTTGTATAGCCCAGGACAATCTTACTATTGTATTGGTGAATGACAATAGTGAATTCCTACAATCATCACAGGAGAAGAGTGGATTAAGGGATTACACCACCCTGAACCACTATAAACCTTTGTGTCGATTTACTTTCAGCACTTTATTTTATTGCATACTATATCTGTGTATGCATAACCTACTTTGAAACAACATTAAAAGAAGGGACTTATCCGCTGCCCAAAATCTTTTAAAACGAGAAAAGTTTTTGAAAATCCACTATAGTCATTCAACCCCCCCCCCCCCTCTGACTATAGTTTTACCCTTCTCTGGGACCAACACAACTCTTGCCCAACTTCAAATGTTGCCACCACACAATACATAGAAACTTGCTAAACTTTCGGCACATCAAGGGAATGTAGACCAAAATTAGGCTAAGGTCGGATAATAATGAGGCTAATCATGAATGACTAGTTTCGAGTGGGGTCTCACCACTCTACAAAGGCTGAGATGAGGACAGGTGGACAATATGTTCGATAAGATCATTTGGGTATGGTCATGTCAAAGAAATTCCATAACCGTCATCCCTAACTCCGAATCCAAACACCTTTCTATTTCGCCTCAAAAGGATATCAAGCCTAAGTTCTAGTTTCTATGGAAGCATGCTTACATGATTGCACAAAATTTTGCATGTTAACAAAAGATCGAAATATACGTACACAAAGAATTGACACTACAAACAAAGATTCGCTATTAAAATGCACTTACATGTCACCAAGGTTACTCATTTCATTGAGGTACTCACTCTATCAATTGCAAAACCATATCTTTCAACAAAAGGTGGTTTGTTGTGCTTTAAAGTGCTCGAAAATTATCAAGGCTAAGTGTTTCTCAAACATTTAATGACATTACCCGTTGTTGGACTAACTACATTCCCACTCCCCACTTACGAACTTGCATTGTCCTCAATGTGAGTGGTAAGAAAGTAGTTAGGGAAACAAAAGGGAATCAAAACTAGTCAAATCAAGTACCAGGATGCTATAAAAGGGTGGGTGGGTGGCCATGAACATGAAGACAACCAATGAAATGATAAGCAATCCCAAGTACAAGCAAAGTATCAACCAAAACGTAGACACAAAATGATCATTGGCCAGACCGGGCCTCACAAAAGAGCAAAAATATTATACCATTTTTTTACGGGCTGCCTCCTGGTAGTGCTTTTGTTTAACGTCGTTTGCTCGACTGGATTATTTGGTAGAAATGATGGAAATTATACAGATCATCAAGTATGGAGCTATACGGTAAAAACATGGATTATTGAGATTATCGTGCATGGATACCACTAACAATTACCAACATAAGCATGTAGCAAATAAGCACAAAATCCAACCAAAAGATAATGCTTAAGAAGTAAAAAGAAAGTAACCATTGTTGCTGTATTTATAGTCTATAGCTAGACTTATGCATGGCACATTTCTTTAATGCACGGGTGGTGGGTCATTCTTATGCACCGCATCTGCCTTTTTCATCAAAACCGGTCTCCAACATAATGTAAAGGAATGCCACCAATCCCAACTATTTTGACATTTTCCTTTGATTTTCGAGCTTTCAGTTTGTGAGCTATCGCTTTATCGCTCACATCTTCTTCAACTACCTGCATGTTAGTACGATCTACAACAAGAGGACATGAAGTGTCCACAAAAGAACAAGATTCTAGTGTAGTGCGTGGATATTTCAATGAAGTGTAGATGTTGAAGACAACTCTCTCATCATTCACTCCTAAACTAAGCTCTCCCTTACGGCCCCGTTGCTAAAAATGTTCTATGAGGATAAGGGGTGTAGTGTACTTTTCCTCCATATCCATAACAACAAAATCTACGGGGAAGTATAACTTATCGACCTTCACTAGTACATCCTCAATGACTCCCTTTAGACGTTTTATGGATCTATCTGCAAGTTGGAGAGTCATCTCCGCACGCTTAAGCTTGCCTAAGCCAAGTTTCATGAAATCATTGTAGGACATGAGGTTTATGCTTGCACTGAGTTCACAAAGCACCTTCTTAAACAAAAATCTCCCAATCTCACATAGGATCGTAAAACTCCCGGGGTCTTTAAGCTTAGGAGGGAGCTTATGTTGAAGCACGGCGGAGCACTCCTCACTCAAACACACCATCTCATACTCTTCCAACCGTTTCTTGTTGGAGAGTATGTCCTTAAGAAACTTTCCATACGCCGGCATATTAGTGAGTGCTTCGATGAAAGGGATATTAATATTCAAGTGCCGAAAAGTGTGAAGAAAACGTGCATACTTCTTATCCAACTTCATCTTTTTAATTTCCTCTCGAGGGGGATAGGGTAAGGACTCAAGATCAAAATCTTTAGGGATATAAGTCATACCTTTCTTACCTTTGTCTCTTGGTGAAGTTATAGAAGCTCTTCTCAAAATCTAGGCATTCGGCGGATGCCATTCCTCATTGGCGTGGGGCAAATTGTCGCTGTTAGCTTCAGAAACCTTTTGTTTATAATTGGCCTGCGCCAGTTTTCTATTGGCCTGCGCCAATTTTCCTGCTGAAGTCTTTGTTTCTCCTTTTTTCATATTGGCTTGCACCAATTCAGCATCGGTGGGTGTCATTTTCACATGATCATTAAACAAGGTTCTCAAATCACTAAATCTCGGATTCTTGATAACGTGCAAAGCACTTACTAGCAAGAGGACTATGTCTATCATAGTAGAGTACTGGCGAGTCAAGGTCGATCCCACAGAGACTCGTAAGAACGTCTAATTATCAAGATTGAGCATGTCACGATTATTGTCAACGACCAACTATAATATAGACGGTAGTAAATTTGGTGCCTCAAACTATCAAGGTTATGCTAATTCACACTAAGCAAAAATGAGTTTATAGTGTATTAGTTCAATTATGAGCAATTAGTTATTCCCCCCACACATGCAACAGTCCTCCCCATTGATGAATTTATTCATTGTTCAGCTACGGGTACAACTCCTAACCCTATCTACTCCGAAAATTGTAGTAGACAATCTATACGCAAGCTACCCTTGTTAATTTGTCCGTAATAGCCCATACGCATAAAGAACTAGAGCTGTCGATTTTGAGCGCTAACTCATACCGCAAACCCGCCTAGACAGCTATCGACATTGATCAGCACGTTCCTAGGGTCCATTCAAGATAATGCCAAACATAGAACTTCACTATTAGTATTTCGTGCTAGTTTACGATGACATGCAAATAGTTGATCAGGCTACTAACATGTAAATTAAATCTATCGATCAACATAGCTGGAGCCGATTATCATGAATTAGTAATTTACTAGGTATTCAAATCTAGCGATATAGACCGTCGCAGATCTGAAGAACGCAACTACTATTTTATGATTTCTTAACCAACAAATCAGGTCTATAACACATGGGGTAAAATAAACTAACTACTACATGAATAAAGTAAATAAGCAATTAAAACATGCTAGTCGAATAGAACAATGATAGATCTACATCTTGGAAAAGACAGCAAATTATACCCTTGAAAATGAGCATAGATCTCCTTCGGATCTCACTAAGGCGGCGACTCCGTCGTCTCTCGACCAGAACCCATAAAATAAATAAAATAAAGACAAATAACTTTTATTGCATCATTTGCCTTGAATAATTTGGGTGCATTGAATTCTGAGGTGAAGCCTCTTATTTATAGCTATCTAAACCAACTTAGAAACACCTAGTTCTAACCCTCGTTCAAGAAAATGTGTTTCGGAAGGATCTCAAATTTCGGTAAACCGGCGGCACCTCCCGGTAAACCGGGGGTATTTTTGTCCTTTTTCTTCAGCCGACTTAACTTGGAAGTTTCTGGAATACCCTAGGCCCATTCCTTTCGTTCAGTCCACTTCCGATTCGTCCATGATGCTCAAACCAATATTTGGTATCCTGAAAATAATCAAATAATGCATGAAATAATATCGAAATAGGGAAAATAAACGCTAAGTGCAGATTTCTCGACTCACGAACCCGACATATGCTATTCAACTCTAATGGTTCATATTTATAGGTCGAAACAACTATTTTTAGCTCATAATGGATAGAATCTTGATGCCGTAGGATAGACTATTTTAACCGTCTCAACTACCCCCCACTAGCCTTTTGCTTGTCCACGAGCAGAGTATCTAGGCGGAATGTACCTCCAAATTCAATCTCCATCAACTACCACATATTCAATCAAGATTTCTGGAAGAAACACATATTAAGCCACAATCCATAAGCTTCCCCTTAATCACTACATATCATGCATCAATGTGTCGTGTGATGAATCAGTTGTGATAGTGCATTCGTGAAGAGAATCAAGTTGTATTAACCACACAATCTTAACTTATATGCGCATACACTCGCTCATCTTGCCTTCAGACTTGGTTACACAACATGATACCTTAATCGGGTCGGGCGGACTCGGGGACTGAGCATCGCTCTTAAGTCCTCGTTTGTTTCTTTTTATACGAGTGTCATGCCCTTTTTACACGAGTTCGCTTCCCTCACTGCCTTTCTTTCATATCTATTTTTTTCATTTTTTTTTTCTTTTTTTTCTTTTTTTCTTTCTGCAATAGCTGTGCGTTTTACACTCCATCAGCTTTGCTTGGCAGATTTCCTCAATTTTTTCTCTTGCTCTCATAAGTCCATTTTGTCTCGGTTCCTCTTGCGGTGTTCAAGTTGCTTCCCTTGTCTTACAACAATTTGTTAAAGAATATAGATAGACAAATAATGATTCCCGGTTAAAATCATCTAATCTAAACACTTCTCACTCAGATTATGTGTTCAAATATTGATTGCAATGATAGAAGCGTTCCGTTAGATAGGAACAAATTGGATAAATACTGATAACTCTCGGATAGAGTATTCGAACGGAAATATCGATTAGATGATGAACTTTTGGTTCTAAGCCATCTCTGACGATTAATCAACAATTCGAAGTGTTTTTCTTGCGTATTCTTGATAAACCAGACGCAATAAATCAACAAAGCCTAAAGTGATGTCTCTTTCTCCTTCAAGTTTACCTACTACGGTACCAGAGTGGATATGATCTCCACTGGACATACGTAACGCTTTAGCTAGTACGCGAAAGTGATACCATGATTCTTCCGTCTATCAATAACGCATGCATTGCACGGTGGATGTGAAGAAGTAGGCCATTATCCCGGCAATAATGAGCCAAGCTAGTATTTGCGAAACAGGCATGAAAAACCCTCAGATGGCTTTGTCAATTTCTCGATAAAGAGAAATATGACCAACAGTAGTTCGAATGTATAGAAAAATAAATTTTTTTTATACTTCTGATTATTAGATAGTGCTCATAAATTTCATAATAAATACCTAAAGATTCATAGTGAACTTCGATGGGAGTTTCTCTTGAAGCAATAACGCGTTGATCTAGTCGCCACCGGAGCCACAAAGGACATTTTATAAATTCTAATTATTATAAGATATATTGAATTTTGAAATAATAATATAATAATAACATAACAGGTACAAACAATAAATCGACGTACCCATTCTATGACAACTTTCAGCTTTCCCTCTATTTCTGTGCCTTTAGTAGGCCTAGTATTTCCGGCAATTGCAATGGCTTCTTTATCTTTTCATGTTCAAAAAATAATTAATAAGTTACTACTTCATGCAACATAACACATGTTCATTCTTCCATACTAAATTGAATATGCTATAGCTCACTTCAAATTTAACTTGGGCTCCTTTTCTACCGATTTCTTACTTGAAAACGTGCAATAAGCAAGCTAAAAACAGTGTTTTAGAAATTTCAAAATTATTCCCTTTTTAGACTATCCAAACTTAGACGCCTACACCCCCCCATTATTGTAGACATTGTCCTCAATGACTAATAATAATGAAAGAAAAAGGTACTTAGCACTGGAATTGATCAGCTGAGTCAAATTGAATACCGAAGTAGAATCATTAGCTCCTAGGTCATTCCTCTTCCAAGTTGTTACATGTGTCTCAAAATACTTCCAAAAACTGTGAGTAATGACGCGGCCTTTTCTAGTGCTAAACCAGTCCTTAACCGACAGTGTATCGGGTCAAACTGTAGTGCTAGTATGGTGAGTCAGAGTGTCGAATCCTCAGGGAAACTTGGTAATTCTTCTAAGTGTGGTTAAACACCAAAGAGCTGTTATTAACTCGATCTAAACCGCAATTTTATAACACAGATGACTACTATTCTACTTAACATAAAATAAATGCGTAATTTAAAAGTTATTCTAATATAAAATAGGGGGAATGAGGGAGAAGGACAGAAATATTTCATCAATTGAGTAGAAGGACAGTCTTTTGAAACTTTTGCATAAAGGACAAAACTATTTATTCACTGTCGAAATTCACTTGTGTTCGAAATTTCTTGTTTAAATTCATTTGCCGAAATTCATTTATCGAAATTCACTAATTTTCAAAATTCATTGTCGAAATTCACCGATTTTCGGGATTCATCAGAAAATTCACCGTCGAAATTCACCGATTTCGGGATTCACTGGGAAGATTCACTGATTTTCTGGATTCACTGTTTGTCCTTCTCGCTATAAAAATTATGCAGTTGTCCTTCTCCCTATAAAAAATATGTAGTTGTCCTGTTACTTAAAAATATTCCAGATTGTGTCCTTATCCCTAATTTCCCATAAAATATATATAGATATAAAAATATATATAGATGTACATAAATTGCAAAATATATATATAGATATAAATATATAGATACCAATATATAGTTTAGACAGATAAGTTTATAGAACTAGCCAAAGTTTATATAATTGAATTATACGATCTTTTCCAGTAAACGGAATGTGTTCGATCTTTCCTTTTATATTAGGTCCAATTGAGTAAATGAAACGGTGCACTCCTCGAGGTTAACAATTCCTCCTCACACGAGCGTATGAAATTGTCATATGTCATTGTCATCAGTTCAATCTCCACAACTGGCCCCATGCTAATCTCGGTTAGTCTAGAACAGTACCGAGTACAAATCTACCCCGGATAAAAGAGGTTATTCCGTTTGTCAGACGGCCGATGTTATTCAAAAGGCTCCGGTTGTCAGGCGGATCGATTTAACTTTCCGGTGTTAGTTTCAATTAAACCGTTGATTTTAACATTATTACGATCTCGAGCACAATTTTAATAAGATCTATCTTTCCCAAGACAAATCTGCCCCCGGGTAGGAAATAGGATTCCGTAGTCACGCTTTCGCACGGCCAATTTTACCCTCCGGTTTTTCTATCTTTTATCTCATATCCTAACTTCTCTGGTCAGTTCATCGTTAGGTTATATGGTGCGATTCATTTTGGTTAATTACGTCAATCCGAATATTATCAATACGTTACAAAATAGAAAAAGATTCAATTAACTCAATTTTAGTCAATTTTAATTAGACAGCATTCCTTTACCGAAAAGATCGAGATAAAATGATTACATAATTTTGGCTAGTTATTAGAGTTAGCCTAAAAACATTATAACAACGAAAAAGATAAAAACAAACATAAATACTTAAGAAAATTTACCGACATTACAAATGTTGAATCGAGTTGTACTTTCCGTATATTACAACGACTTCAACAACACCAACTTCCGATAATTTCCGAGCATTACAACGATACTACGAAATTATTATTTTTGGCGTAAGGCCTATTTACAACTACTACTAATTAAAAAGAAAATAAGAGGAGAAGATATATATATAAAGATGTATATATATATATTGGTACATCTCGGCTCTGTTGCAATGAGCTCCTTTATATAGATGAAAGTCTTGGGGCCGGACCGGTCCGAGATCAAGCCGGACTGGTCCGGTGTAATGATTGATTCCACCGCCTTGATTACAATCAGCATGTGCGGTGATAATTATAATTATAATTATATATAACTTATAGAATTCATATCTCGAGTTCTGGATCTCCAAAAATCATGATTCAAGAGGCATCGGAAAGCTCTCGGGAAAATCTACAACTTTCGTGAAGGACTCTTCTTCAGATAATGTCGTTTTGATGACTCATTCGTTTGTCGAAGAGATTTCTCGATTACCACTTAATCGAATCGATTAGCCACTTGACCACTTCGATTGACCACTTGACCACTTAAGCAATTCGATTGACCATTTAAGCTCGTGACACTCTCTAAATCCTTCCAGAGATATGATTATACTTTAACATGTCGATTCTCGGGGTCTCGGTTTATAAATCTGCAATAAAATACCACAAATACCCACGTAAATCGACTTACACTCCGATTTACTAAAATCGGTACAAAATGATAACTTTTTACTATTATTACTACTAACTACTCTAAACTATAAAGATTAATATTTCATACTATTTATACCATAATTTCATATATTTTATATAGAATTCGTTGATAAAACATAATAATATAACGTATATTTAATCATACAAAAGTAGTATATCAACTACTCCCCACTTAGCTTTTGATCGTCCTCGAGCAAAAATAAGCGGTAATAAAAGATAATATAATTGATCAGATTATAATTTTTAATGTAATTTATATTGTCAATATTATAAATATATTACTTATTCTAATTTAAAATTGTAAGAAGACAGAAAGTGTATATAACTTAAATAACTTAAACATTAAATATTATTTAGATGAAATTGTACATGTAATAATTAATAAATATAGATAAAATATTAGAATTATTTTTAATCGCAACTATTATGAAATCTTGGAATCAGAAACTTGGTCATGTAGTCGACAAAAATGGCTTATAAAGTTTAGACTCAATATGTTTAGTTAATCGGAAAAAAGGGAAATCAAAAAGAGAAAGAGGCAAGTCGTACGTACCTACATCTTCATATTCTTGATCAAAAAATAATCATCGATTAATAGCATTTCTTTTTTTTCTTTTCAAATTAAGAACTGAAAGCGTGAGTGTGTGTAGAAAATCAAACTTACAAGCATTGCTTCATCAAGATTGATCGGAGTACTACTCTTTCGATCGAAAATTACAAGTCCGGTTTCCTTAAACTTGTAATCATTCTTGAGATCTTATGATTCGACTTTTTCTTTTTCATTCTGTGCCTTCATTCCGAGCAATAGGACATTTCGAGATAATACCCTAGCTGGACTACTATCATCAGGCAATCGGGAGCTTTTAACCTCATAGTGATATAAGACATTTCGAGATAATACCCTACTCACTCAAATCATTGGTAGCTACAACCGATATATTCTTTTTATTTTTAATTTGTCGATCACAGATAAGGAAGATACCTGGTGTTTGATTAATTCTGTGTAAATATGGTGCTTCGTTCTTAATTCAGAATATTAATATATCCGAACTTATTACCAAAATCGACTATCTTGCAAGTGTCATGAGGTAAGATCGAATATACTAATACTTATCTAATTTTTCCAATCTCAGCATATACCAAAACTTAGCTTTTATGTCTTCATCTCTTTTCATAAGTACGTACAAACTTGCGGAATTTCAAGGAAATGTAGACCAAAATTAGCTAAAGGTTGGTTATTTCTAGTTAATCACAATAGCCATTTCGAGTGAGGTCTTGATCACTCTAATCAAGGCTGAGGTAGGAACTAAAATTGGAAATTTATTTAGGTAGGCTATTTGGCTATAGTTATATTTTTGTGGTGCCAAAAATCGACATCCCTAGTCCAATTCCAAACTCATAATTCATATTGAAAAGAAAATGATTCTAAAAATTTTACTTATAATTATCAACATACTTATATAATTTCATGAAAACAATATCTAATATTAAGTACTTAATTATATAAACTTAAAATCTTATTAAAATCTAAATTAGACATAAAATATAATTATAATATATCTAATATAATTTACTTAATTAAAAACTTATTCTTCCAAATTATATCATTCTTTATTCATATTTATATATTAACTACTTAATTTATCTAAAAATTAAAAATAAGTAAAGAAATTTTTTGATAATTTTATAATTTATAACTATTTTCGAAAATTTTAATGAATTTTATAACCAAACTCTACTCCCCACTTACGAAGTGGCATCGTCCCGATGTTCAATGAGTATTAAATAAGTAGGTTTGAAAATAGAATTAAAATTATCTATTATCGTTATTATTTTGATTTTCTTACTTAACGTATACGAATATAAATAACAAACAACTTAAAAAAAACTGAAACATATATATATTAAACAAGATAGATTATTACAAACTTAAAAGAACAACATAAACTTAACCGAACTAAAAAAAACTTCAAACTTAACTTAACTTAACTCATTAAAACTTAAACATTAAAAACTAACCACCAACCAACCATCTAAATCGTAGACGAACAACCCGGTGTATCAACCGGTAACAAGCCAACTCGATTATCTCTAGACGGAAAAATTTCATCCGTCTCCAGCTCTCCCACTCCACTCGCTTGAGTACAAAGATGCGAAATCATCCAAGCATTAGGCATAGGTTTCCCCCTACTGCCTCTCGTGATTGCAAATTCCAACACTGTCCTTTGAATCAAAATACCCCAATCCACAAATTCACCAAATGCCAAAGCAAAAAGTAGAAGCATTTCATTATCACTAAGGCTCCCGAAATCCCAAGTAGCTAGGATACACCCTAGAGTTAATGAAATGTTTCCACGCCTTTAAGTGTGGAAGTAAAGCACGCGTGGACATATCGTGATTTGTGTCGAAAAGTGGAAACAGACATTGGAAAGACTCATGGACTTTGTTCAAATGATTATACGAATTTTGTAAGCCCCATTTCATCTCAAAATGTTGCATCGTAACGGGTGGAATTTCGAAAAGTTGGTTGATAATAGAAGAAGAGAAGGGAACAGCCACTCCTCTTACCGAGACAATTTGAGTGATATCGATCATGGATGTCGTCATGAGGGCAGAATAAAATTCTCGAACTATCGAGACATTTATCCTTCCTCTCGGTGTACTGACGAACTTCTTCCAGCCAAACCCTCGAATAATCGTTTTACCCCATCGATCAATTTTATCGACATTTAAACCTTTCTCCAACTGGATTGGAGAATTCGCAAATCGAGGGTGTAAAATGATATTCTCGTTAGAAGCTTGAGATTCCGGAAGATCCGGAGTGTTAGGCTCGTATGAATTGACAGATGGAGATGATCGGTTCGACATTTTTAAAAGCTAGATGAAAAGTAAAAAAAAAAAATTGAAAGTAGATAGAAAGTAAAGATATGGAATGGTTTCTCATGCCCTGACCTCCTTTAATAGATAGAAAATTATACATACGTGGATGCACTAGACAGACTCAAAAAATGACTCATGCCATTTCCCTTCACGGCTCGGGCCGACAATGAGCCGGACCGGTCCGGCCTCATCTTCCATTTACTGAGGACAAAGGTAAAAGTCAAGTTGTGTTTTGTTTTTTTACTTCACGTGTGTAATACTACCTATCTCCTTGAAGATATTTCATAAAGATTAATACGAACGGATAAAACGACATATTATATTTTTGTAAAATGACGTAGTAATGATACAAAAATTATTTTTGGGTTTTTTATAGTTTTTATAAAAACTAAAACGATTTAGAATGCAAACCAAATTTTGATAAAACGACTATAAAATCAAAATAATCGAAAATGAAAACAAACCAATATCTAAATGACAAATATCGAATAAAATGTGCAGTAAAAATGTTTAATCAAACATAGTTATGAAATTCAATCTTCTTCATAGTCTTCCTCAGGATCGACATGAAAGCTTGAACTCGGAAACGACTGAGAAGCTGGTGGCTGAACTGTAGTCGTGGTCCTGACTGAACTATCAAGACCCATCGAACTCATGCCAGTCGTGATGTGTGCAAACTCAGTGAATCCTCCCCAACTAGACATTGCTGGTCTCTGAATACCTGTCGAAAATACACCTGTTCCACTAGATTGGCTCCCAAAAGGATATGACGATGGATGAAAGCTCGAAGGTGGTGGAATAGGTGTTACCCAATCTGGTAAGGTATATGGATCTGACTGACAAGGTGGATAGGCAGGATCATCAAAAGTAGGATTACGAAGCAATTGCTCGTTCCTCCTTAAACCTCTACGAATATCGTCACACCACTGCCTATTACTTTCAGCATATAAAGCCATGTTGGATTGACCACGTGCAACGTCTGATACTAAAGATTGAAACATATCATAGGTGATAGTGTTGGAGAAAGGAGTTTGTTGAGGCTGACTCGAAAAAGATAGAAAAGAGGAAGAAGATGTGAAAACTGGTGGAGCTGGTTGAGTTTGACGGCTTCTAATCAAAGAGCGTATACTACCATCCGGAAGCCTAGTCAAACTTGGTCCAATCAGATTTGCATCAGCCAGAGATAACTTGTCATTAGGCAAGACTGGTACTCCCACCCTACGACATAAATCTGAGATAAAACAAGGGAAAGTGAGATGACTCCACAGTCCAGCGATGACAATACTTTCAAAAATTCTTTTAAACATGACCTTTCCAACATCCACTTTAACATCAATTACCATCGCCCAAGCGATACAAACATCTTCCTTTCCATAAGCGATGTTTACTAGAAGGGTAGAGAGTGTGGCTAATGAATCTTTTAATCGCCTCTTAACCTCTAATACACTTCTCGTAGTTAAATCTATTTTCAACCCACACAAATGGTTGGGTCAAAAGCATCTTTGAGCTCTCAGGCGATCTACTCAAAACTCGCAGGATCATTTAAATTCAAAACTACCCTGTAATCCTCCACATCAGGAAAAACTTCAACTCCTAGAATTGCATTTATGACTTCAGGGTTAAAAGGAATATTTCTAGCTCTTAGGGTGCAGCTTTGCGACTCGATCACTCATCTTGTGACAATGTAGATAAAACTGAATAAAACTCAGCTACTAAAGTCGTATTAATCTCCCCTTCTCTTCTGGCTGCTAGTTCTAACCACTGTCGTTTTCTAAAGATATCTTTAACTTCATCTCCTAAGTCATTCAAATCTAAACCTTTTTCAACCAACACATCACATTTACTATAAATTTTCTCATACGCTTTCTTAGCCTCAGGTGATGCTGTTTTATTGAAGCTTACGCCTTCTTCTTCAGGTGATAAAAGTATTGTGCCTACGACCGGAGTTGATATAGAATGTTTGATTTACGCTTTGTGCCTACGATATTGGTAAAGCCAATCAACAACAAAACAACAACAAAAACAACAAAAATAAAAATGTCACAACACACTCAAAAATCAAAACAGTTGAAATTTATCTAAAAATTATGAAAAATAATGAAATTGATAACTAAATAAACTAAATTATACCTTAATATGAAGAAAACGTTGAAAAGTAGGCCGAAAAGTTGTTAAAGTCGCGGAAAAAATGTAGCTTGTTTTTTTTATCCTTTTTGATTTTTTTTCAAATTTGTGTATAAGAGAAGAGATGAAAAGAGGAAGAAATCAAGTAGTGGTAGTGTGAGAGGTGAATTTTTGTGGAAGAATTGATAAAATTTTTCGAGTGGTGGGGTTTGGGTGTGGGGTGCGGCTGCAAAATTAGGGAAGAAGAAGAAGAAAAGAAGGGGTCCCCGTCCTTTTTTATGATTTTAGACCCCGGACCGGTCCGGGTTAAGGGCCGGATCGGTCCGTGTTCATTTTTTTTTCTTTTTCCGATTTTTTTTTACTTTTTATGTTTTTTGATTAAAAATTATAAAAATTCTAATAAAACATTAATTAAAATCTTAAAGATAAGTTTATAATAATTTTTAAAACTTACTAAAATCTTTAAAAATAAAATTTGAAGGAAATTTTATAATTTTATAACAATTTCTAAAAATTTAATAAAATCTTTATAACACTTAATAAAAAGCTTATAAAAATTTAATAAATTTATATCAACTCTTATAAAACATCTAAATAAAAACTAAAAAAAACTTTTATAAAACTCCTCAAATTTCATAAAGATCCAATTTTATAAAATTTTCAGAAGTTATGCGAAAATTTTATAAAATAAAACATAAGAAAAGACTCAAAACTTAAGGGGTTCCTGATTCTTCGATTTCTAAATCTTCCAGAGTTCTGATATAACGCTCAATCAACCTAACTCCTAAAAATGAAGCATTTGAATTATTTCTCGGAATTCCATCGGGATTTTCGGATAACCACCTAATCGTTCCCTTCCTAACAATATTCAAACACTCATCCTGGGATTTGGTTGTGTTTTTCCCACAACGTCCAACATGTTCACTTTTTCCACAGATTCTCAGATCTCATCGAAACTTTGCCATTCTTTTATCGCACTCCTTGATGTTCCATTACAAACTTCTTCCAATCTAATCTCTCTCAACAATCTCTTGTTTTGTTCAAAAACTAAAGCTTCTATAGAAAACGCGACATCTTTATCTAGGCCTAATTTTAAAAGTAAAACAAAAACTCATATTCTATCTAAAAAAGGCATCCAGTTCTTTTACGTCTATCCGGTAAAAGACGAAAAAGAGTTTAAACATAAATAAAAATACGAGAAAAGTAGTAGTAAGGTAGATAGCACCGGTATTCGGTGATTTCGCTCTGCTTTTCAGTTTTTTCAGATTTTCTTCTTTTCAATTTGTCGGGGGATCAATCAGTAGCATTACTTCTTCTTTCAGTGTGATTCCTTCTCCCTCCACAAATAACTTTACTCTGTGGCCATTGGCTATAAAAGTTGTATTTCCATCAGTTAGTTCAACGACTCCAGATTTGTAAACCCGTGTAACTTTAAATGGACCTGTCCATCTTGACTTAAGCTTACACGAAACAACTTTAAACGTGAATTGTACAAAAGCACTCGATCACCTACATGGAACTCACGTTTAAAGATTTTCTTATCATGGAAAGATTTCGTGTGTTCCTTGTAGATTCGAGCGTTTTCATAAGAATCGAGACGAAATTCTTCTAGTTCATCAATTGAAGCAATCTATGATCACCGACACCTTAGGATCGAAATTTAAAATTTTATAGCCCGTAAGGCTCGGTGTTCTAACTCAAGCCCAGGAGATGACAAGACTTACCAAAGACTAGCTTATAGGAGAACAACCAATTGGTGTTTTAAAAGTCGTCTCAGATGCCCATAATGCATCATCTAATTTAATCGCCCGCTTTTACGATTTGAATCAACTGCTTTTTTCCACGATTCTTTTGATTTCTCTATTTGACACCTCTACTGTCCCCACTAGTTTGCGGGTGATAGGCGTTCTTAAACTTATGCTACACCATATTTTTCAACTATCTTAGTAAATGGTCTATTACAAAAGTGTGACCTCTCATCACTAATGATAGCCCTCGAGAATGCCATATCTGGTAAATATATTCTTTTTAAGAAATCTTATGACAACTTTGGTATCATTAGTGGGAAGAGCTTCAGCTTCTACCCATTTCGAGACATAATCTACCATTACAAGAATAAATCTTTTTCCAAACGAAATAGGGAAAGGTCCCATGAAATCTATACCCCAAACATCAAATAATTCACATTCTAAAATAGGTTGCATAGGCATTTCATGTTTTTTAGATACATTTCCCCATTTTTGACACGATTCACAAGATTTAATATGCTTATAAGCATCTCTATATAGTGTAGGCCAATAAAAACCACATTGTAAAACTTTAAAAGCAGTTTTCCAACCTCCATGATGACCTCCTGCCTCACGATCATGACAAAATGACAAAACACTTAAAATTTCATTATCAGGCACACATTTTCTGATTATCCCATCCGAACATTTACGGAAAAGGTCTGGTTCCTCCCAGTAATAAAATTTTAAGTCATAAAAGAACTTCTTTTACTCACGCCAAGTCCAATGAGACGGAATATAATCACAGGTTAAGTAATTAATGATATCTCCAAACCAAGGTGATATTTCCTTAGAAGGAATTCTATTCTTTAATAACTGCATGGTTGAAGGAGTATCTATTCTAAATAGTTGTTCATCAGGAAATGATTCTTTAATTTCATTTCCTATTTCTTCATCATTTTCCATTCTACTTAGATGATCTGCTACTACATTCTCACTTCCTTTTTTATCTTTAATTTCAATATCAAATTCTTGAAGTAAGAGAATCCATCTAAGAAGACGAGGTTTAGCATCTTTCTTACTCAGTAAATACTTTAGTGCTGAATGGTCTGTATAAATTATTACCTTAGATCCAACAATATACGATCGAAACTTATCTAAGGAAAAAATTACAGCCAACAGTTCTTTTTCTGTAGTTGCATAATTAAGTTGAGCTACGTTTAATGTGTGGGATGCATAGTAAATAGCTTTGAGAATTTTGTTATATCTTTGACCTAAAACTGCTCCTACAGCTAAATCACTCGCATCACACATAATCTCAAATGGCAAACTCCAATCTGGTGCTACTAACACTGGTGCAGTAGTCAACCTTGCTTTTAAGGTCTGAAAGGCTTCCATACATTTACTATCAAAGTTAAAAGGTACTTCCTTTTCAAGTAAATGACTTAGAGGCTTTGCTATTTTTGAAAAATCTGCAATGAACCTTCTATAAAATCCTGCATGTCCAAGAAATCCTCTTAGGGTTCTTAAATTAACTGGTGGAGGTAACTTTTCAATTACCTCGACTTTAGCTTTATCAACTTCAATACCTTCTTCAGAGATTCTATGACCTAAAACAATTCCTTCTGATACCATTAAGTGACATTTTTCCCAGTTTATTACTAGATTGGTATCTTCACAGCATTGTAACACTCGTTCTAAGTGTAACAAACAAACTTCAAATGAATCTCCGTAAACACTAAAGTCATCCATAAAAATTTCTAAGAATTTCTCAACCATATCAAATAAATATAGCCATCATACACCATTGAAACGTAGTTTGGTGCATTATATAAACCAAACGGCATTCTTTTATAAGCAAAAGTTCCATAAGGACAAGTGAAAGTAGTTTTTTCTCTATCTCCTGCTTTTGCAATGAATATCTCAGAAATATCCTGAATAACCATCTAAAGCGATGTAATACTTATGTCCACTTAAACGTTCCAACATCTGAACTATGAATGGAAGTGGATGATGATCTTTCTTAGTATGATCATTTAGTTTTCTAAAATCAATGCACATTCGAGAACCAGTAATTTCTCTTGTCGGAATCCATTCATACTTTTCATTCTCTTTCACTATGAAACCTCCTTTCTTTGGTACCACTTGAGTTGGACTTACCCATTCACTATCTGATATGGGAAAAATTATCCCTATTTCTAATAGCTTAATGACCTCTTTCTTAACAATTAACTTTGCAATTTTGGGTTGAGGCGGCGTTGCGGTTGAATACAAGGTTCACATCTTCCTTCGAAATTATCTTATGAACTCAAATCTCGGGGCTAATACCTCGAATATCGGCAATTTGTCCATCCAAAAGCTTTCTTATGCTTTTTCAACATTCTAAGTAATTGATCTTCTTGTTGCTCAGTTAAAGATGATGAAATAATAACCGGTAATAGATTATTAGTTTCAAGAAAAGCATACTTGATTTAAAGGTAACGGTTTCAATTCCAGTTCTTAGGTGGATCTTCCAGGTGATGGTTTAAGAACCGGTCCTTCTAGTTCTAATTCCAAATACTTATGCCATGATGGTTTAAAAGTAAAACTTCCTTTATCTAGAGAAAGGATTATCTCTTTCATTTCGGTGTCTTTCTCATCTTCCTTATAGATAGACAGAGTTAAGCATTCTTCTAATCTGTCTTCAAAAGTTGGTAACTGATTATCATAGACAGAATGAATATCTTCTATAAAAGAACATGATTACGGTGATCTCAGTATGGATGGTTCATAGCTTTGAAAATATTAAAAATAACTTCATCTTCATTGACTCTCGAATTAACTCTCCTTTACGGACATCTATTAAAGTTCTTCCTGTAGCTAGAAATGGTCGACCTAAGATAAGTGGCGCTGAATATCCTTCTTCCATTTCCATAACTACAAAGTCTACTGGAAAATAGAACTTGTCTACTTTAACCAATACATCCTCAATAATTCCTTTAGGGTATTTAATTGATCTATCTGCCATCTGCAGAGTCATTTCAGTTTTCGTAACATTTCCTATGCCTAGCTTCTTATAATCCTCATAAGACATGAGATTTATACTAGCTCCAAGATCACATAAGACCTTCTTAAATGGAAATCCTCCAATTTCACATGGAATGGTAAAACTTCCAGATCTTTCGCTTTAGGTGGTAACTTATCTTTATAAAAACTGAGAACATTCTTCATTTAGGCATATATTCTCATATTCCTCTAATTTTTCTTGTTTGATGAGAATATCTTTCTGAAACTTTCCATAAGCAGCATACTAATTAGAGCTTCGATAACAGGATATTAACATGAATATGACGAAAAGTATCAAGGAAACGAGCATACTTATGATCGCTTTTATCTTTTAATTTGATCTTTAGGTGGGTAAGGTAAAGATTCTAAATCTATAACCTTTGATCCCAAAGTCATTTTCTTTTTCCTTTATCCTTAAACTTTTGAGTATTACTTGATCGCCAAGTATCATGATCTTGAGTTTTTCTTTTAAAACATTCCCTGAATCAATCTCTACTTCAGATTCCTTCAGTTCTTCTTGTTTCTCATCCTTGTTTTCATTATCCTCTATTCTAACATGTTCTTTGAATAAATTCCTTAAATCTTTATCCATGGGATCTTTCAAAATCCTAGGGATTTTTACCCATTTCTCACCTTCATTCTCAGATTCCAAACTTCTATTCCTTTTCAATAAATTCTCTATAATTTCTTCTTCCTCATCAGTGAATTCAATTTCACCTTTAGTTTCATCATTTTTTCCATCTAAATCATTTTCTACTTCATTATTTCCGAAGTTTTCTACTTCATTACTACCACAGAGTTTTCTACTTCTCGTAACTACAACATTTACCTCTATTGGGTTTCTTTCAGTATTGCTTGGTAATCCTCCAGGTGGTCTACTATTGTTACGTTCACCTTCCCTACTCAAATGATCTTCCATATTCCTCAATGAGGCTTCTATCGTTCTCATTCTGGTATCATGTCCACTCATAGATGTTTTCATCGTATTCATATCTTTAGTGATTGTACCAATAGAAGTCATCATTGTTTCCATATTCTTAGCTTGAGTAGATACTACACCCATCATATTTTCTATTAGTTTTTCCCATTTTTCAACTCCTTCTGCAGGTTGAGTTGAACTTTGAGTTATTGGTATACTTTGAGTGGTATGTTGAGGATAGGATCTAGGTAATGATTGTAAATTCTGATTAGATGTGTTTTCTTGATAAACTTGAGTATTATTCATATTCCTATATGGGACTGGATATGGCGGTTGTCCTTGCTTACTAGGGTTTTCAGACCATCGATAAGTAGGGTGATCTCTTCTAATAGCATTAAACGAGTTTGAGTATGCATTTTTCAAATTCCTATGCTGCTGAAGAAAACTCACATCCTCTCTTGAATATCCTGTTGGTTCTTCGATCCCTATTGACATATTATCCTGATTTGAATATTCAGTTGGTGTACTATTTTCTGAACTTTGGTTTTTGTTTGATTGTAGGCCATCAAATTTCCTACTCAAATTTTCTAAATGTGCTAGAACTTCCGTATTATATGTACATTCTCCTGCAAAAGCTACTTTTCCGGTGCTAGAACCGGTTTCCCACATTCATTATTTTTGGAAATCTTTTCTATAGCATCGTAAACTATTTGAGCTTCACTCATCATTAAAGAACCACCACATGCATGATCTACATCTCGCACGTGAATCTTTTCTTAATTTACTTGACGTAAGAGTTGAATTTGCATATCTAAGGAATAACCATGATCGGACACAGTTCTTAACAATTTTTAAATCTTTCCCAAGCATTCCCAAGTGTTTCTTCGGATCCTTGTCTAAAGTTAGCAACCTCAACTTTTAATTCCAAATTTCATTCCAGAGTGAAATATTGTTTGAAATTCAGTTTGAATCTCCTCCCAACTAGTAAGTGAATGATGTGGAAGAGACATAAACCAATCTCGTGCTCTTTCTTTTAGAGAAAAAGGAAACATAGTCATCCTCGTTAATTCCTTATGAGCACCTTGACTTTTGGCTGTATTGCACAGTTCTTCAAAAAGATAGAGATGATGATGTGGATCTTCATCATCCTCTTCTAGGAATTGGGCTCTTGCGTCAATTAAACCAAAAAGATGAGATTTAATTTCGAAATTATTTGCTCCTTCATTAGGCAAAAGTATGGGATTATTAGTCTGGTTTCTTCTTATGGTTTGATCACAGATAGGTCTTGGGTTTGGTGGGTTATTACGATTATTCTGGTTCCGATTCTGATTATTTCTATTATTATTATTATTATTAGGGTTAACAGGGTTCTGTCCATGGCCCTAGAGCATGTTCTAGCCCTTGTTCAGGTGTTTCATTACTGATTTCGCCATTCTCGTATTTTTGTTTGAAGATGATTCGTCAGGATTTCCCTGACTAGTATGACCACGTTTACTCTCTACTCTTAACTGCCTTTCGTAAGTGTTTATGTCAGGCTTATAAGGAGTGAGTGGGGCCTTACCGCTTCTGGTCATCAACTAACAAAAATAGAAAATAACACGAAATTGATAGTAGTAGAAAAAATTGGTAACTTACCTATAAGGTAAGTACCAACGAAAAATAAAAATAGAAATGGGATAAGAAAAGTGTTGACTTATTCTCGAGAATTTTGAGCTAATACAAGTAGTAACCATAGACACAAAGAAAGAAATTAGCGACGTTCCCCGGCAACGGCGCCAGAAAGCTGACGCGGCCTTTTCTAGTGCTAAACCAGTCCTTAACCGACAGTGTATCGGGTCAAACTGTAGTGTTAGTATGGTGAGTCGAGTGTCGAATCCTCGGAAACTTGGTAATTCTTCTAAGTGTGGTTAAACACCAAAGAGTCATGTTATTAACTCGATCTAAACCGCAATTTTATAACACAGATGACTACTATTCTACTTAACATAAAATAAATGCGTAATTTAAAAGTTATTCTAATATAATATATATAGATATAAAAATATATATAGATGTACATAAATTGCAAAATATATATATAGATATAAATATATAGATACCAATATATAGTTTAGACAGATAAGTTTATAGAACTAGCCAAAGTTTATATAATTGAATTATACGATCTTTTCCAGTAAACGGAATGTGCTCGATCTTTCCTTTTATATTAGGTCCAATTGAGTAAATGAAACGGTGCACTCCTCGAGGTTAACAATTCCTCCTCACACGAAAGCGTATGAAATTGTCATATGTCATTGTCATCGATTCAATCTCCACAACTGCCCCATGCTAATCTCAGTTAGTCTGAACATGTACCGGGTACAAATCTACCCCGGATAAAGGAGGTTATTCCGTTTGTCAGACGGCCGATGTTATTCAAAAGGCTCCGGTTGTCAGGCGGATCGATTTAACTTTCCGGTGTTAGTTTCAATTAAACCGTTGATTTTAACATTATTACGATCTCGAGCACAATTTTAATAAGATCTATCTTTCCCAAGACAAATCTGCCCCCGGGTAGGAAATAGGATTCCGTAGTCACGCTTTCGCACGGCCAATTTTACCCTCCGGTTTTTCTATCTTTTATCTCATATCCTAACTTCTCTGGTCAGTTCATCGTTAGGTTATATGGTGCGATTCATCTTGGTTAATTACGTCAATCCGAATATTATCAATACGTTACAAAATAGAAAAAGATTCAATTAACTCAATTTTAGTCAATTTTAATTAGACAGCATTCCTTTACCGAAAAGATCGAAATAAAACGATTACATAATTTTGGCTAGTTATTAGAGTTAGCCTAAAAACATTATAACAACGAAAAAGATAAAAACAAACATAAATACTTAAGAAAATTTACCGATTACAAATGTTGAATCAGAGTTGTACTCTTCCGGATATTACAACGACTTCAACAACACCGAACTTCCGATAATTTCCCGAGAATTACAACGATACTACGAGATTATTATTTTTGGCGTAAGGCCTATTTACAACTACTACTAATTAAAAAGAAAATAAGAGGAGAAGATATATATATATATATATATATAGATGTATATATATATATTGGTACATCTCGGCTCTGTTGCAATGAGCTCCTTTATATAGATGAAAGTCTTGGGCCGGACCGGTCCGAGATCAAGCCGGACTGGTCCGGTGTAATGATTGATTCCACCGCCTTGATTACAATCAGCATGTGCAGTGATAATTATAATTATAATTATATATAACTTATAAAATTCATATCTCGAGTTCTGGATCTCCAAAAATCATGATTCAAGAGGCATCGGAAAGCTCTCGGGAAAATCTACAACTTTCGTGAAGGACTCTTCTTCAGATAATGTCGTTTTGATGAGTCATTCGTTTGTCGAAGAGATTTCTCGATTACCACTTAATCGAATCGATTAGCCACTTGACCACTTCGATTGACCACTTGACCACTTAAGCATTTCGATTGACCATTTAAGCTCATGACACTCTCTAAATCCTTCCAGAGATATGATTATACTTTAACATGTCGATTCTCGGGGTCTCGGTTTATAAATCTGCAATAAAATACCACAAATACCCACGTAAATCTGACACGACACTCCGATTTACTAAAATCGGTACAAAATGATAAATTTTTACTATTATTACTACTAACTACTCTAAACTATAAAGATTAATATTTCATACTATTTATACCATAATTTCATATATTTTATATAGAATTCGTTGATAAAACATAATAATATAATGTATATTTAATCATACAAAAGTAGTATATCAAGTAACATGCGAAGGGTAGTAATAAAATAAGGTGGCGGTAATTGTGCATACCGGAGGAATGCGCAAAAATAGTTTAAGCCACTTTATTCTTTTATCGGCCTAAGCAAGACGCGAAAACTTTTACGAGGGTATCACATGAGAATCGTGAAGGAAAAAACCACATATATCTCTAGCCATATGACTGAAGATATATGTGATGAAAAAAACCTTACGATTGTCATGATACTTTATTGACTCAAAATAAAATAAACAAAAGCAATAAATAAGGGTTTTAGAAATAGTTCTGAATTTATAGTCGCCGGCTCGACTATAGTAATAGGGCTCCTTTATTCATATTCTCGACTCACATTTGTAAAGACTTCCAACTCAGGGGGTTATACTTGTGCTCTAGGTAATGCTTCAGCCTGTGGCCGTTAACTGTGAAAGTTTGCCCAGAGTATTCATGCCAAACTTCACATGCACCTGAATTGAAGACTTTCATGACTACATGTGGACCATACCATCTAGACTTCCACTTCCCAGGAAAAAGACGAAGACGTGAATTGTACACCAGCACTTTATCTCAAACTTGAAATGTGTAGTTCAGAATTTTCTTATCATGCAGACGCTTCGTTCGCTCCTTGTAAATCCTTGCATTCTCATATGCTTAAAGTCTAAACTCCTCCAATCTATTCAACTCTAGAATCCTCTTTTCACCGGCTAAATTCTCATCCATGTTTTTTATTTACGTGAAAAACTTTTTCTTATCTGCATTATTGAATTCCGGTGGTAGGTATCTTCCTGCTAGATAATTCACAATTTTTGCAAACCGAGGGTATACCTTGCCCACTCTTGTTGTATGTTTTCGGGACTGATTCCACTCGAGCTACCACTGAGAAGGAAAAAAGTTTTTCATCAGGAAAGCTCTCCCTGATCTCAGTCCGTTGCTCTTTTTCCAGGAAAGTTAATCTTGACAGGTGATCAGCCACCTAGTTCTCAGATCCCTTTTTATCTTTAATCTCAACATCAAACTCTTGTAAGAGTAGAATCCATCTCAACAATCTCGGTTTGGAGCCTTTCTTGGTTAAGAAGTATTTCAAATCTGCGTGGTCAGTGAACACAGTGACTTTCGATCCTATCAGATAAGGTCGAAACTTGTCAAATGCAAAGATGACAGCTAAGAGTTCCTTCTCTGTAGTCGTCGCACATTCCTCTAGGCACCTTTATTAAAAGTGATCGGCGTAATAGATAGGCTTAAATATTTTATCCTCTTTTGTCCTGGCTGCTCCAACTGCGTGTCTCTTGCATCACTCATAAGCTCAAAAAGTTTATTCCAATCTGGGCCTACCATAATTGGGGCGGTTATAAGCATTTGCTTCAATATGTTGAATGCTTTCTTTCACTCTTCTCCAAATATGAAAGGTACATCCTTCGCAAGTAATTCATTCAAAGGTCTAGAGACCTTAGAGAAGTCTTTGATAAACCCCCTATAAAATCCTGCGTGGCCGAGAAAGGCTCGCAACGTCTTTAAGTTTGTTGGAGGGGGTAACTTATGTATTACCTCTATCTTTGCCCTATCAACTTTCATTCCTTTCTTCGAAATCCTATGACCCAACACTATTCCTTCTGTAACCATGAAATGACATTTTTCCCAGTTAAGTACAAGGTTGGTCTCTTCACATCTTTTTAGCACTTTACTCAAATTGTCCAAGCATTTATCAAAGCTATCTCTAAATACAGAGAAATCATCCATGAAAATCTCTAGAAAATCCTCCACCATGTCCACGTATAACGACATCATGCATCTTTGAAAAGTTGTTGCTACATTACATAGCCCAAAAGGCATGCGATTGTATGCAAAAGTACCATTGGACATGTGAAAGCTGTTTTCTCTCGGTCCTCGGGTGCAATATGGATCTGATAGTAACCAGAATATCCATCTAAGAAACAATAAAACTCATGACCGCTTAATCTTTCTAACATCTGATCAATGATAGGTATAGGAAAACGATCTTTATGAGTTGCATCATTTAGTTTTCTGAAGTCTATGCAAACTTGATGTCCAGTAATCAGTCTCACAGGGATTAATTCCTCAAACTCATTAGGTTGTACAGTGAATCCTCCTTTCTTGGGTACCACATGAATCAGGCTTACCCATTCACTGTCTGCAATTGGGAAAATGATTCTCATCTCCAACATCTTTATGATCTCTTCCTTAACAACATCCTTTAGTTATGGCGTCAACCTCCTTTGAGGTTGAGCTACCGCTTTCTTTTCAGGGTCCACAGAGATCTTATGCATGCACACCGACTGGCTTATTCCTCTGATATCTGCAATCGTCCATCCAAATGCTCCCTTATGCTCTCTCAGTACTCTTAAGAGTTTCTCCTCTTCTAAGGGTGATAATAACGATGAAATTATAAGGGGGGAGAGTAGCATCTTATAAGTACATGTACTTCAGGTGAGATGGCAAAATTTTCAACGTTAAGTCCCTTTGTGGCTCCTCTAATGATGATCTCAATAGCTTACCAGTCAATTGCAAGTCAAAGAACTTGTGGCACGAAGGTCTATGAATGGTTCCTCCTAAATCAACAAAAGATATATGTTCTATTTCTCACACTTGACCTTCGCTACACCCAAGCCAGGTTTCCTCACAACTTTCATCATCCTTCAGGAGCAAAGTCTCTGCTACTTCAGGGTCTAGTGCAACTTGCTGATATAATTCCAAAACAAGTTCGTCTATGGCATCTAGCATGTAGCATGCTTCTCCTTCATCTTGAGCATATCTCAATGAATTCATCACATTGAACACTACTTTGTCCTCATTCACTCTTAGAATCAGCTCACCCTTATGAACATCTATCAAAGTCTTACTTGTAGCTAGGAAAGGTCTTCCTAAGATTAATGGAACATCATGGTTAGCCTCCATGTCTAGTACCACAAAGTCTACATGGAATACAAACTTATAAACTTTTACCAGAACATCCTCCACCACTCCACAAGGTTGCTTCATTGATCTATCTGCAAATTGAAGGGTTATAGTTGTTTCATTTAGCTCTTTCATGCCTAACTTATGAAATATGGAGAGTGGCATCAGATTGACACTGGCTCCAAGATCACACAATGCTTTATTTAGGCATACTCCTCCAATTGTGCATGGTATGAGGAAGCTCCCAGGATCTTTACACTTGGGAGGCTGTTTGCGTTGCAAAACTGCCGAGCATTCCTCGTTAAGGCATATAGACTCTAGGTCTAATAATTTCCTTTTGGTAGAGATTTCTTCTTTCAAGAACTTTGCATACTCTGGCATTCCGGCCAGAGCTTCTACCAAAGGTATATTTACTTGCAACTTTTTAAACATCTCTATAAACTTTTTGTAACGAGCATCATCATTATTCGGCTTATATTTCCTAGAGGGATAGGGTAAAGTAGCAGGATTAATAGTTACAGCTTGTGAAGACTTACATGCTGCCTGCTGCTGCTCCGCCTACTTGTCTGTTGAATTTCTAGACTCGCGGTTTACCGGATTAGTGTCCCGGGTTACCGGGCCCTCTTTTTCTATAGATTCTGTTGTGTTTTTCTGCTGACTACTTTCTGATTCCTCCTGGACAGTTGGTATAACTGGTCCAGGCAGTTCCTTTCCGCTTCTAGTCATGATTGCATTCACGTCCTTCGGATTCTTCTCAATATTACTCAGCAATCCTCCTGAAGGACGGGCTGACACTTGTTCTGCAATCTGCCCCACATGGTGTGACAGATTATGCACCAATGCTTCCTGATTGGTCAGTCTTGTATCATTCTTCTAAAAATATGTGGTGAAGTTTGTATCCAGTTCAGTCATGGATTTCGTAAGTTGATTGACCGTGTCGGTCACAGTTGAGCTCATTTTATCCATGGTTGCTTCCCAACCACCGGACTTGTTGAATTTAGGCATGAATCCACCAGTTTATCTCGGTCTCTCTTCACTATTAGAATCACTTTGTCGAAAACCCACAGTAGGGTCGCTCAATCTAAAACCAGGGTGGTCATGAGAACCTAGGCGATATCGACCCCCGTAAGGATTTCCTTGCCTCCCTACATAGTTCACGTCCTCAGTGTTGGTTGCTTCAATATCTTGTACTTTCTCAACCTAGGCTATGCGATCTTGCATGCCATCTATTTTCTCATTCAACGCCATTAGCTGGTACAAGATCTTTTGAGAAGTATCTTCTCCAAATACGCCTTCAGCTACTTTGGCCGTCTCTACTTGATGCGTTCCCTATTGACTTGTAAGTGCAATTTTCCATCCGTTGCTAGATGCATCAACTCTCATATGCTCACTTGGCCATAATCCGTGATAGAAACTATGCATTCGTACGGGCAAAGTGATATCATGGTGAGGGAATCTCCTCTGTGCTTCCTTAAATCTTTCCCAAGATTCTTCAAAGGTTTCAGTGGGTTTCTGCTTGAAATTCATAATGTCTTGTCTCATCTATGGTGACTTCCCAGGTGGGCAGTACTTATTCATAAACTTCTACAACAAATCGGTCCAACTTTGGATCGATCCCGGTGCTAGAGACAATAACGTCCTTCAGAGTGAATGGAAACAATTTCAACTTAATGTTGTCTTCAGTTACTCCTGCTGGCTTGACCGTGCTGACTATCTCCAGAAAATTGGTGACGTGTACACTAGGATCTTAGTTTGGTACTCCATGAAAGGTAGAGTAATTACTCACCATCTGTATCACATTTGGTTTCGGGTGAAATACCTCGGCCACATTCTCTGGCTGAACAATTGCTGCCACAAATTGCTCAATCATTGGCACTACATAACTCTATAGAGTTCTCATATCTTCTTGTACCATAACTCCTGCTCCATTTTGTCCATTAGCAACGTTTTATCCGTTCTGAGCCATGTCGATTTATGTTTCCTCTAAAGGTGGAATCTCTTCTTCCCTTTCATTGTGATCTCCTTCGTGTGAAATCACGTCGTCCGCCAGCCTAACAGATTTCTCTCGAGCTTCTTTTCTCTTTTGCCTAGCAAAATTTTCAATCTCAGGTATGAATCTCTCGAGTTTGGCTATTGAACTTTGTGTAGTGTACTACAAGACAAAAAAAGAAAATAAAAAGGTTAGTGACTTGCCTCGGCGGCTGATACACATGCCTGGCAGACTCAAAAAATACAGACTCTGACTACTAACTTGATGCTGAACTAACAGAAACGATTCTACCAAATTGGAACCCTCGGTTTACCGCGATAGAGCCCCGGTAAACCGGATGCTATTTTTTTCCAGATTTAACAGAACTAACTCTATACAGCTCTAATATAAACAGACTATAAAACAGACTCAATTAAACAGACTCAAATATATACTGAAAACTCAATCGTAAATAAAAAGTATTCTTGACAAGAGTCCCCGGCAACAGCGCCCGAAAATCTTGATCGTGTGCAAAGCACTTACTAGAATAAGACTAGGTCTATCATAGTAGAGTACTGGCGAGTCAAGGTTGATCCCATAAAGACTCGTAAGAATGTCTAATTATCAAAATTGAGCTTGTCACGATCATGGTCTACGACCAACTATAATATAGACGGTAGTAAATTTGGTGCCTCAAACTATCAAGATTATGCTAGTTCACACGAAGCAAAAAACGAGTTTCTAGTGTATTAGTTCAATTATGAGCAATTAGTTATTCCCCCCACATATGCAACAGTCCTCCCCATTGATGAATTTATTCATTGTTCAGCTACGGGTACAACTCCTAACCCTATCTACTCCGACAATAGTTGTAGACATTCTATACACAAGCTACCCTCCTTAATTGGTTTGTAATAGCCCATATGCATAGATAACTAGAGCTGTTGATATTGAGCGCTAACTCATACCGCAAAACTCGCTTAGAGCAAATTGCCGACACCGACCAAGATCGATCTTCTGGGTCCATTCAAGATAATGTCCAAACATAGCACTTCACTATTCATATTTCATGCCAGTTGAACATGCAAATAGTTGATCAGGCTACTAACATGTAAATCATATCTATCGATCAACGTAGTTGGCGCCAATTATCATAAATTAGTTATTTACTAGGTATTCAGATCTAGCGAAATAGACCGTCGCAGATCTGAAGAACACAACTACTATTTCCTGATTTCTTCACCAACGAATCAGATCTATAACACATTGGGTAAAATAAACTAACTACTACATAATTAAACTAAATAAGCAATTAAAACTTGCTAGTCGAATATAACAACGATAGATCTACATCTTGGAAAAGATAGAAAATCATACCCTTGAAGATGAGCGTAGATCTCCCTCGGATCTCTCCCCAAGCGGCGACTCCGTCGTCTCTCCGACCAGAACTCATAAAATAAATAAAATAAAAACAAAAAACTTTTATTGCATCATTTGCCTTGAATAATTTGGGTACATTGAATTTTGAGGCGAAGCCTCTTATTTATAGCTATCTAAACCACTTAGAAACACCTAGTCCTACACCTCGTCCAAGGAAATGCGTTTCGGAAGGATCTTAAATCTCGGTAAACCGGCGGCACCTCCCGGTGAACCGGGGGTATTTTTGTCCTTTTTCTTTAGCCGACTTAACTTGGAAGGTTCTGGAATACCCTAGGCCCATTCATTTCGTTCAGTCCACTCCAGATTTGTCCATGATGCTCAGCCCAATATTTGGTATTCTGAAAATAATCAAATAGTGCATGAAATAATATCGAAACAGGGAAAAGAAACACTAAGTGCAGATTTCTAGACTCATGAACCCGACATCTGCTATTCAACTTTAATGGTTCATATTTATAGGTTGAAACTAATATTTTTAGCTCATAATGGATAGAATGTTGATGCCGTAGGATAGACTATTTTAACTGTCATCAATTATTCAAAATTCTTGGGACCTTTACCAGTTCTTCTTTTTCCACCTTAACATAGCCATCATTTTTCCAGTTACCATCAACAATCTCTTCCTCTTCTTCACTCAAATCCTCCTATTTCTCTTCATCTTCCAAGTCTTTTTCAACCTCATTCCTTCCACACATTCTTCCACTCCGGGTGATTTTGCATCTATCCTTCTCGGGTTCCTCTCGGTGTTGCTCGGTAATCCACCCGATGGTCTACTACTATTTCTCTCGCCTTCCCTAGTCAAAAGGTCTTCAATAACTCTTATTGATGCCTCTATCGTTATCATTCTCATATCGTGCCCACTCATAGTTTTCTTCAAAGTACCAACCTCTTGAGACATCATACCAATAGAAGTCGTCATTGTTTGCATATTGGAAGATTGAGTAGCAACGACCCCCATCAAATTTTCCATCAAGCTTTTCAAATGAGAAACCTCTTCCATTGATTGATAACTTTGTTGAATAGGGGCATGTTGAGTAGGAACTTGTTGGTAAGTAGGAGGTGGATCAAAAACATTGGTGTGAGTGTTGTTCAAATCCCGACGTTGTCTCAATAAACTCATTTCTTCTTGTGTAGATACATCAGAGTTTGATAATTCTTCGATATGTAAAACACCCAATGGCACATCATCACATGCTCCATGCTTCAACTCTTTGTTCCCCGCTTGTAATTCATCAACCCTCTTATTTATCACCGCAATTTCTCTCAAAATTTCTTCCTCATTCGAATTATTATCATCCCTAATGGCAACTTCCGTTTCACTTGGGCCGGGATCCCACAATTTCTCATTTCTTGTCACTCTTTCAATAGCCTTATAAACTTCTTGGGCCGTTCTCATCATAAGTGATCCATGCCACGCCGAATCAATTTGTGCCCTTGACCCTTTATGCAAGCCTCTATAAAATAATTGGACTTGCATGTCCAAAGTAAAATCGTGTTTTGGACACACCCTCAAAAGCTTCTTAAAAAGGTCCTAAGCATTGTTCAAAGATTCAGTTAAATCTTGCTTGAAAGTAGCAACTCGTACCTTCAACTACAAATATCTACCCGGTGGAAAGTATTTCTTCACAAACTCAATCTTTATGTCATCCCATGATTGCAAGTGATGGTAGGGAAGTGACATAAGCCATTCCTTTGCTTGACCTTTCAATGAAAAAGGAAATAATACAAGACAAGTAAATTCTTAACAAGCACTATTTTGGAATCCCGTATTGCATATATTCTTCAAGGTTATAAAGACGTGAATACGGGTCATCATGGGCCTTTCCATGCAATTGAGCTCTACTCTCCACTAGACCGAACATATGAGACTTTTTTGAAAAGTTGTTTGCATCAATATGAGGTAGCCGAATAGGATTATGAACTTGATTTTTCTTTGAATGGCTTGCTCACAAAGTGGTCTATCTTGGTAGGGTGGATTTGGGGGTGGATCATATAGATATGGTTCTTGGGGTGGTGGAGGAATTGGTGGTGGTGGTTCAAGGGTAGGTGTTGGAATTTGTGGATTTTGGTCTTGTGGTGGTGGTGGAGGATAGTTATTTGGATTTAATGGAATTTGTTCAACATGGGCATTTTCATGGTTATGACCTCCTTGTACCATTCCTTGTACCTCATTCATTTCATCTTCTTGCTGTAATGACTCTTGTGAAGATTCTTCACTAAGTTTCAAACTACGATGAGCTTGACCAACCTTTTTTCTGCAATTTGTTCCCTAATATATGTGTTAATATCCGGAACGTGAGGCGTAAGTGGGGCCTTTCTCCGTCGAGTATGGATCATCCACTACAAGATAGAAACAACAAGAACACAATCAAACAACACATGGTAAATTATCAAAGAGGTAAGCACCAAAGAAATAAAATAGAAATGAGATTAGAAAAAGATTGACCTATTCTCAAAAATTTTAAGCTAGTATAAGTATCAACCGTTAAACAATACCCAGCAACGGCGCCAAAAAAATTGATCGAACTTTTCCAGGTGTCCAATCTAAGGTCAATTTTACCTTCCGGTTTTCCTATCCCTTCTCCCACACAAAGCATCTCCTTTCTGCCTCAACTAAGTGTGTGTGTGTGTGTGTGCAACTAACATTCCCAATCAATCAATAGAGATAAAAACTATCACAGTATTTTTATCTTGGCTAGTAGAAAACTAGCCACTCATAGCTATGAAACCCAACATGTCAAGAATGAATTTCATAGTTATGACAACAAATAAATCACAAGTAAAGGCTAAGAATTTACCCAACCAAAAGCTATCAACTTTAAGAAGAGAAACTAGAATTCAAGATCTAGATGTGTTCCAATGGTGTTCATACCCAAGAAGATGAAAACTTGGTTCCATTTAATGATTCTAGAAATCGAAACTAAGAATTCTTAATGTTTACAAATGGAATTAGATGCTAATTTGTGGTGGAATTTGGCTAGAAGAGCCTTGAAGATGGTGATGTCTTCAAGCTTCCAAGGGAGGGGTGGAAGAAGATGAATAATGCTGAAAACTGCTTCAAAATCGCGTTCTTATGGTGAAAAACGTGTAACGAGCCGAGCTGCCTGAAGTTCGGCTCGACAAGTTGTTCGGTACTAGTACGTCTTCAGTAATTTGATCATAACTTTGTATGTAGATCTTTGATTTGAAAGATTCAAGATGCGTTGGAAATCTTGTTTGAAGATTTACAACTCTTGTGAATAAGTCTAAACTGAATTATGCTTCTAATGTGAGTCAACTATCGCTTGAAGAGAGGTAACGGTAGAAGCACTAATGACAAATGATCCGTTTGAACTCGTAAGCTTCCGGCACACTCTTCTAGCCCTCAAAAGACGTATTTGTGCCCAACACATGTCGTCACTCATGCTCTTGGTCAACCTATAATCCTGCAATAAATCACTAAAATACCAAGCGTAAACCCGAAACGACTCTCCGGTTACTAAACCGGTACAAAACCTATCAAAATATGATATTTTATATAATAATTACTATCTACACATTTGGATGAAACTAAGCAAATAATGACTCGAATTGATATGAAAATATCAATAAATGCATGAGAAATGGGGACAAAACATCGTGAAATGCATTATCAAGTTGACCTACATTATTGACTCACATCAATGTGTTGCTGTGATAGGTATGTTTTTGTCGAACCATGTCTTGATGAGGTGTTGAAATTTCAAGAGGCATCGAGATTTCGGAGTTGTATCTACTGCTGCGGGGACAAAATTCCACTGTTACAGTGATGGCTCGATGTTGTAGCAAGAGTTCTAGTCTCGTTAAGTGTTCATTTATCTAGTTTTACTAGGTTATGTTCACCTGATTAGTTCTTTCGCAATCAAATTTGAATTAGTTTCAGTATGATAGACTTTTTGTTCTCAGGCAGTGGCGGAACCAGAAATTTATGCAGTGGGGTCACAGGATCGAAAAACTACATTTTTAATCTAAAATTTTTGTTTCAATTGGGTCACCGGAGCCTAAAACTATATTTTTTTACCAACAAAACGACATTTTCTAACCACAAAACTACATTGTTTTAATACTAAAAAAATTCTCCGGATCTTAGTGGGGTCACGTGAGCCCCCTAAGTACCCTTAGATCTGCCCCTGTTCTCGGGGGTTTTGCCTTGGAGGAGTGATTGAGCAATATGTACCTATAAAATGTGGAAGTTTTCAAGGCGAAGCGCTACATAAAGCAACTCCTCCTAGCTAGGAAATATACGGGGATCAAGATTATGCTTCAACAATAATACTTCAAAATAAAACTGAAACATGGACTTTTTATGTGAATTTTCTTCACTGTGAAACATAACAAAAAAAAATGTGTTGTATAACTTGAGAAAATTACAAGTTTGAAAGAAACTGCAAAGAATAACATGTAAAACATATGCAGCTAAATACCACATATTTTCTACATCAATATCCATATTTTGCTTTTTTTGTCCGTGAAATCACACTCTTTGAGAACTTATTAGTTGTAGCTGATAACGCTCTAAATGGTACCATTAATTATACCCTTATTCACCCCGAATTCTACTCAAGAGATGATAGATAGGCTCGTTATTATATGGAATATGTGTTAAATGCTATGTGCGTGTTCCCAGGATCGTAATTCTGCATCTGTGTTATTTTCCCGAAGATTTGGTACTGTTTTGTCTCGTTTTACGTGTTTTATAGGATGTACCGAATCTGGAGCATTGGAGAACGGATCTGGACCAAAAAGAGCTTGTTGGGCCAAGTAATTAAAGTCCAAGAAGAAGTCTGCTGAAGAAAAAGAGGAAAATTCAGCCTGGTTTACCGAGGGATAGGTCCGGTAAACCGAGGGCCTTGTGGAACACGAAATCGATTCTGCCGCGTCACTAGGTCGGTTAGGGTTTCTATGAGTCATAAGTCAGCTACTCTATCTTTATAAAGCCGCATTATCTGAAGTTTTCAATAAGTTCAAAGTTTTGCAAAGTGTGAGTGTGCTTCCACCAAAAAGTGTTTCTCCCAAAAAGTGTTTCTCCCTAACTCAATATATAATAATTTAATTAATCAATTAGTTTTAAATTAAAATATATAAAATGAAAATTAATAATTACAACTAAATCATGAAAATCCTTGATTGATTATTGATTAAATAAATAATAGAAAATGAAATTATCTTTACTATATTAAAAGTGTGAGTGTGTTTCCTTCAAAAAGTGTTTCTCCCAAAATGTTTTTCTCTCTAACTCAATATATAATAATTTAATTATTCAATTAGTTTTAAATTAAAATATATAAAAACGAAAAATTAATAATTACACTAGAAACACAAAATAAAAAAACATAAAAATAAAATCATCAAAATCCTTGATTGATTATTGATTAAATAAATAATGGAAAATGAAATTAAAAATAAAAAAACATAAATAATCAAAATCAATGATTGATTATATAGGTTTTTGCTAAGAATGACGGACTAATGTGTTTATCAGGATCCAAGGAAACTGATTATTTATTAGGACAAAACCTACATAAACTTACCAAATTACCCTTTTTTTTACTAATTTTAAAACATATTCACTCTCTCAGCCATACCACCGCAGCTGCTACGGCCTCATCCAACCCTGCCGCAAATGGAGCCCTAAACCCTATTATTCACGCTCCTATCAAATTCCTACCAGAAAATCCGGCTGCTGCTTCATCTCCGATCAAAATCCTACCAGAAAATATGGCTGTTGCTTCATCTCCTACCAGAAAATTCAGCTGCTTCATCTTTGTAGTTCAATGCTCAACCCAGAAAATCCGGCTGGGTCTTCATCTCCTCTCTCTTATGCGGTCAATCAAGCAATCGCTGCTTGATTCTTTACGGATTTGAAACGTGTTGGCTGACCATCTCGTTTATATCCTTCCATATTCGGCTGATTACCAAAAAAAATTATCTCGATTTGGTTCTATTTATCACCCGAATTCAATGCTGCAAGCGAGTCAAATTTCCGTCCAAGAAGATCAGATTTGTATCACCCGAATCAGATTGAACGATTTGGGGATTAGGATTTGGGGAGGGGAAAGAGGGGTGACGGCAGTGGCAGGCTGGAGCTGAACACCGGAGAAAGAGAAGAAAAAAGGGATTAGGATTTGAACGCCGGAGCTGAATGCCGGAGAAGCAGGCTGTATTTTTTATTTTTTATTTTGAAGAAGTTTAGGGTTTAGGGTTGTTACTATAAATTTTTTAACGTTACTTCATTTTTTTATGTAACTTTATCTATTTTATGGGCTGTTACTACTTATTTATTGGCCGTTACTACAATTTACGGGCTGTTACTATTTGTTTTTAGGCTGTTACTACTTCTTTATTGGTTATTACTACTTTTTCATTGGATGTTACTACATTGTATGGGCTGTTACTACTTGTTTCTTGGCCGTTACTACATTTTACGGGCTGTTACTACTTGTTTTTAGGCTGTTATTACTTGTTTATTGGTTGTTACTACTTTTTCATTTGATGCTACTACATTTTATGGGTTGTGGCTACTTGTTTCTTGGCTTTTACGACTTGTTTTCATGGCTGTTACTACACTTTATCTAGCGTTACTACGTGTTTAATGCGTAAAAGGGTATTTTTGTCCATTTATTAAGAATTTATCCTTTTTAATCACATAAAATGTAGTAACGTCCTTCTATCCCCATTTATGATTTTTTTTTTTGTCCTTTTGGCCCCTTCCCCCTTGAATATATTGATTAATGAATCATTATTAACTTATTAAAATAGAAAATGAAATTAAAAATATATGAATGAAATATAAAAAAATCCTTGATTTAAGTAAAAATATTTTTAAAAAAACGAAATATATATATATATATATATATATATATATATATATATATATATATATATATATATATATATATATATATATATATACATACATAAAAATCATCAAGATCCTCATCAAAATCATTGATTGATTATTGATTCAAACAATATAAAAAAAATGAAATTTAAAATAAAAAACGTAAATAATAATCAAAATAATCAAAATTATTGATTGAATATTGACTAATTAATCCTCATTAGTTTATTAAAATAGAAAATCGAAATTAAAAATATTAAGATGAAAATAAAAAAAATCCCTTGATTCAAGTAAAAATATAAAACCGAAATAAAAATATATATAAAAAAATTATCAAGATCCTTGATTGATTATTGGTCAATTAATCATTATTAATTATTTACAAAAAAAAAAAATCATTATTAATTAATTAAAAATAGAAAGCTTGAAACACCATGCACAAGCACCTAATGCGCATTATCTAACATTATTAAAAATAGAAAGCTTGAATCATTATCTAACATTATGCGCAATTTTCTTCCTTTAATGCTTCAGTTTGTTTATATTATGTTGTAACAAAAGACGTGTTTAGAAAGTTATGTTGTTTAGATTCTGTTTGTATTGATGTATATTCCATAATTGAATTTACAATTGTAACAACAAACTCATACAAGATTATCATTGTAAACTATACAATTATTTTATGAGTTAAACACGTGTTTAACAATCTATACCATTAAATTATGTTATTAAATTTCATATAAGTATATCAATCACTTATTTCATAACCGACACGTGCAGCGCACGTGCATTTCGCTAGTACATTCATATATGTGAGTTTGAGTGTTTGACTACCATCGGCACTTTGGTAGAAAGCACTGTAGATCTGGTGGGTGGCCTTCATTGAGCATCAGCCTTACTTGAGTTGAGACAAACATGGCATATATAAATACTTTGTACTGGAAATAAGTTGAAGCCAGTACCCCTGGATGATACCATATACCGTCCAGGTACATTAATACTGATGTCATTAAATTGGACCTCCTCGATCGTGTGGATCGATGGATGTTCTAAGTAGCTATATATATGGGGAAGAAGCTAGCTGCTCATTTAATTGCTGTTATGTTGTATTGCACTTTTCCCTAATTATCGATTGGGAAAATGCTGGTTTTATACGTACCGACCAAAAGTTTGGATTACTCCTTAATAAATACTCCTATGCTTTAGGTACCGTATTTAAATCGAATATGGCTAAACATTTTTAGTTTTTATATAAAAATACATACATATATAACACAAATCAGAACTTATAACAATCTCATCACCTCATTTAAATGAAAGATCAATGCAAGTAATGACTGACAGTGTCATTACACAACAATCAAAGACTTAAGCAAAAGAAAGAAACAACAAGAATAATAAGAAAAACAAAAGAAATGCTCCCTCCGTCCCGCAATAAAAGTCTTTTTAACTTTTTTGTGGTGTCCCAAAATATAAGTCATTTTCACATTTCAATACAAGATTAATGCATTGTTTTCACTTTCACACTAATCAATGCAATATTATATGCCACTCACAAAAAAACAATACAATATTTTGCCTTGAAATATTAAAAAGGAACTCACTTATTATTTTTCTTAATCTGTGTGAAAAGTCCAAAAGGACTTATATTGCGGGACGGAGGAAGTAGTAATGAAACAAACATGTCAAATGTTTTAACCTCACCGCCTTTATCAACATCAATTGCATAAACATTCATGTGAGTCAAGTCTATTATGTTATTTCACCATTTTTAAAGAAGATGCAAAGAAAAGAGATTTATCCAGATCTGACCAGATCATCTTAGAATGCTTACATAAAGCTATTGTCATTCAAATGCCTAATGCGTTAAGAAAATTGTTTGCAGTCTATTAGTTTACTGTGAACCAACAAACATTCGACAATTGTGGCATACATTTTGGAAACCAGTGTTGGACGATTTCACGCGGGATTGTACAAAGTCAGTCAAATAAATTATGGCCAAAACTTTGGAATCCATAAATTATTTTCTAGAAAGCATGGGTAAAGACTTGACATCTTACGACTTGCCAAGTATACAAGAAAACTGTTGGAAAGGTGTCTTAAACCCAAGTGTAAAATCAATGTAGGGATTAACTTGTTTCCACCAATTCCATGCTTCAGGCAGGATAAGATTGATATCATTCACTCTGAATCCGAACTTCATATACAGTTCCTTGAATTCATCAAGTGAGTCATTTGCTTTTGTGATAGGTAAGATCCTATCACCTCTGCCACTTCTTCCACCACTGCCTCCTCTGTAAGTTGCCCTTAAGGCTCTAACTCTTGCTTCCCAAAATTTCAATCCCAAGAAAGAGTTTAGACCTTCATGAAATCCCATGTCATGATAAGGTCTTCTTCTGTTATAGTATTCTTTCTTGTATTGTTTAAGGAGATCATCAGTAAGTTGAACTCTGCCAGGTGCAGGTTGCCTGAAAGCATTGGTATCATCTTGCCATCTCTTCTGTGCAAAAAGTCTTGCAGCCTCTTTTGCTGCAGCTGATTGGCCCTCTTCCCCCTTAGTGACATCATCAACAAAACGGGATATGAGGCCATGAATACCCTCCTGTGAGATGACCACTCTATTCAATTGACCTTCTATAGCTCCAGTTCTTGTATCAAGTGAAGTAATCCTTGATTGCAAGGTCTCATCCAGTAGGTTGATCCTTTCAGTAAGTTTAGGATCAGACATAGCAAAGTTGTTGTGCAAAGAAAGCAGGCTCGATGGGTTTAGGTGCAACAGCAAGGTTGTCAAGTTTCTGATGGATAGAAATAAATTGGTCTTTTAGAAACTTCTCTTTGGCAGTATTTCCAACCTTGATGCCCCTCACATCTAGTATCAGATCTTTCACAAATTTTGAGTAGATGTGAAGTTTGAAGTAATCGTGGCGCTTGATTGTCTGCTTTCATTTACCATCTTCATCGCTTCTTCAAATCTCTCTTCTCGTCTCATCAGCTTGTGTCCTTAATCGTTGCATATCATGCCTTACGGTCCTCAACTCATTTAACACTTCAACTGGCACTTCACCGGGTCATCCTTCCACCAAAGTGGCTTCATCAAAGAGCTCCTCCACATTGTACTGTGGCCTCGATTGCTTATTACCATTGCCCAACTCTGTCCATCCAAAGGGTTAGGTCCTCCATATTCATCCAGATAGGATCAATGGCGGTTCCTCAAAAGCAGTACAAATGCCTGAGGGGATCAACACCAATATTTTCTTCTTCAGCATCTGAAACTCCTCATCATCGAAGTCATAGTCCAAAGAAATGCTCATCTTCATTAACAAAGCATCTGCGACTATCTTTCCTTCAAAGTGGTCTTGACTCCAGAGAGGCTCCACTACAAAGCGACCTCATCAACAACAAGGGTTTCCTCCAAACCCAAATCAGTTTCCAACCTTTGTCCAGTGTGTTTGAGACTCACTCAACTGCACTCTCTGCTCCAACCTTTGTGCAAGTGTTGCTTGTACTCCAAAGAACTGCACCTCCTCTTCAATTCTCTGTGGATTGAATATAGCCTCATTATCCACTTGGAATCCTTCTGCATGACCAATCTTGTGCAGAATGATGACAGTTTTAGTAAGAATTCCCTCAAAGTCAAATCCATCTTGATATTCAATGGACTCTTCTGAGCTGGCACTAGGTTCATTGAAATCAGTAACCTTTTCTCCATCTAAATCCTCACCGCCTCAAATTCGGGCCAGCAAGAGGCTCTATAACATGGAATGTAGTAGATTCATCACCTAGCCTACCAAAGACTCGAGATAGATTCCTTCATTGATCAATGCTTCCAGATCATCCATGGTGAGATCCCCAGAGATCCTCATCCATCTCTCCATCTCTGCTGGCCTCTCAAGCAGACTTACTGATCTCGATGGGTTCCCGCTTCTATAATATCGGTGGCTTCTTGACCAAAGGGCTTCATTGTTGTTTCTCTAGCCACTCCACCGGGTCTCCCCAGAAACATAGGGGTATCATCATCGAATCGATGAATCACTGCCTGCAGTGTAAACTTTGGATCTCTGAACGTAATAGCTCCACTTTTCTTTCCTTCATCCAAAAGATCCATCAGCCTGGATTGCAGCATGCTAGTGTCTATCAAATCCAACAGGCTATCCACACCTAGCTGCTCAAATGCCCATTCTTCAAATCCACTCATTGGATCAGCAGCTGGTTTCTGTCCCTTGTAGAATCCAAACTTCCACTGAAAGTAGTTTTGCACCTTTTTGAAGTTGGGATCTACTTTGCCCTTTTTAGATGCCTTCTCATATGGCATAGATGGCTTTCTAATGACAGGTTCAGCAGCTTGCTGACCTCCAAAAGCTCCAACAAGTAAGCTCATGGTTTCTTCAACAGATGTTCTAAAGTCAGTAGGTTGCTGAAGTTGTACATTTGTGCCTACTACTTCCATCTGTACCACACTTGGTTCCCCTTGACTTACATGCTCATCAGCAGGGTCAGCAGTAGACTGCTCTTCCCCCTGAGTTCTTGCCACACTTGTAGGGTCTTCAACCAAGTCTTCAATTACCTCTTCATCTACCACAAGAGTTCAAAGTTCGAAGTGGTTTGTCGTGTGGTTCTTCAATAGATACTACAAAGAGCTCGTGGTCGATGAAGATCAGTCAGATATCTTCAACAGATTGCTCAACAACAACTCGTCCATCATCGAGACTTGACTACCTCTTCAGGTGAGGAGTCGGTAATCTCCACATGCCTGATTATGGTCAAGGGCTCACCTCAACAAATTCTTCTTCCTCTTCTATCGATGCTTCCTCTTGGATTCTTTGATCCTCCAAGTTTTTGAGTTCTTTCCTTTTCCATGTTTCGCTTTATGGACAATCTCTTTTCTCCTCTTGGAAATGGGTTCATCATTCTTTTCAGTCACAGTAGACTTCCTCTTTCTACCGGCTTCTTTCTCATTGTTCCTCAATATTTCAACAACAGCTTTTTCTTACAAAGAACAAAGCAGGTCATAACCTCCACTCGACCCTCACAGACTCAAAGATCAGGCTTTGTTTGCTTCCTTGTTTTCTTTGAAGGTTTTAATACCTCGCTTATTTTCTTTGTATCTCCACCCTTTCTTTTCTCAAGCAGCCTTTCTTGGGTGCAAAGAGGTTTAATAGTTATCCTTTTTGATTGCTTGACCTCGCTCACCACCAAAGATCACCATCATCTCCATCATTATCATCATCAAGACCTCTCCAAAGAACCTCTTCATCATCATCTAGACCAGAATAGCATAATCAATTTCCTTCTTGTATCTAGACCGATTGATCTTTTCGAGATGCTACATCGTGGATTTCTAGATGATTCAAACAGGTCTCGAACCATCAATCCTAAGGGCAGGGCCTTGGACTTCCTCTTTCCCTCTTTGTCTTCCTTGAAGACCTTCTTCATATAATGGATGAAGTATCTAGCCCAATCAAACTTCATGCTCCTGCAAATGATTATCATCAACTCTATCTTGGGCCCTGATAGAGTATCCATACTTCCAACTAGTCCCAGTATGTTTTTAGCAATAAGTTTGCTCAGCAGACTGTATTCACTTCCAATATGTTTGCAGTTGATGCCTGGAACGGATTTGGTGGCTGCATTTGTTTTAATCTGATCAACAAACGCCATTTTGTCCAATCCCATTGCTTCAGGATTGACTGAGCCATCCACCACATCAACAAATCCAAAAACTTCCCTCAGTAGACTGGGGGAAACTTCAATTTCTTGCCCATTCACAACAGTTTTAAATGCTTCAGTTCCTTCCTGTATTTGAATGTTTCTCCAGAAACTGACAACATTTGTATAAGAAATTGTCTCCAGTCTTATATTCAACACATTCTCCGCACCGCATATCTCCTTATTCTTCACCAATGTTAATGGCCGCCTCGATTCTATTTGCATCATCAACAAAACCTCTAACACTTTGGCTTGATTCAATCTGACATCAACCTTTTCCGCCATTTGTATGAGAAGAATAAGATGAAAAGATTGATTCTCAAATCTGTGTTCACACAAAGGTAAAATCGTAGTGATAAAGCAGATTTGCAAGTAGAGATTCTTCGTATAATAGCCTGTATAAATAGACAAAGTGAGTAGTTGTAATCGCAAGCACACGACATCCATGTCAACCATGATTAATCTGAATAAATGCCGGCTTGACACATGTTCCATAACGCCTCGATAACCGTTAGATCGTGTTAATCATGCGTTATAAAGATAAAATAAATATCCCGCCAATATGCTTTTTGACTTTAATAACTTTGATCGAGTAACGCTCCATCCAAAGCAGGTGATCCTCAAGAGGTGGGCTCAAGCAATCTGGCGATAAATAGGCTTCAGCACTGGCCGACATAAGTACTCTCCGATCCTTGTTTTCTTCTTGTTTTGTTCAATTGATAATACAAGATGAAGTTTAATACCAATGATCGATCCGTCAAGTGAGCTCACCCATCATGACAAAGACCAATCCCTTTGGCAACCTCATTTGCTCAATTGTCCAAAAATAAGTACATGGAATTGTTGATACCAATGACTAATCTGCTAAGTGAGCTCACCCAACATAGAAAAGACTAATCCCTTGGTGAATTCCAAAGACATTGTCGAATATCACCAACTTTGATAATTCCAAGTTCACCCTTAATTTGGCAAATCTTTCAACACAAGTGGTTTAGTGAAGATATCACAAGTTGATCCTCAAGAGGGATGTATAGAACCACCACATCTTTCTTTTCAACATGATCTCTTATGAAATGATGTCTCACATCAATGTGCTTGGTTCTTGAGTGCAAAACAGATTTTCTCGTGTGATAGCAATTGCACTTGTGTTATCACACATAATTGGAATTTCCTTTTCTTCAATTCCATAATCCCTTAATTGTTGTCTTAGCCAAAGTATTTGTGCACAAAGAACTTCCAAAGAAGAATGTATTCACTTTTCAAGAGTGGAAGTTGAAATAGAATTGCTTTCTTCTTTGAACCAGAAACCACTTCTATTTCCCATTAACCGATGTGTTCCTGAGGTGCTTTTTCTATCAATCTTGCATCCAGCATAATCAGAATCTGAGTAGGATATGACTTTGAAGCTTCCTTCCTTGGAATACCATATCCCTACTCCCAAAGTCTCTTTTAGATACTTGAGAACTCTCTTGACTGCACCTAAATGACTTTCTTTAGGTTTAGATTGAAATCTTGCACAAACACCTACAACAAAGGATATATCAGGTCTGCTGGCAGTTAGGTACATCAGACTGCCTATCATCCTTCTGTATAAGGTCTGATCAACATCTTTGCCTTCTTTATCTTCATCCAGTCTGATATTTGTACTCATAGGAGTTGAATTCTTAGTACTGTTTTCCATACCAAACTTCTTCAGCAACTCCTTGGTATACTTGGTTTGATGAATGAAGATTCCATCTTTCATCTGTTTAACTTGCAATCCCAAAAAGTAGTTCATTTCTCCCATCATACTCATTTGGAATTTACTCTTCATTAGATTTGCAAACTTTTCACAAAGTAAATCATTTTCAGAACCAAAAATTATGTCATCCACATAAATTTGTACCAAAATAGGGTGTCATTGTCCTTCTTCACCGATTCTCAAAAGTGTCTTGTCAATAGTGCCTTTAGTAAAACCATTATCCACCAAGAATTGAGATAGAGTTTCATACCATGCTCTTGGTGCTTGTTTCAATCCATAAAGTGCTTTGTTGAGTCTATACACTTTATCTTCTTGATCTTTAACTTCAAATCCAGGAGGTTGCAGTACATACACTTCCTCCTCTAAAATGTCATTCAAAAATGCACTTTTGACATCCATTTGATATACTTTGAAGTTCTTATATGCAGCATGTGCCAAGAATAATCTAATAGCTTCCAATCTTACAACAGGTGCATAAGTTTCATCAAAATCTATTCCTTCTGCTTGATAATAGCCTTTTGCAACTAGTCTGGCCTTATTCCTCACAATGGTACCAGATTCATCAAGTTTATTTCTGTATACCCACTTAGTACCAATGATATTTGCATGACTTGGGCTTTCAACTAGTGTCCAAACTTGATTTCTTTCAAAATCATTCAATTCCTCTTGCATAGCTATTATCCAGTCTGGATCTGAAATAGCTTCTTTAACAACTTTTGGTTCCATTTGAGATAGAAAGCAAGTAAATATATCTTCTAGTTGTCTTCTAGTCCTCACACCTTGTCAGTATATTGCCAATAACTTGTTCAAAGAGGTGATTCCTTAACCATTGTGGATTTTGGTTATTTTGATTTTCGTGAGAACATCATCTTCAAGAGGGTCTCATTGTAGCTTCTTCTACAGGGGGGTCAGCAGATCCTTGAACTGCTTCAGTTGTTGCATCAAGAACATTATCGGCAGGTGCTCAAAGTGAGGGATATCATAAAATTTTAAGTCATTGAATCTTTCCAAAACTTCAACACACCTGATCGGTGACTTGTTGATTCTCAATGAGTTCACAATCTACATCTTCCATACCAGTAAACTTAGGTTCATCAAATACAACATGGATTGTTTCTTCATGTTTCAGTGACCTCTTGTTCAGTACCCTGAATGCTCTGCTGACTGAAGAATATCCCAAGAAAATTCCTTCATATGATTTTGGTTGGAATGTTTTCAAATGTACCTTATGATTTAGAATAAAACATTTGCTTCCAAATGGATGGAAATAGGATATGTTAGGTTTCCTTCCATTCCAAACCTCATAAGGTGTCTTCAGCAGCCTTCTTGTTTACCGATGTTCTGCTTTTGTGTATAGCATGTCAGATTTATCGCTTTCAAATTTCAATATCTTTCGTAGCAATGCTTCACGGATCATTGTTCGTCCCGCTCTTTAAAGTTCTATTTCTTCTTTCAAAGAACCCCATTTTGTTTGAGGTGTACCAAAGAAAGAGCAAGTTGATGTAGTACACCATTCTCGTTCACAATATTCTCTTATAACTTTGTTGAGAAATTCAGACTCGATCCGATATTATCTTTATTATCATTAAACTTTTCTCATTTTGTAATCTCTTCAAAAGATTAGGCATGCTTTGAAGTGTTTCACTTTTCTTGTTCATAAATATCACCCAAGTATACCTTGAATAATCATCCACAACCACTAAAGTGTACTTCTTTCTCTGTTACACTTGTTGGAGTTATTGGTCCAAAAGATCCATATGCATCACTCCAACACTCTATTAGTTGATTGTTTGGTCTTTGATTTGAAACTTGACTTTATCTGCTTACCCTGTGACATGCATCACAAATAGCATCCTTCTTGAATGTGATCTCGTAAAAACCAATCACCAATTCTTCTTCTTCACCAACCGATTAATATCATCAAAGTTTAAATGATTTAACTTCTTGTGCCATAACCAATTGAGTTCGGACTTGGTATGCACAATCAGTAGGTTTCTCGAACTCGCAGAGACCAATCCACAACATACATGTTCTCGTTGTCTTCACCAAAGCAGTACAACTTGATCACCTCTTTCACTAATGACAATACAAATTGTTTTTGTCAAAAGTGACATTGTATCCCATGTCACGTAATTGTCCAAAGGCTCAAAGAAGTTGTAGTCCAAATCCTTCCACATATGCAACATTCTTGATTGTAAGTCCATTTCGATAAGTGTGCCATATCCTCTTGTATATCCAGTGTATTCTTGTTGCCAAAATTCACCCTTAGACCATCTTTTGCCACAAAGTTTGATGAGACAAAGGCTTATTCTTTGTCATGTGTCCGAACATCCACACAAAGTACCGCACACCCTACAAAACAATGTTAATGCATTTTAGGTACCCAAACCTGTTTGGGTCCATAGTGGTCGATGGCAAGCATGACCCTTGGTATGTTTCCATAAGGTCTTCTCTCACAGAATGTGTCATACTTTGGTTCATACTTTGTTCATACATGTATTCCACACATCCATAAGTTCTAACAAAGAGGTTGTGTAGGAATCACATATGTTTTCTGGCCTTTTGGTTTATAATGTCATTTAAAGTGATTCTTGGTGTTAGAAGCATTAGTATAACCATTTGTTTGTCGCTTTGTTTGTTAGAATGTACCTGTATTACTGAGTCTCACCGAGGTCTTGTGTAGTCCTCTCACGATCCCATTGCCTAGGTTTTACCCTAGCTGCATGGTTATACTTGTTGTTTCTAACATTAGGTACGGGAGTATTCCAATCATCATCAGTGGGGAACAGTCTACCTTTCCCCCTGAGATAAGTATCCCTTGAATGATTAACATTTTTGGGTTTAGGATTCTTATCCTTGGAATATTTATGTTTCTTACCCGTCTGTGGTTCAGCAGACTTGGTAGCATGTCTGCTATCAGCAGGCTTAGAAGGCACAGCAGTCCTATTTTTAAATTTACTCTTTTTATTAGGAGCTGTTGACTTCTTTGACTTCTGATTTTGCTTCCTTGAAGCATTTTCATTGGATTTTACTGCCTCAGCAACCTTACTGGGAGTTGGGTCTAGTGCATGTACAAACTTAGGACTAATTCTGGTACTAGGTTCAGTTACCTTACTGGATCCATTCTTGTTAGATTGTTGAGTTCCAAATCCAAGCCTTGTTCTATCACCATAAGGCTTTCCAGATTTGTATGCAGCAGAGGAACATGATGGTTCAGAGAGATTCAGGGTCTTTGGATGATCAGCAGGCTTACACTGATTCTGTCCAACATCTTTTTCCTTACCTTTGAGAACCCTTAATTCAAATTTCAATCTTCCAACTTCTAACTCAAGAGCTTCTTTTTCAATTCTTCACAATCTCATAACCAGATTGTATTATCCTCGATTGATTAAGGATGGCATCCAAAATCTCATTGTTGTCGAAATTTCTAGGATTTGAACCACAAGTTGATTCACAATCACTTCCAAAGCAGGGAGTATTGATGGATACAGATTGTATACCTCCTCGCGCCATCCATATTGGCCATGAAAGCATAATCTTCCATATCGACAAACTATCTTTGTGTCATCCGATTCATTTCCTTTTCGATTCAACTTCATACCCGATTCATCTTCAAAGAACCATAGCCTTCTTGCCATATCTTCTTTGTTGACTTTTGGTCTTCGTGAGAGTCCGACAATCAGTCTAAAGTGTCCAGGCTTCTTGCGGTTGAAGCATAGATAATCGTGTTCCTTGCTTTGTTTTAACTCGTGACATTCAGTTTGAAGTGTCCTGGTTTCTTGCAATGAAAGCATAGATAGTCATTATCTTTCTTTGATTCCTCTTTCTTTCTCTCAAGAGACCTCTTTGTGAAATTTCTTGCGAGGGGCCTTTCCACTTTCATCATTCGATTTTCTTGCTCAAGAGGGCAATCTGCTCCCTGCATCTCATCCAAAGAGATCATCTTGTCCTCCTCGATGTTTCTTCTTGATGTGAAGCAAATGCAATGCAATGGTCTTTGGCTCTTCCTTTTCGAGTCTCGTAGAAGCTTTTGCTAAATTCATAAGCCTTGAGATCTCAAAACAACTTGAAGGTGTCTTCTTCATGCAACTTCCTCATTTCTTCTATTGCAATACCTTCATTTTCCAAACATCTTTTGCAGGTAGAGCCTCCAAGATTTTGGTGTTTATTTCTTCTTTTGAATAACTTACACTCAAAGCAGGTAAGTTCATCCAGATTGCATTGAATCTTCATTCCATTTCCTCAATGGTTTCATTTGGCAAAGATCTTGAACTTTTGAAACCTCTTTCCGCCACACCGATTTTGTTCTTCTTTATTGCATCGGTGCCTTCACAGATCGATGTATCTTGTCCCAAAGTTCCTTAGCGCTTTGCAATCTTTAACCTTCATGTACATATTGCTATCCAAAGTTCTATAAATGATATCAATAGCAATGTTGTTGAGGTTTGCTCTTTTCTCGCCTTCGCATTCCATTCTCTCTTTGGTTTAGAATGTACTCAGGTTGTATCACCCACTCATTCTTCGCCTTGGTAATCTCCAAAGGTCCATCGCTTAGTACATCCATCATCTCATCATGAGTAGCAGCAAGGTATGCCTGCATTCGACGTTTATACTCATAAAATCTATCAAGAGAACACATCAGCATAGTTCTAGCATATTGGGTGTTGTCCATGATGCAAGTCTTTGAAAATTAGTAACTTGAAAGAAAGTTATAAAGAATTTTCACAAGCACAACAAGTAGGATTACTTCGCAATGTAAACTCGCTCCGATACCAATTGTTGGTCCTTGAAAGGCTTTGGTTAAGTTTAGAAGGGGTGAATAAACTTAACACTTAAAACTTTGAGTTAACAAATTACGCAACTTCATCTAAATCGCGATACTTCAGAGTCTGCTTTGAGACTTCAATAGCTCGCTAATAAACAAGAGTCTCATCGATAGTTGAGTTTGCTTTGAATTTGTGCAAATGAATTATATCAAAATTAAGCCTTAATACTTGTTGTTAAATATGACACTAAGTATTAGATACTCAAGAGTGCAAGTGTGTGATTTCATTGCTAGATTCAGTGAGTTGATGTGCAAGATAAACTAAGTGCGTAAATTAAATGTCGAAAGTAAGTAGGCGATTTTATAGTGGTTCTAGGTGGTGTAATCTGTCACCCACTCTTCTCCTGTGATGTTGGAGGAAATTCACTAGAGATCTTTGATGTAGTCATTTACAAAGATTCCTAAGTTGTTTGTCCTTCACCAATAACTATGGCTTCACAAATCGAAAATCGAACAGTAGGATTGCTACTCCCGAGTCTTCCACTGGTCCTTGAAGGGTAGGATTGCCTCTTCACCACTCCACCACAAACAACGATCTTTTCACACCTAACAGATGCTTCATTGTCTTCAAGAGTTTCTTTATAAAATAAAGATTGAATCAAATTAATGATTCATTGCTGTGACTTGATTAGGATGATATAATCAAGAGCTTGCGCCTTCAAGTGTGTAATCTTAATGTAGCTTGAATACAGAATGCACTTGAAGAAATTCTCTAGATCAGCAGCTTTCAGCTTAGTAAGTTCAGCAGGGTGTTTTTCAGCTCAGAGTTATCTCTTAAAGTTTATCCAAAATTCATCATCTATTTCTGAGTTGAAAGTCCTCTATTTATAGGTAAGAATGCATGTGACTTGTATTTGAAATTCAAATGTAACCGTTCCTTATTTTTTGTCCCATCTAATTTGCATTCTTTCACTATTCATAGGGTGACATCGCCGTAATTCCATTTTGACAAATGGCAATCATCCACCCTTGACTTGTGTCTATTGGATAAAAATTATGAATCATCCCAACGTTCTTTTAATCTCAGCCTTTGATTTCCTTGATAAGTCAGAGGTAGTTGGATGTCCTTATCCATGTAATCTTCCAATAATCTTGAATTAATCGAGGTATTATATCGTGAGTTCATCGATCACCGAGATACATATCGATCTCATTGAACTCCAATTTTCCTGTGTATAAAATACAATGCAGCTGATTTCTTTTATCTAACTTTTATTTGTGAAGTTAGATTACACCTTTTTAATTATAACCAAGTTCCAAACATCATCCAACTTATGGAACTTAGACCTTCTACACAAGGTATATGTGATCAGTTTAGGTCATCACAGACTTGTCTAAATTCTGATCCCATATCCTTGACTTAAATTACTATGTTTGATCCCTTAGCCTTCAGAAATGAGTTTGAACCCTCACTTTCGCCTTCGCCTTCGGCGGGTTCCTCGACTAGTCTCATCGACCTATCTACCCTATCGACTGAACCATCTGCGATATCAACCAAAGCAGACCCTTTACAAATGCTTGTTTGATCAAACCTATTTATGAATCAAACTCTAATAAACCTATACATTTGATCTAGACATCTTTTTGACTTTGCACTATAACAGCTAGAATGGCACTCATCATCAAAACATAGAAATAAGTCCAACAACCTTATCATGACATGGGATTTCATAAAGGTCTAAACTCTTTCTTAGGATTGAAATTTTGGGAAGCAAGAGTCAGAGCCTTAAGGGCAGCTTACAGAGGAGGCAGAGGTGGAAGAAGTGGCAGAGGTGATAGGATCTTACCTATCACAAAAGCAAAGGACTCACTTGATGAATTCAAGGAACTGTACATGAAGTTCGGATTCAGAGTGAATGATATCAATCTTATCCTGCCTGAAGCATGGAACTGGTGGAAACAAGTTAATCCCTACATTGATTTTACTTTGATTGAAAATGAATGGATGAGGATATGATAGAATGTGATCGAGAGCCTATCAAGAGCAAGTTGAGAAGGCTAGACAAGAAAGAGAAAAGAGACAATAGATCAAAGATACTTACATTACTTTATCTTTGCTGTATCTAGTTTGTAATAGCTTTGAACAAATGATTTTAATGAAAGATGAGTACTTGTTCTATTTTTGCCTTAATCTTTTTGCTTTGCTGATTAGGTGAGGGTAGTGGCATCATCACCAAAAAGGGGGAAATTGTTGGACTTATTTCTATGTTTTGATGATGATTGCCATACTAGTCGTTATAGTGCAAAGGCAAAAAGATGTCTAGATCAAATGTATAGGTTTATTAGAGTTTGATTCATAAATAGGTTTGATCAAACAAGCCTTTGTAAAGGTCTCTTTGGTTTATATCACTGCAGACCGGTCTAGGTCGATAGGGTAGATAGGTCGATGAGACTAGTCGTGAACTCGCCAAGACCAAGACTAAAGGCCGAGGGTTCAAACTCGATTCTGAATGGCTAAGGGATCAAAGTTAGTAATTTAAGTCAAGGATATGGGATCGAAATTTAGGCAAGTCCAGATGACCTAAACTCGATCACATATACCTTGTGTAGAAGGTCTAAGTTCCATAAGTTGGATGATGTTTGGAACTTGGTTATAATTAAAAGGTGTAATCTAACTTCACAAATAAAAGTTAGATAAAAGAAATCACCGCATTGTATTTTATACACGTAAAATTGGAGTTCAAAGAGATCGATATGTATCTCGCAGATCGATGAACTCGCTTTGATATAATACCTCGATTAATTCAAGATTATTGGAAGATTACATGGATAAGGACAGCCAACTACCTCTGACTTATCAAGGAAATCAAAGGCTGAGATTAAAAGAACGTTGGGATGATTCATAATTTTTATCCAATAGACACAAGTCAAAGGGTGGACAGACTCGCATCACAAAGGAATTACGATGTCGACCCTATGAATAGTGACAGAATGCAAATCGATGGGACAAAAAAAAGGAACGGTTACATTTGAATTTCAAATACAAGTCACATGCATTCTTACCTATAAATAGAGGACTTTCAACTCAGAAATAGATGATGAATTTTGGATAAACTTTAAGAGATAACTCGAAATAAAAACACCCTCACGAACTTACTAAGTCGAAAGTCACGATCTAAAGAAGTTCTTCAAGTGCATTCTCAGATTCAAGCTACATTAAGATTACACACTTGAAGACCGCAAGCATTGATTATATCATCCTAATCAAGCAACTTTGAATCAATCATTAATTTGATTCAATCTTTATTTTATAAAGAACCCAATAAGACAAGAAGCATCTGTTGGGTGTGAAAGATCGTTGTTTGTGGTGGAGCCGGTGAAGAGGCAATCCTACCTTTCAAGGACCAAGTGGAAGACTCAGGAGCAACATCCTACCTGCTCCTGATTTTCGCTTTGTGAAGCCATAGTTATTGGTGAAGGACAAACAACTTAGGAATCTTTGTAATAAATACATCAAAGATCTCTAGTGAATTTCCTCCAACATCACAAGAGAAGAGTGGGATGACAGATTACACCACCTGGAACCACTATAAAATCTCGCCTACTTACTTTCAAAGATTTAATTTCTACACTTAGTTTATCTTGCACATCAACTCCATCAATCTAGCAACCAAATCACACACTTGCACAACTCGAGTATGTAATACTTAGTGTCATATTTAACAACAAGTATTAAGGCTTAATTTTGATATAATTCATTTGCACAAATTCAAAGAAACTCAACTATCAATAGACTCATCATTTATCACCGATCATTTGAAGTTGCGTAATATGTTAACTCCAAAAGTTTTGAGTGTTAAGTTTATTCACCCCCCTCTAAACTTAACCGAAGCCTTTCAAGGACCAACACAATTGGGTTGGACCGGATCCGACCAGTCGGGTCATTTACGAACTATTTAGTTCATGTAATAACTTTATTATTATTAATAAAAGCACTTATGTTATTATATATTGTTTATCTTCATATTGTTTGTTGTATATATATAGTAACGTCCCTAGTATCGATCTGTGATAGAGAAACCATGATAGTGATTATGGTTGATGAGATCTCTAATCACTATAACAAGGTTGGTACTTAAATGTCTCTAGTCTTATATATTATCAAATGGGACATTGATAGTATAATCAGACTAGCACGTATTGGATGTCTTCTACCTTTTAGAAGATAGGGATAGATCTCGTCTATCGAAGTGTAGGGACACTTGGACTGTACATGGACGTGTATTAGAGAATGCGTACGTTAGACTGACTCACTTACATTAAGTGTCACACTATGTGGCGGTTGTGTAATTATCCTTTTGACCGGAGTCTTCATGGCATCACGGTGTGGATTGTCATGCTTTGACACGGTTGAGATTTCTCCTAACCACGGGGCGATCATGCGGTAGTTTTTGGGTATGATATTGAAGCATGCGGAGTATACATGATTGGTCGTCCGGGAATCGCGTATCCTATGATTGGGATCGAATATCCGGAATGGCCTTCTTATAAGGAATGTCTAGCTCTTGAGAATCTTTGCAAAGTGGTAGTAAATGTGTTATTCCGAGGGAGCATGATATCCAGATTATAAGATACGATTGTTAATGTATTGACACTCGAGATACGATCATATGGATATTATTATAGCAATAGGATTGTAAGTTACACGGTAACTGCTTCACATGAAAGGTAGTAGTCATTGCTTTTGACTCTTCCGATGATTGGGGGTCACGGTGTGTTGCTAGACGCTATCCCGTGATCGTTAGGCATGAAGGGCATTTTAGTAAATTGCACTTTGTGTCTACGGCCAACATATTCGGAAGCCTATCGGGTCACACACATATGAACATCGAGTCGGATTAAAATGCGGTTATAGTTGATAACCAAATAAGGAAAGTTTATCTCTAGACTATAAAGGTTATAGTGGTAAATTAATATGGTGGTATTTATTTATTATGAATAAATAAAATACAAGATATTAATTGTATATAAATTAGATTAATTAAAGAATATTCCGGAAGCCAATTTATTGGCATATGGGGCGCCACTTTTAAGTGTATAAGATTCACTTGGATTGTGCACTTTAATTAATGAGATTGCCATAATATTAATATAAGATATTAATTGATTTTGAAAGATAGATTTATGGTAATAAGATAATTATAATCAATATATGATATTGGCAAAATAAATTATAATTAAAGAGATAAATCAATCTAGTTGATTTTCCTTATTTTATTGGAAAAAGGTTTTCTTCTCCTACACACCATTAGGGGCGCCACCTTCTACTATATATAGGAGGTGGGTGTCAAGCTCTTTTGTACAACACAATTGCAAGAGTTAATAATTCTTGTGTAAAATAGAAAGCCTTCCATAGTGAGTTTGTGAGGAAGAAAAAAGGTCCGGTCTAGCGGCGGAGTTTTTCTCGATAGCAATCAAGGAGGATTCCGGCGAGGGGTTCGTGTGGATTAGCGATAGAGGCCGGACGCGTGGACGGCTTGCGCATTGAACTACTCTCCGTTGGCGGTCAAAGCGACGATCTTATAGATCATCTAAGGTATAACCGTCAAACTACTTAACGTGTTTATTGCATTAAACGAAGAACTATCTAGAAAAGGAAATCAAATTTTAAATTCCGTTGCGTTAAACTAGTGATTTCCTAACAGTGGTATCAGAGCCATACTTCGAGCTTAAGCAATAAGCATAATTTAAATGCGTAGTATTTAATCGATAGATGCAAGATTTAATTCACGAAACGTTAAAACAAAAAAAATAGTGTTTATGGGGGTCGGCCGACTGGCGGAGCCCCCATCCCTCGGCGGAGGCGGTGGCCTTCGGGCTGCCGTCCGTCAGCTCCCTTCTTCCAATGGGGGAGATCATCCCTTTTCGTTTTGTGATATTTTATTGTGCATAGATATCTCGTTTGTTTAGTTGTGTCACATTGCCAATCAATGGTTCAAATAGTTTGAGCCATTGGGAAACCATTTGGCATATTGGCCTTTCCAAATTTTGATTTGGAATAGGCCTGGGCCCTTTTCAAATATTTGATTTGTAAAAGGCCTAGGCCACTTCCAAAATTTTGATTTTGGAAAGTGGCCAGGCCTAGACTAAAATAATTTGGCCTTTCCAAATATTTGATTTGGAAAAGGTCTAGGCCCTTTTCAAATATTTGATTTGTAAAAGGCCTAGGCCTAGGCCACTTCCAAAATTTTGATTTTGGAAAGTGGCCAGGCCTAAGCTAAATTTAGTTTTGGAAAGGAAACAAATAGGAGAATTTTAATTTTAATTTTTTTTTTTTTTTTTTTGTAAAACTCAGAATTATATTAAACCAAAAAACTGAAGTTTTACATGGCCAACCCCTGGCCTCACCACCAAAGAAAATACGTCATCAATACATGTTTATCATCTCCTTAAAACCTTAGTCCGAAAAGCCGGGTGCTAAGGAAAGAGTATGATCTCCCATGTATTGGAAAAATAAAACTAAAGAAGAGATATACAAAGTATCTAAACAGACTAAAACATCAAAAAGCAGATCGATCTTTGTAGAAAATCGGTCCATATGCGACTTGTCTCCATTGTCATAATCCAACAAAGATCTGCAACTTCTAGGCAAGAGCAACCAAGCAATAACCCATATCCTAATTGAACACCTCAGATCCACATCAAATACCTACAAGAAGGTTCAAAGATCTGCGCAGATCCAAGCCTCGGGAAATATAACCAATAATTAGAAATGGAAAGAGACAACTGCTTTTGCACCCCTCATAATATCTTGAAGGTGCTTCCAAGTTGATGATGCCGTGCCAAAAAGCTCCACACAATTCCCAAACTCGCACGAACATAGGCTTCACGGTCAGCAAAGAAATTAAAAGTTAAGGCCCAACTTAAGCAAACAAAGAAGATGTAAAGAGGCCACTGCTTGCACCCTTCATAATGATGAAGGAGGCTTCCAAAGAAGGTCCAAATGTGTGTAATCATCTTTTGTTAACTCGATAATAGGGATTTGAAGAATGTCCTGTAAATAAGTAATCCTGTGTCGACATTAAGTCGGGCCGCCATCCAAGATCTCGACTGCAGGTAGAGTGGCCATTTTAGCAAGATAGTCGGCAGGAGCATTGGCTTCTCTCAAATATGGTGAAGTTGAAAGTTGTGGCTTGAAATTAAGAACTGGATATCTTTGACCTCCTGTTGGTATTTCCAAGGAATTTGATATTTGCCCTTGATCATTTGCTCCAGAGCTTTAGAATCGAGTCCTCAATGGTGACCTCCTGTAATTGAAGTTGAATACAGTTTGATACCAGAAAGCATTGCCTGAATTTCCGCTTGCATATTGGTAACAACCCCATAAGCCTCATAGCCAGCTTTAATGACCTGGCCAAGATGATTCAGGAGAATTTTTAATTTTATTTTGAATAGTTCAAATTTAATTAAAATTAAAATCGATTTAAAATTAAATGTTAATTTTAATTTTAGATTAAGTCATATAATTAATTAAAAGTTATTTAATTATTTGACGTGATAAAATAAAGACGCATGAGTAGTTAAAATTAGAATTTAATCTTTTTCATAAGATAAAATTGTATGGATTAGATGTGTAGATATAATGTGATTATATGGACCCCGATTGATCATGGACTCGACCAATAGGATAGATGGGAATGCTTTCTTTATGTTGGTTTTGAAAATTTGTCCTAGGTCATTATGAAGAACGTGACATAGTTTACTTTTGCAATTATCCCATTCCCGAAAGCCCCCCTCGTAATGCGGTGGGTGTAATTATTTATTATGTAACAAGAATGGAGCAAGAAGTTGAAGACCAAGGAGAGATAAAGAACCCATTGGCGTACAGCAATAAAGATCCTATTGGCGGTTGCAGATACCCTTAGTTTGTGACCCGCGGTTTCGTCAGTTTGTATTCGAAACCGCACCTAGGAAAAGTCCATGATCATACCGGTTATTTTATGCGCGGAATGTTGTGTATGTTTTACTTTATATGATATAGTAGTAATCTGCACATAGTAGATGAGACAATAATTAAACCAAATTAATTAAGTGAATTAATTTAAAATTATTCCCACGTCAAAAATCAAGTCGGAATTGCCTCCCCATATTATAACGACAGTGAAGAGCCCTTGTTCGGACCCAACTCACCAGCCAAAGCGGGGGTTGACCTACCTCGGGTATATCGTCGTTATCGAGATATGATCGAAAGAGATCTCATGAATATTGAGGTTAAGACTCGACTAAGAATTCTCTCGGCCACCAGCCAAAGCGGGGTCTTTTGGATTTTAGAGGCAAGGGTTTGGCTATTTTTCATAAGATGAAATATTGTCAAAGAGTTGACTGGTCAAACAACAAGAATCGTATAAGATACGATCGACAAATCGTTGTCCACCTGTTTAATTATTTTCGGCCCATCAGCCAAAGTTGGGGGTCGGGATAGTTCGATGGGATCTTGCCCACTAAAGGAATTATTTTCTTGTAAGCCAACAGGGAATAGTTGGCTAGTGGGAGTAAAAACCTTATAGATTTATTAAGTGCAAATTTAGGGTTTTTATACATGAGCTTTTGCTTATTCTATCTTTATTTATTGTTGTAGAAAATGTCAAACAAATTGAACCTTCGTTTTATCATCGAAAACAAGCTTGAAGAAACGAATTTTCTCGATTGGGAAAGAAATCTCAAAATCATTTTGAGGCACGAGAAGATTGGCTATGTCTTGGATGAGGCCCTACAAGAAAAGCCCACGAGGTTCGGCCTGCAGATGTTGTCGAGAAGTACAACAAGCACTGTTCTGACAGTACTGATGCTACATGTATCATGCTTGCTTCTATGACACCTGAACTGCAGAAATAGCATGAGTCTATGGACGCCTACTCTATCATGGTCCACCTAAAGGAACTTTATGCTTCTCAGTCTCGCACTGAGAGGTACGAGGTCTCGAAGGCACTGTTTAGTTGTAAGATGGCATCTAGGACTGCTGTGGGGTCACTTCGAGCAAGGGCAAGGCAAAAGCCCAAAAGAAGTCCAAGAAGGCGAAGGCTGCACCTAAGCCAACGCCTAAAATAGTGAAAGACAAATCCAAGGATGCTTGCTTCCATTGCGTTGAGACCGGACATTGGAGGAGAAACTGCAAAGGCTTCTTGAGTACTAAGAAGAAGCATTCTGATGCTTTGACTTCAGGTATATTTATGATTGAGATCAATATTGCTTCTTCTAAGTCTAACCACTGGGTATTAGATACTGGTTGTGGTTCTCATATTTGTATGAATATGCAGGCACTAAAAAGAACTATTGTTGGGTGTACAGCACTCTGCCCTCCCATGTTAGTTCAACCCATGGCGCTGTAATGGTGTGATTTAAGGAAATAAAGTTGCGCCTTTACTACCACCAATTGGTTTTAGTACAACGGTAAGCGCTTGATCCTAAGAATTGGTATCGAGAGAGAGGTCATGGGTTCGAATCCTCGGCAATAGCATTTCGTGGTAAACCATTTCGGCCCAGGGCATACTACGGGTGTCCCGGTTGAATGTGGGTAGCAGGTGCTGGGAGGGGATTGTTGGGTGTACAGCACTCTGCCCTCCTATGTTAGTTCAACCAATGGCGCTGTAATGGTGTGATTTAAGGAAATAAAGTTGCGCCTTTACTACCACCAATTGGTTTTAGTACAACGGTAAGCGCTTGATCCTAAGAACTAAAGATCTGAGGAAAGGAGAGGTGGACCTACGCATTGGAAATGGAGCAAGTGTTGCTGCGCTGGCCGTAGGAGTTTATTTTCTTTCATTGCCCAAAGGGGCTAGTACTAGAACTTAATAAGCATTATTTTGTTCCTGCTCTTTACGAAGAACATTATTTCCATTTCTCGCATTAGATGTTGATGGTTTTTCATTTACGTTTGAGAATAAATGTTGTTCTTTTCACGTGATGGAATCTTTTATGGTATCTTGGCATACTTAGCAATGGTCTCTACATATTAGATATGAATGTTGACGTACTTAATATAAATAACAAGAAAGCTAAAACAAATGACTTGAATGAATCCTACTTATGGCATTGTAGACTTGGCCATATAAATAAAAATCGCATCTCCAAACTCCATAAAGATGGAATGTTGGATCAATTCGATTACGAATCATTTGACGTATGCGAAGCTTGTTTACTTGGCAAGATGACAAAGTCACCTTTTAGTGGCAAAGGGATAAGATCCAATGAATTGCTTGAGCTCATACATATTGATGTGTGTGGCCCAATGTCAATTCAAGCCAAAGGAGGATACTCTTATTTTGTCACATTCACTGATGACCATTCTCGCTATGGTTATATATACTTAATGAAGTATAAGTCTAAAGCCTTTGAAAAGTTCAAGGAATTCAGAAGTGAGGTGGAGAAACAACTAGGTAAAGAAATCAAAACACTTCGATCCGATCGAGATGGAGAATACCTAGATGGAGAGTTTCAAGACTATTTGAAGGAGAATGAGATTCTACCTGAATGGACCCCTCCCGGGACGCCACAAATGAATGGTGTATCTGAGAGGAGAAACCGCACCTTGTTAGACATGGTGCGATCCATGATGAGCTATGCAGTTCTCCCAAAATCGTTTTGGGGGTATGCTCTAGAAACCGCATCCTATACACTGAACCGAGTTCCATCAAAGACGGTTGACTCTACGCCATACGAGGTATGGAGTAAGAGAAAACCGAGCCTAGGTCATCTAAAACCTTGGGGTTGTCCGACTTACGTGAAGCAGATGATGCCTGACAAATTAGAGCCCAGGTCTGACAAATGTCTATTTGTGGGTTATCCTAGGGAAACCAAAGGGTACCAATTTTACCATCCTGAGGAGCAAAAGGTGTTTGTTGCCAGGACTGGCCACTTTATGGAGAAAGAGTTTATCCTGAATAGGGTCAGTGGGAGTAAAATTGATCTTGAAGAAATTCGAGAACCACTTACGGATAACAGTCAGTTGATGGAAGTAGAGGACTTGCCACATACAGATGTGACACCAGCTTCTACCGTGGACACACTAGCACCTCGAAGATCCACCAGGGAACGCCATGAACCTGAAAGGTATACTGGCATGTATCTCATGGAAGACGAGGACCCTAGAACTTATGAGGAAGTGCTATTAAGGCATGACAAAGAGAAATGGCTGGAAGCCATGAATTCTGAAATGGAATCCATGAAAGACAACCAAGTTTAGAACTTAGTTGATCCACCTGAGGGAATAGTTCCCATAGGGTGAAAATGGGTCTTTAAGAGAAAGACCGACATGGACGGTAACGTGACTACCTAAAAGGCTAGGTTAGTGGCAAAAGGATGTAAGCAAAGACAAGGAGTTGACTATGACGAAACCTTTTCGCCAGTTGCCATGTTAAAATCCATTAGAATTTTGCTCGCTATTGCAGCATACCATGATTACGAAATCTGGCAGATGGATGTGAAAACAGCTTTCCTCAACGGGAACTCATCTGAGGAAGTGTATATGACACGCTCTGAGGGTTTCACAACCAATAACGCCAGGATGGTGTGTAAACTGCAAAGATCCATTTATGGGTTAAAGCAAGCTTCTCGGAGTTGGAATCTTCGCTTTGATGAGATAATCAAACAGTTTGATTTCATCAAGAACGAAGATGAGCCCTGTGTTTACAAGAAGGTTAGTGGGAGTGCCATTGTGTTCTTAGTGCTTTATGTAGATGACATATTGCTCATAGGGAATGATGTGCCTATGTTACAATCAGTCAATGATTGGTTATCCAAGAACTTCTCTATGAAGGACTTGGGTGATGCAACCTATATTCTAGGAATAAAGATCTATAGAGATGGATCTAAAAGGTTGCTTGGTCTGTCACAATCCACCTACATAGACAAGATGCTGAAGAGATTCAGCAAGGAGCAGTCCAAGAAAGGATTGCTGCCCATGTCACATGGGGTCTACCTGTCAAAGGGAATGAGTCCTAAGACAGAGGAGGAAAGGGCACAAATGAGTAAAGTCCCTTATGCTTCGCAATCGGGTCTATCATGTATGCCATGTTATGCACAAGACCAGGCGTCTCGTACCCTCTTAGTATGACTAGTAGGTACCCAGTCCAATCCAGGTGAGGGTCACCGGATTGTCATCAATAATATCCTTAAGTACACGAGACGTACTAGGATATGTTCCTGGTTTTCGAGAACGATGATTTAGTATTACGAGGTTACACGGATGCCGCCTTCCAATCGACAAGGACGACTTCAAGTCGCAATGCGGATTTGTTTTCACGCTTAATGGCGGAGTAGTGAGTGGAAGAGTTCCAAGCGAGGAGACTACTGCGGACTCTACAACGGAAACCGAATACATAGCACCTCGGAGGCGGCAAAGGCGCTTTGGATGAAGAAGTTCATTCATCGAACTTGGTGTGGTTCCTCCCATTGAAGGTCCAGTGCCTCTGCATCTTTGTGATAATAATGGAGCGATATCTCAGTCTAAGGAACCAAGGTCTCATCAGAAGTCCAAACATGTGCTACGGCGCTATCACTTGATGTTTACGACTAATTTTGTGGTTTATATCGAGTTATTCCGTAACAATATCTTCCGTGTTTTAGTGCTGTTTTATAGAAAATCACTTGCTAAAAGGATAAATTGGAAGAATGGGTTTAGAATTCATTAAAGTGTAAAAACCAAGCCAAATATGTGGTTTAACGTTGATTATTTATCTATGTGTATGATTCTACATTTTTTGCGTGTTTTTATCACCTTGTAGGTATGCATGCATGGCATTTGAATGAGCTAAAAAAAGAGATACTCAATTGGAGGTTTAAGTAGAAGAAGAAGGATGCAAGTCGGCTTGGGAAAGTAAACTGGCGTTCACTACCCCGTCCAGGTGGACGGGCGTTTAGAGCTTTGGACTGGCGTCCAAAGAGGGAAGTTCAGGTTTTGATGGACGCACGTTTGATGTAGCGTCCACTGGACTGGCGTCCACTATTCCAGACTGGCGTCCAGTAGGAGATTTTTGATTCAGAGTTTGATGATTTTTAGCGAACGAGCGTCCATTTTTGCATAGGACGGACGTCCAAGAAGACTCGGCCCGACTCGATAAATTTTACACGCATCTGGACGGGCGTCCAAGGCCGACTTAACCCTAGCCGCCTCAAAATCCTATAAATACCAGCGTGTGTTGAACCCTAATCATATCATACGCATTATTCATTGACTCAAACCCTAGCAGCCGCTTATCCTATAGAGCAAACAAGAAGATGAACTCTTCCATCCCAACAATCATGATCACCAACATGATTGTTGGCTAAGCAATTCGCGGTGAGACAACGGATGAAACCGATCAACATCAACACCAACTAGAGGATTTTTAGCTACATGTTTAGTGAGTAAAAGTTACAGTTTTTCATCAATTGGATATTGTTCTTTATTGTTTATGTTTTATTTGAATCAAAAGATCGATGAAACTACTTTTATGCTTTGAATTTGTATGGGAATATTGTTCAAGCCTTAGTCTTTCAATTGATGCAATTAGTTGTAATTCGAGAGATCGTTTATAATTAATTGAGTCGAGTTTTGGAGACAATCTCATGATCGTGTTATGCATGTTAGTTTAGTTTTGCTTGAGAAAGAAAACGAAACCCTAGAATTTGTTTAAAGGAATTTAATCGAATTCGCGATAGATCATTACTAAAAATCGTATCTTAAAACTTGCCATCAAGTTGGGGTTGGGTTGGTTGATTGGTGGATTCCCGTTGCCTTGCCGTTTCCTTTTAATTACTTGATAAATCGAATAGTTCGTATCAATTTGATTGCTACGTGATGACGGTCGATTTGTACCCATTATTCTGCAATCTTTACCCTTGATTTTGATGTGAAATAACCTTAGAGAGTGATAATAAGTCGTTAAGTGCCTAATTTAGATATACCCGTGTTACGATTTATTATTATGCATTTCGTAATTTATCAAGTATTTGGTATTACAAACTATGTTTTTATATGATAAAAGCAAAGAGCATTATGGACGGACTACGGAGAAGGAATTAAAGATCCAGGACAATGCAGAGCCCAACGAGAAGATAGAAAGACGAGCCCGAAGCGGTAAAAAAGGCTCGGTCGACCGAGCCCAACTATTCGGTCGACCGAGTGGACTTAAAGCCCAAAGCAGAGTCCAAAGATATATTACTTAAGTCGGTTAGGGTTTAGGAATCCGATCCTTAGTCGGTTTCTAAGTCGGTTTTGAGCTCTATATAAACACATTGTCATTAGTATTATGTATCCATTCATACATTGATTTAATCATTCATAAAAAGAGCACAACAAATTGAGAGTTTTTCAGCAAGTTAGAAATTTGCAACAATGTAAGCCCTTAATCTTAGTGTTTTATTTTCAAGTAATTAATTCTTCCAATTACGTTCTTATCGTTTGAATTATTAAACATAGCTAGATGATGTGATTCTTGGCTATGACGTTAGGTGGTTGTGACACCTTGTCAATGAGGATCCCATGACCTACGTCATAATCTAGATTTATTCATGACTCTACTTAATTTAATTAATGTGTATCTATGATAGTTTATATAAGTGATGTGCAATTCTTCGTTTAACTGCTTACGTATAAGGAAACGCCGAGAGGTTATTTCTAGGATGTAATTAGGGTTGAATTCGTCCGGGTGACCGAGCAATGTCGTTCGGTCGACCGAGCCCTTTTCGGCCGATCGACCGAGCCTAATGTTGTTAGTTAAATGCCGCCACGCCTTTATGGTGGGTTTAACCTAGTTGAATTTACTTTCTCGTGAGGTATGGCTACGGCTACGTCGCTCGTCAGTTTTTCATTAGCGTGTTATTAGGAAATACCAATATAAGACGTCTAGTTCAGCTCATGAACGATCTTTCGGGACATTCAGCAAGATCTAGATTAGTTTTGTATTAGGGAATTGTCGACACCTAGTCATACGTAAGTCGTAGATTAACAAGAGACTTACCAAGTAATTGTTAATAGGACGAGGGCTTGAGCGATCGTTTAGGAAGTACGCCTAACCATAGGAATGTTGCCTAAGCGAGGTGTACGGTTAATATCGGCATCCTTAGAATAATGAGCGTGTGAGTTATATGAGATGGAAACCCAAAAGGTGAAGTCACGTAACAATACCACAGTGATCTAGTAATCTAACAGGTGCTAAGTCAAGTTAAGGGGATGACTCCCGTAGCCAATTAAATATGAATACAGCCAGATTGACAGTTAATGAGTTAGGTTATCTTATATAAGTTGTCTTGGTCCAAACGATAACGTTGGTAATTGGAAGGTTAATTACGTTTGTTCTTTTTAGATTTGAGTTTGTTTATTTTATTTTGTCTTTTATGTTGGTCTTAGACTGTTGTCCAATAACGAATTAGGTGAGTTAATTATTTAAACCTAGGGTCCACATTTTGATTCTCTGAGGGACCGACCTTGATTCACCATCGCTATGCTATGATGTACCTAGTGCTATTGCTATTATTTGGTGGTCAAGTAAAATAAATTTATAACCTGATCAGACCGCAATCAAGTTTTTGGCGCCGTTGCCGGGGAATCAATGGCCCAATGATTGTTTAAATAATTATTTTCATCTACATCATTTTTTTCTTTATTGTTTTTAGTTGAATTATTTATTTTTCTTATGACGAATTATCTGTACTTGTATGCTGTTAAAGGATTAAAGCAGGAATGGGGAAGATATTCGTTCGGTCGACCGAACGTATTCACTCGGTCGACCGAGCCTTTTCCAGCTTTAATTTTATATACAGTGTCGTTTCCCCAGTGTTCTGTTTCCCCTGTTTGTAGGTTGTAAGTTTGACAACGGTGAGCAATCATCTTGTTTGTCAATTTACTAATTGTTTATTGTTTTTCAAATATTGCAGATAATTCGACGTAAATCACTCACATAACCTGCTCAAGATCAGCAAAATGTCATCAAATGAATTTATCAAAGTCCAAGAAGAAGTCAAGGTTTTACGAACCAAAACTACACCAAAAAAACCGTTAACGCCGAAGCTCATGGAAAGGATAGAAAAGATGAAAGCAAAAATCCGAGAGGCAAGGAAATCAAGGGAGGCTAAAGAAGCCTATTGGCGAGAGGTATGTCTATTTCAATCCAGAGGAAATTTCTTGATTCGATTCACTTTTAGATTATGATGATTACATGTCCGAGATAGAATCTGAGTCTGAGGGTAGCGCAGCTAAGGAGAGCCCTATTGTCATATGTTCTAGAGATGAAATATTGGTTAAAGACGAGTCTCGACTGATGCAAAAGTTAGCAGACCCAGGAGCTTTTATGGTTGGAGTAACCCTAGAACAAACCCACTTAGGTTTAGCCTTGATTGATTCCGGTTCGAGCCTTAATATCTTTCCTAAAAGCCTCTGTGATAGGAATTTCATTTTAACACCCACTAACACCCCGCTCCAAGTTAGATTAGCGGATGGAACTAGGACAATCATGACTGGGAGACTGAACAACATGATTATTGGTGTGGGGCAATTACGGTTTAAGATAGACATAGTGGTAATGGAAATCGAGGAACATCTTGAATGCCCAATCATTTTGGGTAGATCGTTTATCAACACCGCTAGAGCCTTCATACGGATGACCAGACATGAGATAGTATTGTTTGAGTGTTATGGGATAACAAATCCGAATTTCCCTGCACCGGCAAGTGTGAATGTGTTAAAGTAGTTGGTTCGGAGAAGCTTGATGCCACTCAAGGTCTAGGAAAGGATGTCGATGATAATGTCGATGATAAAGATGAGAGGAAGTCCTTACTATTCTAAGTCGAAATAGGTCGATTCAGCTGCACACAATACGACCAATATTGAAGCCGTAGACCTACCAAAGGATATGAGGACCGAGAGCGAAGAAGCGAACTAGGAGAGTTCGTAACAAAAGCTCATCAAAATCAGAGATGAATCCAAAAGTCGGCGCTTGTCTGGATGGTCAATTCGGCTGTCTTTTCATTGGACTAAAATCCAAAGGAAGGGCACTCGTAGAAAAGGACGGTAAAACTTTTTCGGTGACAGCTGGCCGGGTGAAAGCCTGGCAGGTCAAGGGCAGTGTTTAGGAGTGATGATTTTGGAAGTCGAGCTATAAACTCAAAAATTTAGAATTTTTTTTTCGTTTCAATTATTTTATTTTTATTTCATCTTTATTTTTTTAGTATGAATAAAAGTAACGTAGAATGACGAGAGCCTTCTTTATTTTTGCCGTGTTCCAATGACCATTATGTTACGGATGTGCAAAAAGTTTTTTTTACTCGGATCATTTTAACGTGAAGTAGAGTAGGAAGAGAAATCATTATAAAATGTATTGATGATGAGAATTTGGTGAAAAGATGCTTAGTTTCAAATTTGTATTATTTGGACAAAGTGAAGATTTATATGTTAATGGATTGTGGCTGGATTATTCGATTTTTGAGGTTAGGATTTTTTTTTTAACTTGTGACATGATAATTTTGATAGACTTATGTGTTCTAACTTGAAAATTTCGTGTGTATCAAATTGAGGAGGTCAACTATCATTTATTTTTACACATCCCCATTTTTCACTTCCCAATCCACCTTTTCGTTTCCCCCATTAATTTATTCCTCCAACAAAACCATTCCACTCCTCAATCCTTGCCTTTCTATCTCCACCAATCACCTTCCACCATTCCAATCCTTTCACTTTCCACATCTTTCTATTTAAACCTCCTTTTTCTCTTCATTATTTCCACACCACAAAATCTTCATCTTCTCCAAATCCCCAATTTTCTTCTTCTTCTTCTCTCCCTTAATTCCCATTTCCAATCTTTCTCATAACTTACATCCACCCAAGATTGGGGATAGTAATCAAAATGATCCCCTCCAATATCACAAGTTCTGACTGTTCATATCTCTGATCTCTGAAGGATTATCCAATTCAGGCTGTCACAGGGAAGACCTGAACCTCAGCAGCAGAGTTTCTATCAGTTCGGTCGACCGAACCTTTCTGCTCGGTCAACCGAGGCCATTCTCTCGGTCGACCGAGAGCTTCATACTGCTGCATCTATCTATCAGCGTTGCTCTGTTCCAGTTCTGCAATTATGCCACCAAGACGACGATCCTCCGCACAGTTTGTAGCAGTCGACGATGCCATACCCTTGATCAACGGGGTACCACAATTCGCTAGCCAAGAGGTATTTTCGGTTTATCGGAATTTCTTCAACAATTCGCCGGTACACCGGGCTCGGGGATTAGATCTGACCAACTGTGGTCAAGAGCTGTTCGATCTAGTGGAGTATTATCAGTGGCACGAGGTTGTTGCGCCACCTGGCCAAGTTAATGTCAACTGGGTAAGAGAGTTTTATTCTTATTTACGCGTGCACCCACACACGAATTTAGTCCAGGTTCGTGGCAAATCCATTGTAATTACTCCGGGGACTATTAATAATTATTATGGTCTCGATACCCCGGAGGAGGAGCCAGAGTACAGTGACGTTTGATGAGTCGATGCATGGTTGGAGGAGGTTGGTGCCCATCTCGGGATAGCATGGACAATAGGGAAGTTGCTCGCACTTTTGAGGAGCCATACTTTGGGCGGTGGGAAGATAAGTGCTTACATAGGCTTATCCGTTCTAACATTATTCGGCCAAGCATGTGTCTACGCTTTATTATGCACATGCTACGGCTGATGTATTGGTTGAGCGAGAGGATGGCTGTTAATATTGGGGCACCGATGCGTTACGAGATGACCGCCGATGCCCATAAGCCTAGATACATGCTGCCTTATGGTTCATTGATCACTTCATTATGTGAGGCGGTGAGTGCCCGGTGCTAGGCGGTGACTCCTGTGTCGGCCCATGCCTATCCTATCTTTAGATTCTGCTTCCACCACCTCTTACACAAGCCGATGATCACGGTCCAGGTGATGACGATCACGCAATTCCAAGATTTTCCTGAAGCGAATCCCAATGTTCTTCCATTAGCTTTCGTTGATCCGAATGATATACCTTCGGACTAAGCATCTGTGTTAATCTATTAATTTTCTCTTTATCAATGTGTTTTTATTTTTGATTTCGGTGTGCCAATAAATTAAGTCGTGTTGTATGGAGTTCGTTTTGAATTTCCCGAATGAATAAAATTTGTCTTATTTAATGTGTTGGATATTTGTGCATTATTTTCACTATAATTATTAAGTGTGGGCTTAAATATGTTTAAGGCAATTATTATACCTTTTACAGTCCATTTGATATGATTATGTTTTTCTGGACTAACCCTGTAACGAGTTCCAAGTTTTTGTTAAAGATGTATGTTGCAGGGGTTGCATTTTATTGCAGTTGGTAACTGTATTTTTCTGTTAAAATTCTCCGGAGTTCATCAAGACTTGTTCAACTCCCGCACTTATTCCAGAGCTAAGTTCCTTGTTCTTATTTTTATACATTGAGGACAATGCATAGTTTAAGTGGGGGGTATGAGTCACTTAGCTCATTTAGCATACTTGAATAAGTTTGTATATCAAATAATGAGTAAATTTAAAACTTTTACACTTAAAATCACACTTATCTTTTGTGAATTCCCGAATTTTGTATTTAATAAGGTAGGAACCATATTTCGTTAGTACGTGGTCATGTTATACTCTTGCGATATAATTTCAGTAAGCTTAAAGATATTCATATTATAAGTTGCAAGTAGTTATTTATTATTCGATTACTCAAAATATGAATCAACGTTTAACACGCTTATCAAAAAAAAAATGGAAATATATGTGTACATTGCATAGATAATGGGTTGTGCCTGCCTGGTAATCAATACTTATCGTCTGATGTATTCTTAATCTTCTAGCTACAAAAGCGGAATAATAAGCTTGAGATATATCTCATGTTTTTTACCAATGAGCGAAACACTGGGCTTGTAGTCAATTACCAAAGTAGCCTTGCGCTTGTGGTGATATTCATTGCTATATTTGATCTAAGATAGGGGGATACTTTAAAAAGTTTTCTTCCTTGAGATTTGTAGTATTTGAAAAATGTAAAGAATTGAAAAATTCAACTCTTAAGAGGCTTTGAGTAGTACTCGGTCTCAAGTCCAAAACCGTATAGATATATTCTTGCTTATTGTTCTAGTGCTTTACCCATTCGCGAGGCTTAAGCGGAGGAATGCTGATGATGGTGGGACTTGAGAATTCAAAGTTGGCATAACCATTAATCATGCCACATTTATAAAACCAATGCATGTGCACACATCACTTCGATTCATACCGAGAAGTGAATAATGGATGTCTTATTAGCATATATAGTATGAGTTGATTCGGGTTTCTTGTGTGAGTATGGTGTGACCACCGGAAAATGATCATATGGGGATAACTTGTTAATACTTTGATCGACGATCAAAGGCTAAGTGAAGCGATTGATGACGGTCGATTTGTACCCATTATTCTCGCAATCTTTACCCTTGATTTTGATGTGAAATAACCTTAAGAGAGTGATAATAAGTCGTTAAGTGCCTAATTTAGATATACCCGTGTTACGATTTTTTATTATGCATTTCGGTAATTTATCAAGTATTTGGTATTACAAACTATGTTTTTATATGATAAAAGCAATGAGCATTATGGACGGACTACGGAGAAGGAATTAAAGATCCAGACACAATGCAGAGCCCAATGAAGATAGAAGACAGAGCCTGAAGCGGTAAAAGGCTCGGTCGACCGAGCCCAACTATTCGGTCGACCGAGTTGACTTAAAGCCCAAAGAGTCCAAAGATATTACTTAAGTCGGTTAGGGTTTAGGGAATCTGATCCTTAGTCGGCTTCTAAGTCGGTTTTGAGCTCTATATAAACACATTGTCATTAGTATTATGTATCCATTCATACATTGATTTAATCATTCATAAAAAGAGCACAACAAATTGAGAGTTTTTCAGCAAGTTAGAAATTTGCAACAATGTAAGCCCTTAATCTTCGTGTTTTATTTTCAAGTAATTAATTCTTCCAATTATGTTCTTATTGTTTGAATTAATTAAACATAGCTAGATGATGTGATTCTTGGCTATGACGTTAGGTGGTGGTGACACCTTGTCAATGAGGATCCCATGACCTACGTCATAATCTAGATTTATTCATGACTCTACTCAATTTAATTAATGTGTATCTATGATAGTTTATATAAGTGATGTACGAATTGCTGTTTAATCTGTTCTGTATAAGGAAACGCTGAGAGGTTATTTCTAGGATGTAATTAGGGTTGAATTCGTCCGGGTGACCGAGCAATGTCGTTCGGTCGACCGAGCCCTTTTACTCGGTCGACCGAGCCCTAATGTTGTTAGTTAAGTCTGCCACGTCTTTATGGTGGGTTTAACCTAGTTGAATTTACTTTCTCAGTAGGTATGGCTACGGCTACGTCGCTCATCAGTTTTTCATTAGCGTGTTATTAGGAAATACCAATATAAGACGTCTAGTTCGGCTCATGAATGATCTTTCGGGACTTTCAGCAAGATCTAGATTAGTTTTGTAGTAGGGAATTGTCGACACCTAGTCATACGTAAGTCGTAGATTAACAAGAGACTTACCAAGTAATTGTTAATAGGACGAGGGCTTGAGCGATCGTTTAGGAAGTACGCCTAACCATAGGAATGTTCCCTAAGCGAGGTGTACGGTTAATATCGGCATCCTTAGAATAATGAGCGTGTGAGTTATATGAGATGGAAACCCAAAAGGTGAAGTCACGTAACAATACCACGGTGATCTAGTAATCTAACCGGTGCTAAGTCAAGTTAAGGGATGACTCCGTAGCCAATTAAATATGAATACAGCCAGTTTGACGCTTAATGAGTTAGGTTATCTTATATAAGTTGTCTTGGTCCAAACGATAACGTTGGTAATTGGAAGGTTAATTACGTTTGTTCTTTTAGATTTGAGTTTGTTTATTTTATTTTGTCTTTTATGTTGGTCTTAGATCATTTGTCCAATAACGAATTAGGTGAGTTAATTATTTAAACATAGGGTCCACATTTTGATTCTCTCGAGGACCGACCTTGATTCACCATCGCTATGCTATGATGTACCCAGTGCTATTGCTAGTATTTGGTGGTCAAGTAAAATAAATTTATAACCTGATCAGACCGCAATCACTACGCTTAGTTGTTTTAGGAACCCTAGATGTTAATTGTTATTTTTCTGCAAATTTTCTGCTCCAAGTTACTGCTCATCATCTTAATTATCGCTCATTGTTTTTTTTGTAGTTTAATTAGTTTAAACCCTAGTTGTAGTTAATAGTTGTGACATAATCGATATAATAATTACACCATAATCCGACAAACATTCGACTCCCTTAGGACGACCCGGTAACACCTTTACTACGAGCCTTGCACTTGGGGTGTTCCGGTAATTATAAATTTTAAACTAGTTTTTACTGAACAAGTTTTTGGCGCCGTTGCCGGGGAGTCGGTTACGGTTGTCGGATTCTTGTAGTGCAGTTTTTTGTGTCGGCAGTATTTTGGCCATAACTTTCGGCTCGAGTGTCCGTTTGGCACGCAGGACCCCAATTCGGAAAGCCGTAGGCCGTTCAACACCGTTTTCGAGGTCAAAATCTGTTGTTTTCCCTTCCATTTTAGCCCTAGAAGATTTCAACACGTTTTTTTCACCGTCTTAGTGTTTTTCCTGTTTTAGCTTTTTCGTAGGTAGGTTTCTTTTCCTGTTTCTGTTTCTTTATCTTTTCTAAATAAATAAAATAATAAAATAATAAAATAATAAAAACTTTCGAACGAGTGTTCACCTATACTTGAACGCCCGCCTCCCCCCAACTTGTCTTACGACGCTAGTTCGTTGACTCAACGAGCGCTCACCTCCGTAATCCTCTTCTCTCTTCTCTCTTTCTAAACCTCTAAACCCTCTAATCTTCTCTACATTCGCTCTCATCAACCCTAAGGTTGATTTCTCCTGTTTCGCTCTTTCCGGTTTATGCAAACCAGAGTAAGAAAGGACCTCTTGTCTTTAATCCCGAACCCGAGCGATCTATTATCGGGAGAAAGCTCTTCCTAATCCGGACATCATGGCTAACGAAGTTCGAATGCAGACCCTCAAGCCCGATGAATCGATCCTTCAACAGATGCAAGCAATACAACAACAACAGAAATCAACAAGTCGGGATAAATAATCAATTTCAACAGCCCGTCGTAACCAGCTAAACCAATTAAATCAAGACCCTATGCTCCTATCTTGACCAAGACTTCCGGAAGGGCATAGACCTATTCGCCTCCGACATGGGGCAAGCGAACTTTGATCTCGAAAAATGGAGTGGTAGGGTCGGTCCGAGAATAGTTCTTTTCATGACACCGTTGATGAAGATCCTCATGACTTCTTGTCCACCTTCGTTCAAATCTGCGAAGCAGGCCACTATCCTGTTGTTGATTCTGAGATTGTCAAATTAAAACTCTTCCCATTTGCTCTAAAGGGTGAAGCAAACCGTTGGTTCAAATCTTTAGCCCATCATTCTCTCCGTACCTAGAATGATGTCAAAAGAGCCTTTGCTCTGAAGTTTGTCTCACCTGGGACAATCATGGACATGAAAAGGGAGATAGCCACATTTGAACAGCTTGAAGGTGAGAGTGTGGGGAAAGCATGGGAGAGACTAAATATGTTGATGAGAAAGTGCCCCAACCATGGATACAATAGACATGAGCTACTAGAGTTATTCTACAGAGGTGTCTCTCAACCAAATAGAGACTTCCTTGATTCAACTGCTCATGGATCCTTCCTAGGGGGAGGTGATGATGCTGCTTACAGGGTAGCTGAAACCATAGCAAAGAATAACATGTGGTCAACTCCAAAGAAGACCAATGTTAGTGGGAATAAGAAGGAATCTGATGTGAGCAATTCTGAGACTAAGGTGTTAGTTGCTCAAATGGAAGTAATTAGCAAGCAGCTTGCCGATTTACAAATGCAGCAGCAAAGAGGACCATCAGATGTAAACTAACTGGGAATGCAGGCAGGAAATGAGATGACTGAGGAAGTGAATTTAATGGAGAATCATAACCAAACCTTCAGAAACTTCAATCAGTACCAGAATCATTCCGGATTTCAACGTCCCAATTTTAATCAAGCTAATGCACCACCTAGCCCATCTAATTCAAAACCTTCTTTCAACTCAAGTTACCAAAGACCACCTCCTGGGATGGTTAATCAATCTCACAATCCTAACTCACAAAGACCTCAAGGTGGTTGGAATCAAAACCAACATCATAACCAAACCACCTCTTGTGTCCCTCAACATAAGTTTGATGAGCTAGTAGACATGGTGAAGACCCTGGCTACTAGTGTCGAGACAATAGAGAGACAGGTTGGTCGGATGGCGGACAACAACAAGCAAGACCCTGTGGTAAACTTCCAAGTTATACCGAAAGAAATCCTAAAGCGTATATCAATGTTTGCACTGCCATCACACCTCAATAGGATTATGGGAACGAAGAGCTGAATGAGGTCACTCTAAGAAGTGGTAAGCAGGTGGGACCCGGAAAGATGTTGGGAAATGAGTAGCCCCTCCTGACGCCATAAGTTCAGGAGGGGGCAATCAGAAGTTAAATACTGAAGAAAGCAACAGTGAGGAGGAGCTTAATGATGATTCTTCGGGTGATGAGAATGATTCTGATAGAGAGATGAGGAAAAGTCAGGTGGTTGTACCCCTGACAAAGAAGAGGGAGGAAAAGTTTGTTAGATGGAAGGATAAGGAAGACGAAGCCATAAAAAAATCAAGCTATGAACAATGATAAAGCCCTTCCTTATCCACCGAAGAAGAAAGAGAATACCCTCAGTCATGACAGACAATATGACGGTGTGAGGAGGATGCTTAGAGATACCAAAGTGAGTATACCCCTAGCTGAGGTATTGACTGAAATGCCCAAGTGCTCTAAGTATCTTAAGGAAGTTTGTGGAAGCAAGAAGAAGCTTCAAGGGATGGCAGAAGAAGCTTTAAGAGAAGAGTGCTCTATGGTTTAACAAAAGTTGCTACTAAGCGAGGTGACCCCGGGAGACCTTCAATCTCTTGTGAGATGGAAGGCCACATGTTCCAAAACGTCTTATGCGACTCAGGGGCCTCCATAAATGTGATGCCAATGAACGTCTGCAAAAAGCTCGGTTTAGATAAAAGAATGCGGGAACGCCTATTTCTCTTCAGATGGTAGACCGATCTAGCCGCTCAGCAGCCGGTTGTGTTGCTAATGTTCTTCTCCGTGTTGAACATTTGGTTTTCCCTACTGACTGGGTTATCTTAGACTATCCACCTGACAAAGAGATGCCCCTAATTCTAGGCCGGACTTTTTTGGACACCTCTGCCGCCCTCATCGATTTCTGTAAGGGTCAGATTACGCTTAGAGTCGATGATATATCTGTTACCTTCACACAAGGGAAAAGTCCTGAGGAAACCTTGATTGAAGAAATCTTGTTCGTTGAAGCAATTTATAAGGACGAAGAAGATGCCAACTCTGAAGAAGCGATAGAGCTAACAGAGATAGGTGTTTTCGAAGCTATAAACATTAAAGATCAAGCTGACTGTGGATCGTCTTCACAACTTGCTCACACTGAGCCTGTCAGTGAACAAGAAACATGGAGATTCCCAGCAATGAACGATGATCTCAAAGAGTTGCATCAGGAAGACTTTAACCATGTAGAAGGGGAAGCCCTGATGGGTAGTTGGGATGAAGTGGATTTCTAGAGAGAGACTACTCATTGGGAGGTTGATGATTGGGAACAGCTAGCGAGAGGAGCTAGAAGAAGAAGAGTTGAGAAAGATGATCAAGCATAAGAAGGAGGAAGCGTGGTCTTGACGGAATGATCCCTATGGATGATGTGATCCAAGACCTTCAGGGTTATACCTCGGGAAGATGAGGTATTCTTCAGTCAACCACTTCAAGCCCATAAGGAAAAAGGTGGCCCCTTAAAATCCAGTATTGAGCAACCACCTACTAACTTGGAGCTTAAACCGCTTCCGCAACACCTTAAGTACATTTTTCTTAAGGATGGTGATAAGTTACCCTTGATCATCTCTTCAAAACTCGAGCCCGGGCAAGAAGCACTGCTGATAAAAGTGCTTGAAAAGAACATCCTCGCGTTCGGATGGCAAGTGGGTGATATCCGAGGAATCAGCCCCGATGTGTGCATGCATAAAATCCGAACAGAGGAAGGAGCTAAGAAAGTCAGACAACCTCAGCGAAGGCTGAATCCGCACATGCAGGAGGTTGTCAAGAAAGAAGTCATAAAATGGTTAGATATGGGAATCATCTATGCAATCGCCGACAATGAGTGGGTTAGCCCCACCCAAGTTGTGCCAAAGAAGGGAGGTATTACCGTGGAAAAGAATGAAAAGGGGGAAGAAGTAGCTTTACGCCTTGTGACTGGCTACAGGGTCTGCATTGATTATCGCAGATTGAATGAAGTCACCGCCAAAGACCATTTCCCCTTACCTTTCATTGACCAGCTTCTTGAAAGACTGAGTGGTCATAAGTATTATTGTTTCCTCGATGGATATTCTGGTTACTTCCAGATAGCCATCAACCCTAATGACCAGGATAAGACTACGTTTACGTGTCCATCAGGCACTTTTGCTTTTCGCAGAATGCCTTTCGGGTTATGCAATGCACCAGCGACATTCCAACGGTTCATGTTGGCCATCTTCGACGGACTTGTGGAGAAATGTATGGAAGTCTTCATGGATGACTTCTCAGTCTATGGCGATAGCTTTGATGAGATCTTGGAAAATCTAGATATGGTACTTCAACGCTGTGTTGAAAAGAATTTAGTGCTTAACAGGGAGAAATGCCATTTTCTAGTAGATGAAGGGATTGTTCTCGGGACACAAGGTGTCCAAGATCGTATTCAAAGTTGATAAGGCTAAAGTAGAGGCCATTGAAAAGATGACGCGTCCCAAAACAAAGTGAAAGAGGTACGAGGTTTTCTAGGACATGTTGGCTTCTACAGGCGGTTTTTTAAGGACATTTCTACCATCGCCAAGCCCTTATCTAACCTTCTGAAAGATGATGTTGAGTTCTTGTTTGATGCGAAATGCAAGGAAGCTTTCAATTGCCTAAAGGATAAGCTCATAAGTGCCCCTATCTTAATCGCACCTGACTGGACTAAGCCTTTTGAATTAATGTGCGATGCCTCTAACTACGCAGCGATGGAGTGCGCTTTTAGGCCAGAGAATTGATAAGAAGTTCAGGCCCATTTACTATGCGAGCCGCACCTTGAATCCGGCTCAATGCAATTACACCACGACTGAGAAGGAATTCTTAGCCGTCGTTTTTGCTATCGACAAGTTTAGAAGTTACCTTCTAGGGTCTCAAGTTGTGGTTTGGACAGGACCATGCAGCCTCACGCTACCTTATGGACAAAGCGGATGCAAAACCAAGGTTACTCGGATGGATTCTAATTTTGCAAGAGTTTGACCTGAGATCAAAGATAAGAAGGGTAGTGAAAATATTGTGGCTGATCTCCTGTCTCGCCTAGTAAATGAGGGTGGCGAAAATCACAAGGAAATAGGCATCGATTTCCCTACTGAGAAATTGATGAAGCTTGATACAGTTAGGCCGTGGTATGCTGATTACGTCAACTACTTAGCAGGTGGGCATTTAGAAGAGATGACGTATCAGGAAAAGAAGAAATTTTTCAGCGACTTAAAGTATCTCGTATGGGAGGATCCATATTTGTTTAAAGTCTGCAAAAGACGGGTTGCTTAGAAGGTGCGTTCCGGAACATGAGCAATGGGATATCTTAGAGCAATGTCATAGTGGTCCCGCTGGTGGGCACTACGGAGCACCTAAGACAGTCACAAAAATCCTTCAAGCTGGTTTTTACTGGCCTACTTTATTTAAAGATGTTGAAGCCTTTTGCAAAGGCCGTGATAGATGCCAAAGAGTAGGAGACTCAAGAATAGGATGGAGATGCCTTTGAGGCCTATCTTGGAATGTGAAGTTTTTGACGTCTGGGGCATTGATTTTATGGGACCGTTCCCATCATCATGCTCTAACAAATATATTCTGGTCTGTGTGGACTATGTTTCCAAGTGGGTAGAGGCCATAGCCACCCAAACCAATGATCACAAAGTTGTAAAGAAATTCTTGCAAAAGAATATCTTTACTAGATTTATCGTCCTCTAGAGCCCTTATCGCTGATGAAGGTTCATTTTGTAATGCACCACTGGATAAAATTCTTGAGAGATATGGTGTCAAGCATAGAATTGGTACACCATACCACCCCAAACCAAGGGCCAAGTCGAGGTGAGCAAATGTAAGTCTAAAGCGGATTTTGGAGAAAACTGTGAATTCCAATAGATCCAACTGGAGTCTGAAGTTGGATGACGCACTTTGGGCTTATCGCACTGCGTTTAAGACCCCTATGGGTACGTCACCCTTCCAAATGGTTTATGGCAAAGCTTTCCATTTACCAGTCGAGCTTGAGCACAGAGCTTATTGGGCTATTAAATTCTTGAATTTCGACAGCCAGCTTTGTGGGGAAAAAAGGTTATTGCAATTGAACGAGCTCGATGAGTTCCGACTCCGTGCCTACGAGAATTCGAGAATCAGTAAGGAAAGAATGAAGGCACTCCACGATGCTAAGATTAAAGATCGGGAATTCAAAGTGGGAGACATGGCTTTGCTGTATAACACCAGGCTCCATCTTTTTGCTGGTAAGCTTAAATCTAGATGGTCTGGACCCTTTGAGATTCTTGATGTTCATCCTGGTGGAGCCATTACGTTGAAAGGGTACGGCGATCAACCGTTCAAGGTCAATGGTCATAGGATTAAGAAGTACTTTGGGCAACCCAAGGAAAATCCTGAAGTACTATGCTTTCAAAAGAGAAATGAAACGGTTGAGTCATTTATTTGTGAAGAGATTCCATCCGACTTCTTTGGAGTGGATGATGACATTATTACCCCTATCCTTGCAGATCCTTCTGTCAATGTTCCTGAGCCTGTTAGCATACCTCAGCCGAATCTGAGAAACAAGAACAAGAAGACAAGAGTCTGTGCTGTATGGAGAGAAAAATTTCATGATCTTCTCACGCACGTGACTTGTTGTTGTGGCGAAAACCATTTCCGTCCCTAGTCATTCGATTCGACGAGAGAAGTGGTTAGCCTCAAACCCAAGTGGCCTGATCCAGTTGACTTGGTTTACTCTCATCCAACTAATGACATTAAAGAAGCGCTACTAGAGGCAGCCTAGTCTTTTAAGTTACTTTTTAGTTAAGTTTTTAGGGCATTAGGAATAAAACTATGGTGATTTGTGTGTTGGTTATCCCTGTCCTATTTGTGAATGCTTTATTTGCCCATTTCTGTGTGCATTCATGTTTACTCATATACCCCTTGTACCCCGAGATTATATGCTATGTCGAGTGTTGCAGATACTGTTGAGCGGGTTTTGCCAGTTATCACTTTTAGTGTTGTCTGTTCATGCTACAAGTTGCAGCGGTACGTTCATGTTATGGCCTGACCACTGTCAACCTATAGCCCGACAACCACTTTGAAACCAGCTAAGTATTCTTTTCTTTTATTTGCACATTCTGAGGATATAATGTGATTTAAGTGTGGGGGGGTGTCTAAATTGGGAATGTTATCATGCTATATCTACTGAAATTGAGTAAATGTGATTTTCTCGAAAATTTTAGAATTTTTCAAAGTAAACTTGGATAATTGTAAATCTTGAGCATATAATTGAAACAAATGGCTTGCTAGTTATAGTTTCCTGACAATGATTTTATGTGACTTTGAGAGATAATTATAGCATGCTTTTACTGATTTGAGATAGTATTCATTTCACACTCACGAAAGCCTTTGATATTGAAGCAAAAATTTTGAACTGTATCCTTTCACTATTTTAGTGATTTATCTTAGAGATATTTGGTCTTAAATAGTAACAGTGAAGTAACACATAAGTTCAGTACGTGCACTGTGAATATCTGAAGGTTTGAATGTGATAGGCGAAGCGTAACTAATGTTTTTGAAAAAGTTGAGTTAATAATAAATAAATGGGTGTGTCGGAAGCTGGTTAATGATTGGAGTGCGGTATGGCATTATCCCGAAATGTCCTATTCCACTATGATGACCAAAAGCTCACGACAGTCAGGAAAAGCTACCCTATGATTTGAGTAAGGTAGGGTGTTATCCCGAAACATCCTATTCTACTATGACGGGTAAGAGCTCATTCTGATGTGCGTTTAAAAGTGAAATAGTTAAATCAACTAATGAAGTATTATGAATAAGTGAAGAAAAAATTAAAGACTTTGTTATCGTTGAACTTATACCCAGTATAAACCGAATGATATGCTGTAGGGATTATCCTACTGAGTGCGCGGGAAGACTTTGTATGGAACGATTACTGCCTATACCTAGGATAGTCATTAAAATTATTTGAGAGGATATTTGTTTGAGAGGATTGTGAAGATTGAGAAGCGTTTGTCACACACGCACAGAATCTTTCTCTATGTTGGTATCACTTGCTATAGTTGTTGTATCTTTTGTCCCGTGAGTTAGGGATCTATGTGGATTGCATGAAAGTGAGCTAGTTTTGATTGTTTTGTTCGGGACGAACAAAAGTTTAAGTGTGGGGGAGTTGTTTACGACTAATTTTGTGGTTTATATCGAGTTATTCCGTAACAATATCTTCCGTGTTTTAGTGCTTTTTTATAGAAAATCACTTGCTAAAAGGATAAATTGGAAGAATGGGTTTAGAATTCATTAAAGTGTAAAAACCAAGCCACATATGTGGTTTAACGTTGATTATTTATCTATGTGCATGATTCTACATTTTTTGCGTGTTTTTATCACCTTTTAGGTATGCATGCATGGCATTGGAATGAGCTAAAAAAAGAGATACTCAATTGGAGGTTTAAGTAGAAGAAGAAGGATGCAAGTCGGCTTGGGAAAGTAAATCGGCGTTCACTACCCCGCCCAGTGGACGGGCGTTTAGAGCTTTGGACCGGTGTCCAAAGAGGAAGTTCAGTTTTGATGGACGACGCTTGATGTAGCGCCCATCGGATCAAGCGTCCACTATTCCGCATCGGGCGCCCAGTAGGGAGATTTTTGATTCGTAGTTTGATGATTTTTAGCGAACGAGCATCCGCTTTTGCATAGGACGGACGCCCAAGAAGACTCGCCCGACTCGATAAATTTTACACGATCCGACGGGCGTCTACCCTTCCGACGGGCGCCCAAGGCCGACTTAACCCTAGCCGCCTCAAAATCCTATAAATACCAAATGTGTGTTGAACCCTAATCATATCATACGCATTATTCATTGACTCAAACCCTAGCAGCCGCTTATCCTATAGAGCAAACAAGAAGATGAACTCTTCCATCCCAACAATCATGATCACCAACATGATTGTTGGCTAAGCAATTCGCGGTGGGACAACGGATGAAACCGATCAACATCAACACCAACTAGATGATTTTTAGCTACATGTTTAGTGAGAAAAGTTACAGTTTTTCATCAATTGGATATTGTTCTTTATTGTTTATGTTTTATTTGAATCAAAAGATCGATGAAACTACTTTTATGCCTTGAATTTGTATGGGAATATTGTTCAAGCCTTAGTCTTTCAATTGATGCAATTAGTTGTAATTCGAGAGATCGTTTATAATTAATTGAGTCGAGTTTTGGAGACAATCTCATGATCGTGTTATGCATGTTAGTTTAGTTTTTCTTGAGAAAGAAAACGAAACCCTAGAATTTGTTTAAAGGAATTTAATCGAATTCGCGATAGATCATTACTAAAAATCGTATCTTTAACTTGCCATCTAGTTGGGGTTGGGTTGGTTGATTGGTGGATTCCCGTTGCCTTGCCGTTTCCTTTTAATTACTTGATAAATCGAATAGTTCGTATCAATTTGATTGCTACGCTTAGTTGTTTTAGGAACCCTAGATGTTAATTGTTATTTTTCTGCAAATTTTATGTTCCAAGTTACTGTTCATCATCTTAATTACTGTTCATTGTTTTTTTGTAGTTTAAACCCTAGTTGTAGTTAATAGTTGTGACATAATCGATAATAATTACACCTTAATCCGACAAACATTCGACTCCCTTAGGACGACCCGGTAACACCTTTACTACGAGCCTTGCACTTGGGGTGTTCCGGTAATTATAAATTTTAAACTAGTTTTTACCGAACACTTGATTAGAGAGATAGTAGATAGAGGAGATGTAAAGATAGAAAAAGTCCACACGGATGATAACATAGCAGATCCGTTAACCAAGGCATTGTCTCAAGCTAAGCATGAGAAACATGTTCACTTGCACGGGCTTAGGCATATGGGTGATTGGCTTTAGGCCAAGTGGGAGATTGTTGGAAAGGTGTCATAAACCCAATCGGGTTGGACTGGATCCGACCAGGCCGGGTCATTTACAGTCTTTTTAGTTCATGTAATAACTTTATTATGATTAATAAAAGCACTTATGTTATTATATATTGTTTATCTTCATATTGTTTGTTGTATATATATAGTAACGTCCCTAGTATCGATCTGTGATAGAGAAACCATGATAGTGATTATGGTTGATGAGATCTCTAATCACTATAACAAGGTTGGTACTTAAATGTCTCTAGTCTTATATATTATCAAATGGGACATTGATAGTATAATCAGACTAGCACGTATTGGATGTCTTCTATCTTTTAGAAGATAGGGATAGATCTTGTCTATCAAAGTGTAGAGACACTTGGACTGTACGTGGACGTGTATTAGAGAATGTGTATGTTAGACTGACCCACTTACATTAAGTGTCACACGGTAGTGATTGGGTATGATAGACTGCATCACGGTGTGGATTGTCATGCTTTGACACTGTTGAGATTTCTCCTAACCACGGGGCGATCATGCAGTAGTAATTGGGTATGATAATGAAGCATGCGGAGTATACATGATTGGTCGTCCGGGAATCGCGTATCCTATGATTGGGATCGAATATTGTTAAGGGTGATTTTATATGATTTATATCGTTATATTTTGTAACAATTCTCTCCATATTCGTATAATTTGCATAGAAATTGAGTGTTTAATTGGTTTATTGAGCAAGTGAGGTTTGAAATGGTTTAATCGCAAAGTTAGTGGATTTATGGGGTTTTATTGTTGATTTTATATTGATTTGGATGATATTACACTTTGCAATGTTTTATTATATTGTAGATACACGAAATTGGTTCAAAAGAGGATTAAAAGATGTTAAGGATCGGAGTTATATGAAGAAAAAGAGATAGAGATGAAGTTGATTGAAGATAGAGATGGAAAAATCAGAGTTGAAGTAACCTGAACGTGCGTTCAATTCTCCGTCCAGTGGACGGGCGTCTACGCAAGTGGATGGGCGTCCAGGTTGGAATATTGGATTCAGAGTTCTCCCAAAATTGATGGACGAGCGTCTGATTTAAAGAAGGACGGGCGTCTGATCATGACTCGGCCCGATTCAAAGATTTCAAGCTAAGTGGACGGGCGTTCAGCTACTCGAACGAGCGTCAAGTCGGCCGACATAGCAGCACCGCCTTAAAATTCTATATATAGCTGTGTGTTTTCTCCACATAATTCAATCATTCTTCGAACCCTAAACCCTGAGGGCGGCCTAGCTGCGATTTTTATCAGTTTTTACTCAAACTTTATGCTTTTAAATCTCTAGTTTAGATCAAACACTTTTATGTACTTTTATTCAAGTAATTCGATCTTCAAGAGGATGCTAAGAGGCTAGACCTCTATTGAACAAGCAATGTGAAGCCATCCAACCAACGTATTGATTTCATCTTCGATTGTCTTGTGAGTTTATTCAAAGTTGTATCTTTATTATGCTTATTTCGTTCTTATGCAATTTACATCGAAAGATCTTTGCATGTATGATGTTTGACTTTGATGAGAATCATGTTAAACCCTAGATCACCATAATAAAGATTAGACCTTTAATCTAATTAACGAGAGTTATTAGGTTGAATTTATAGGTTAGAAACTTATAAATTTCACACCTTTGGTTAGAAAGCGTTAATCTTTAGATCGAAAGATAGAAGATTAATAGGCGAACTTGTCTAAGAAATTAGGAGTTCATACTTTGGCTAGGTGAATCACAACTTGGTTAGAAATCACAAGATAATCTAGATAGAAATTGATAGTTGTAGGATAGGTGGATCAATTGCTTGTTCGTTTGTTATTTCATTGATTAAATCACTTGAACTTGAATCGCTTAGTAAATTTACAATCTTTATTTCATAATAGATTTAGAATAGATTTAGTTTAGATAATTGTGTTCGCAACTATATTTTCCTGGCTTTAGATCTCGATCTTCTGTCCAGTTATTCTTATTTTCGTTTTTCGTTCTAGTTCTCCACTGTTTTATTTTCATATCTTTTTAGTAGTAATCGTGACATAGTTAGGTTAGATAATAAAAACTAGATTAAGCAACCCCGATTCCCCGTAAGATCGACCCGGTATCAACCTCTATACTACGATCCCTGCACTTGGGGTATACCGGATTTATAAATTTATTACTTGTTTATTTTCATTAGATAAAATCCGAGACAAGTTTTTGGCGCCGCTGCCGGGGAACAGGACAGTTGTCTAGTTTTTATTTTCGTTATTAATTTCAATTTAGATATTTTGTTTAGTTTCTGTTTCGTTTCTGTTCCAGTAAACGGGCGTCTAGGGTAGTGGACGCCCGTCCGGTCAAATTTTTATAACTCTGTTCGTATTTTTACCCAGTCAGACGAGCGTCCGGTTATCCGAACGCCCGTCCTGTTCATTCTCCAGGCAGACGCCTGTCTGGCCTATCTGCCATCACTTTCCCTCTCTTTTCGTTCTCGTTAAATAACTAGGTTTTGGATTTGGTTTATGCAAACTCGGAGTCAAAAGGGCCACTCTCTATACCCACGACTCGAAGGACCATAGTCCGACCAAACAGGAGAAGACTCTGTTTTGCGGACCTCCCTGACGAAGAGAACACAGTCGATCGTGATATCGAGCAAGATCTAGCTCAAGAGATCGAAAATATAGTCATTATGGCTTCTGAAGATAGACGTACGTTGGCTGATTACGCCATGCCTGGCGAAGTCAGGGTCAACCCGGATATCATTCTACCAACCATCAATGCACCTACCTTTGAACTGAAACCCGGGCTCATTCAAATGATGCAGCATGCATCGATTTTTCACGGTTATCAGTCAGAAAATCCTCATACTCACTTACACACATTTCTAGAGATATGCGGTACAACTCGCATCCAAGGTAAGTGAGGATGCTATAAAACTTAAATCGTTTCCATTTTCCTTACGAGGAGGCAAAAGAGTGGTATCACTCTCTTCCCTCTGAAACCATCATCACTACACAGGCGGAACTCGAGAAGAGTTCCTGAGTCAATACTTCCCACCTTCTATGACAGCCAATGTTTAAGTGATATTTTCACATTCTGCCAGAAGGAAAATGAGTCATTTTTCGAGTGTTGGAAGAGGTTTAAGTCTCTTCTTAGAAAGTGTCCCCATCATGGCTTGCCGTTACAAAGGCAAGTCAATACTTTTTTCAGTGGATTGACCGAGCTCACGAAGGGCATTGTCAATAGTTCTTCTGGTGGGGTATTTTTAAAGAAAACACCTGAAGAGGGGTGGGCATTATTCGAGGATATTGCCAAATACAATTATGCCCCCTCATATCAAGCTATCCAAGCACCTCCTCCTCCCAAGATCGAGGAGGTGAATATGCAAAGTCTGATTGCCATCTGCCGCAGCGCTGCGGATGGCGGCTTTCTCAAATTTCTCCTAATCCGATCAATCGTAATTCTTCCTTTCAATAGAACTCTCAAGTTCAGACTTGTGAAAATTGTTGTCGACCGCCATATGGTTGACCAAAGTCAATTTGTCTCCCCCTCTGCTTATCAAGTTAATACTGTTCATGACAATGGACAGTATAATCCAGTCACATGTCAGAACTGCGACAATGTGGGGCATACATCTCGTTTCGCCCTATGAACGGACGTAATGTCAAGTAAACGCTTTCTGCCGCACTTAATCGAGGTTTAATAATCAATTCTCGGCCGAGTAATCCTCAAAACCAGGGTTTTAGTCAGAATCAAAATTTCAATCCAAATTCGAATTTTAGTCAAAATCAAAACTTCAATCGAAACCCTACGTACAACCAAAACCAGAGCTCCAATTTTTCCAATCGAAATCAAAGGTTCAATGAAATTGGCCTAATAGCTTCTAATTCTACATTTCGTAATCGGTCCACCCAACCTTATCCGCAACTTCCAAAACTCTCAAGGCCCTCGCACTCGAATGATATCCAAGTGAATGGAGCTTTTTCGGGAGGAGCAGAATAAAACATCCAACTCTGATGAGCACAAACAAGAATCTTGAGAGACAAATAGGGCAATTGGTCGAACAGCTTAGCTTTAGACCCCTGCAGGCGGTTGCCCGCTTCACGTAAAAGAATCCAAAGGGTGGTCAAGTTGCTCAGCCGATTTGAATAATAGCCAATGCACCGACCTGGTACCTTCAATTCCATCTTGTAGAGAAGAGGCCGCAAGATGAATCGAGATCCGTACTCAACTAAGTGGTCCCGCCAACCGGAAACCACTAACCCCTCCTCGCCAAAGATAAGGCATGAGGGGAAGTCGAGCACCTACGCTCCCTTGGTCGCAGAGAGAATACTCGGTGGTGATCCCCGAGAGGTGAAAGAGTTGGAAGTCCTCGGTGGTCGAACCCCGAGGAATGAAGAATCAAGTGAGAGTCGGAGGCCGATCCTCGACTAATAAGAAGAATGAAAAAGTGGTAAGGTGGAAAGACTTGGAGGACAAAGCTGTCAGTTCATCCTCGAAGAAAGTCCTTTCTGAGAGTGACTTGAAAAAGCTTCCATTTCCACCTAGAAAAAGCAACATCTCCTTGAATGAGGATAAAAAGTATGAAAAAGTGCTAAACCTTTTGAAAAATACTCAGATTAATCTTCCATTATCCGAGGTTTTGGTCGAGATGCCTAAGTATAACAAATTCATCAAGGATGTTGTTTCTTCTAAGAAGAAGTTAGCAGACATGGATCGGTTGATTGGTGAAGATTGCTCTATGATCAATTATGAAGATCTACCAATCAAGAGGGGTGACCCTGGGAAATTTGTGCTCACATTGCTGATGGGAGGCCTAGTCTTCCCGAACTCTTTATGTGACCTGGGTGCATCCATAAGCCTGATGCCAATGTCTGTATGCAAACAGCTTGGGTTAGACAATCTTCTAGAACCCACCACCATGAATCTTCAATTCGCGGATAGATCCTCCAAGAAAGCTGTGGGAATATTAAAGGACGTGTTAGTTCAAATTGATAGATTTACCTTCCCGGTTGACTGGTACGTTCTGGACATAGAAAATGATGAGAATGTCCCTCTAATTCTTGGAAGACCTTTTCTGTCTACAGCCAGAGCCCTCATTGACGGTGATGGTGGGCAAGTGACGATACGAGTTGGTGATCAAGAGGAGAGTTACAATGTTTCCAAAGCTATCCAGAAACCCTCTGAAATACCAACCGGCTTCTCCATTGACGATATGTCTGATGACTTCAATGATTTCATGGAAAAGCAAGTAATGGCTGTTGCAACTGAATACGAGCGACTAATTGAGAAGCTGAATAATCATGGTGTGGTAAATCTAGAACAGTTAGAAGCTGAATTTGAGGATGAGTTGTTAAAAGGAGAAGCTTTGGCAGTGGGACCACTAAGTAAACTCACTGATGTTGAGTTGAAAAGTGGAGATCTTAAATCAAGCCTAGAAGACCCCCCTGCAGATCTGGTACTGAAGCCGTTGCCTAAACACCTAAAGTATGTGTTTTTAAGAGAGGATGACAAGCTTCCATTAATTATATCTGCCAAGCTGTCTCGATTAGAAGAAATGAAGCTGGTAAACGTCTTGAGGAAAAATGAGAAAGCCTTTGGTTGGAAAGTAGGAGACATCAGAGGGATATCTCCTGACATCTGTATGCATAAAATCAAGACTGAAAAGGTGCGAAATGTGTCAGACAGCCTCAGAGGAGGCTCAACCCTCATATGCAAGAGGTGGTCAAGAAGGAAATTATCAAGCTTTTAGATATGGGTATAATATACGCAATCGCTGACTGTGAATGGGTATCCCCTACTCAGGTAGTTCCCAAAAAAGGAGGAATTACTATTGAGAAGAATGAGAAGGGAGAAGAAATAGCATTGAGGCTTGTTACTGGTTACAGAGTCTACATTGATTACAGGAAACTCAATGAGGTAACAATGAAAGATCATTTCCCCCTTCCTTTCATTGATCAGATGCTTGAGCGTCTGGCGGGACACGCATTCTACTGTTTCCTGGATGGATACTCAGGATATTTTCAGATACCCATCGATCCAGTTGACCAAGAAAAGACCACTTTCACATGCCCTTATGGTACATTTGCTTACAGGCGGATGCCATTTGGTCTTTGTAATACCCCAGCTACATTTCAAAGATATATGTTGGCTATCTTTGACGGGCTAGTTGAAAAGTGTATGGAAATTTTCATGGATGACTTTTCGGTCTTTGGTCAATCCTTCGATGATTGTCTTGACAATCTTGACCAGGTCTTATCCAGATGTGTAGAAAAGAACTTAGTCATAAACTGGGAAAAGTGCCATTTCATGGTAGATGAGGGAATAGTTCTTGGCCACAAGATCTCCGCCAAAGGTATAGAGGTAGACAGGGCCAAAGTTAGAAGCTATCGAGAAGATGAGTTATCCTAAGATGTGCGTGAAGTCAGAGGTTTTCTTGGACATGTCGGTTTCTATAGGAGATTCATTCAAGACTTTTCCAAGATAGCCAAGCCCCTGTCTACACTGATTAAAAAAGACGTTGTATTCGATTTTGATGAAAGTTGCAAGCAAGCGTTTGAGGAGCTTAAAAGTCGATTAATCTCTGCGCCGATCCTTATTTCGCCTGACTGGAATCTCCCCTTCGAGCTTATGTGCGATGCGTCAAACTATGCTGTTGGCGCGGTTTTAGGACAAAGAATAAAAGGGAAATTCCAGCCAATCTATTACGCCAGTCACAGACTAAATCCATCTCAAGTAAACTACACGACGACTGAAAAGGAATTATTGGCCGTAGTCTTTGCTATGGACAAGTTTCGTAGAGTTACTTGTTGGGTGCTCAAGTGGTCGTGTGGATCGATCACGCCGCTCAAGATACTTGATGACAAAGAAAGAGGCTAAACCGCGCTTACTACGTTGGATACTGACCCTACAAGAGTTTGATGTCCAAATCAAAGACAAAAAGGGCAGTGAAAACATAGTGGCTGATCACGTTTCAAGAATGTTGAGTGAGGAAAAGGATGACCCTGACGATATAGATCTTTACTTTCCTCTTGAGAATGTCATGCTTATCGACGGATGTGCTCCAGATGTTCCATGGTATTCTTCCATCGTAAACTACCTTCATTCCCAATATCTTGATCCAGAATTGTCCTATCAGGAGAAGAAGAAATTATTCTCTGATTTGAAAACATTCGTTTGGGATGAACCTTACCTCTTCAAGATTTGTAAAGATGGTTTGCTGAGAAGATGTGTTCCAGAATCCGAGCAACGTGATATTATTGAGCAATGCCACAGTGGACCTACCGGTGGTCACTTTGGTCCTTGGAAAACCGTTGCTAAAATCTTTCAATCCGGCTTCTATTGGCCCACGATCTTTAAAGATACAGAAGCTTTCTGTAAAGCTTGTGATAGGTGTCAAAGAACCGGAACTTTAACAAGGCGTTTCGACATGCCATTGAAACCCATCCTAGAATGCGAAGTCTTTGATGTATGGGGTATCGATTTTATGGGACCATTCCCATCATCTTATGGAAATAAATACATCTTAGTCTGCGTGGATTACGTATCGAAATGGGTGGAGGCTCAAGCCACGTCTCACAATGATCATAAGACGGTCATGAAGTTTCTAAAGAAAAACATTTTCGTAAGATTCGGGTGTCCACGCGCCTTGATTAGTGATGAAGGGACACACTTTTGCAACCGACCTCCGGAGAAAGTGCTTGAGAAATATGGTGTCCGGCATAAAACCGGCACACCATATCATCCTATGACTAGTGGTCGTTTGAAAGAAGCAACCAAAGTTTAAAGAAGATCCTCGAGAAAAACAATTATGATCATAGAAAAGATCGAGTCTAAAGTTGGATGATGTACTGTGGGCATATCGAACTGCCTATAAGACCCCCATGGGCACATCACCCTATCAAATGGTTTATGGTAAACCATGCCACTTTCCAGTTGAGTTAGAGCATAGAGCGTATTGGGCCACGAAGTTTTTAAACTTCGATACCCAATCTTGTGGAAAACACCGATTGCAACAGTTGCATGAGTTAGACGAATTTAGACTTCAGGCCTACGAAAGTGCCAAGATAAGTAAGGAAAAGACAAAAATCCTTCACGATGCCAAAATCAAGAAGCGAGAATTTCAAGTAGGGGAACAAGTTTTATTGTACAATTCCAGGTTACATCTGTTCCCTGGTATGCTAAGGACACGATGGTCCGGTCCCTTTGAAATTCCCCAAATCATTCCTGGAGGTGTTTTAGAACTACGAGGTTATGGTGACCAGCCGTTCCGAGTGAATGGTCAAAGGTGCAAGCATTACATTGGTCTAGCCAAGGAAAAGCCTTTGATTGTTCGATTCCTCGATATCCTCGGGTGTGCTACTTCAGAAGTCAATAAATTTGACGAGTTTTCGCCCGATTTGTTTTCGGAGGATGATGGTAGTGGTCCTTCTGAAGAAGTTCTAGCAGGTAGTTGGGACATGGAAGAGTTTGAAAAGGAGCAACAGTTGAAACGTCGTCAGAAGAAGAAGAAATCAACCATGGGTAGGTTTAAACATGTGTGGAAGGCAATTAAAGAATTAACCCCATGTGTTAGATGTTGTTTCTGCAGGCACACTACTGATCAAAGCCTACACGAGGTAGTGGCTGGCAGAAAAGTTAAATGGCCTGATCCAGGCTGAGCTAAAAGAGTGTCGAGCTAACGACATTAACCAAAAGCGCCACTAGGAGGCATCCTAGATATCCTTTATTATATTAGTACTCTCTCTTTTATGTCTTTCTTTTCTTTGATTTAGCTTTTATCTTAAGTCTAATTAAGATTTTGTTTGAATCTGTTCAGTTTAGCTGTGTTTTTAGATATGGATTATGGAGTTCTACCACAGGAGTTTCCTTTCATTAGTAGGATCTCACTTATCACTCTAGGTGACGGACCCGGAGGGACTATCATTTTGGACGTAGACTTTGATGTTAGTACCCGCATCAGGACCGTTACATATGTTCTCATTGTACCCCGATCTTCGGGAGGTGGATCACCTCCTGCTGATTCTTCTTCCGCACCAGGGCAGACTTGATATTATGTTTCTGATTCTGGCTTATGTACTTTTGATGCGATGCTTGAATTGTCCTGCTACATTTCCTTACATGATTCATTGTACTTTTCATGTTAGATACTGTCAGTTATCGTTGATATATTTTTCTCGATGAATCATGTAAGCCCTAAGGCATTTCGTACTTTCATTTGTATTTGACATTACTATGCTTTCAATTTTCATTGTATTGAATGCTTCATCTTTTGATATAATTCGATTCTCCTGTATCTTTTCATTATGGTATAATTTCCCCGTTTTCCTCGAGATTTTTCCGTGTTTGTCAAGTAGTGCAGATATCTTTCTAGACGTTTTGTCGAGGTAACATTTGAGTCATGTTGGAACGCGTTCTATACGCCTTCGAGAGCGTTGGCCTTTTCATGCACCAGCCTGACCAACGGCTCGAATATCTACGCAATCAGCTAAATATTTTTTGTTCTTTTTAAATTCTGCACAACCTGAGGACATGTTGTGGTTTAAGTGTATCGATCATTTGCTTACTTCGTTATGTTTCAATGCAAAATGAGCTAAATTTTTGAAAATTTTTGTTCTGTCCCGAGTAAGCAATGCATATCTTTGTTCGTTATTGTTATAGTCATCGATGCTATATACTGTATGTCCAGTAAGTTAGTTGTTTCACCCGATATATTTTTTTTTTCATGAGCCATAGTGAATGATGAGCTATAATATAAAGCTATACCCCTTTTGATTAGTGATTTTTGTTATCTTATAAGTCATGTGCTTAGTGCTAACGTATGTATCGTGATGATTATGATAGTTTGTATTTATAGCCAAAATATGACATACTGTGAATATCTGAGGTTTGAATGTGATAAGTGAAACGTAACTACTGTGCTTTGGAAAAGTTGTTTTAAGAAAAATATATGAATTAATTGGGTGTGTCGGAAGCTGGTTGATGATTTGAGTGAGGTAGGGCGTACCACGAATGTCCTATACCACTATGATGACCAAAAGCTCACGACAGTCAGAAGAAGCTGCCTGATGATTTGAGTAAGGTAGGGTATATCTCGAATATCCTATTCTTCTATGACAGGGCAAGAGCTCATTCTGATGTGCGTTTAAATGTGAAAATAGTTAAATCAACTTATATGAGGAATCTAGTATGAAATGAATGAAAGACCTAGTTATCGTCTACCTTATCCCCAGTATAAACTGGCAGATATGTTGTAGGGATTATCCTCTGAGTATATCAGAAAGGCCCTAGATGTATTCTATCATCTTTTTCGGGATATGCCACGTTTTGTAGGGTACATCTTATAAGTATCATTTATCTCTAGTTTGAAGGGGGTATTAGCTAGTTTGCTTTGAAATTTTCAAGTTTGGACTTAGTGGAAGTTTGTTATGGCTTTGCACACACACCGGGTGAACCTCTAAGTTATTGAATATGCCTTGTACTTGCTGAGATGTCTATCTTTTCTCGAGCCTTTATCTTTTCTTGTTTTGCTCGGGACGAGCAAAAGCTAAGTGTGGGGGAGTTGTTAAAGGTGATTTTATATGATTTATATCGTTATATTTTGTAACAATTCTCTCCATATTCGTATAATTTGCATAGAAATTGAGTGTTTAATTGGTTTATTGAGCAAGTGAGGTTTGAAACGGTTTAATCGCAAAGTTAGTGGATTTATGGGGTTTTATTGTTGATTTTATATTGATTTGGATGATATTACACTTTGCAATGTTTTATTATATTGTAGATACACGAAATTGGTTCAAAAGAGGATTAAAAGATGTTAAGGATCGGAGTTATATGAAGAAAAAGAGATAGAGATGAAGTTGATTGAAGATAGAGATGGAAAAATCAGAGTTGAAGTAACCTGAACGTGCGTTCAATTCTCCGTCCAGTGGACGGGCGTCTAAGAAAGTGGACGGGCGTCCAGGCTGGAATATTGGATTCAGAGTTCTCCCAAAATTGATGGACGAGCGTCTGATTTAAAGAAGGACGGGCGTCTGATCATGACTAGGCCCGATTCGAAGATTTCAAGCTAAGTGGACGGGCGTTCAGCTACTCAAACGAGCGTCCAGTCGGCCGACATAGCAGCACCGCCTTAAAATTCTATATATAGCTGCGTGTTTTATCCACATAATTCAATCATTCTTCGAACCCTAAACCCTGGGGGCGGCCTAGCTGCGATTTTTATCAGTTTTTACTCAAAGTTTATGCTTTTAAATTTCTAGTTTAGATCAAACACTTTTATGTACTTTTATTCAAGTAATTCGATCTTCAAGAGGATGCTAAGAGGCTAGACCTCTATTGAACAAGCAATGTGAAGCCATCCAACCAACGTATTGATTTCATCTTCGATTGTCTTATGAGTTTTTAATTCAAAGTTGTATCTTTATTATGCTTATTTCGTTCTTATGCAATTTACATCGAAAGATCTTTGCATGTATGATGTTTGACTTTGATGAGAATCATGTTAAACCCTAGATCACCATAATAAAGATTAGACCTTTAATCTAATTAACGAGAGTTATTAGGTTGAATCTCTAGGTTAGAAACTTATAAATTTCACACCTTTGGTTAGAAAGCGTTAATCTTTAGATCGAAAGATAGAAGATTAATAGGCGAACTTGTCTAAGAAATTAGGAGTTCATACTTTGGCTAGGTGAATCACAACTTGGTTAGAAATCACAAGATAATCTAGATAGAAATTGATAGTTCTTAGATAGGTGGATCAATTGCTTGTTCGTTTGTTATTTCATTGATTAAATTACTTGAACTTGAATCGCTTAGTAAATTTACAATCTTTATTTCATGATAGATTTAGAATAGATTTAGTTTAGATAATTGTGTTCGCAACTATATTTTCCTGGCTTTAGATCTCGATCTTCTGTCTAGTTATTCTTATTTTCGTTTTTCGTTCTAGTTCTCCACTGTTTTATTTTCATATCTTTTTAGTAGTAATCGTGACATAGTTAGGTTAGATAATAAAAACTAGATTAAGCAACCCCGATTCCCGTAAGATCGACTCCAAAGATCAACCTCTATACTACGATCCCTGCACTTGGGGTATACCGGATTTATAAATTTATTACTTGTTTATTTTCATTAGATAAAATCCGAGACAAATATCCGAAATGGCCTTCTTATAAGGAATGTCTAGCTCTCGAGAATCTTTGCAAAGTGGGAGTAAATGTGTTATTTCCGAGGGAGCATGATATCCAGATTATAAGATACGATCGTTAATGTATTGACACTCGAGATATGATCGTATTGATATTATTATAGCGATAGGATTGTAAGTTACACGGTAACTGCTTCACATGAAAGGTAGTAGTCATTGCTTTTGACTCTTCTGATGATTGGGGGTCACGGTGTGTTGCTAGACGCTATCCCGTGATCGTTAGGCATGAAGGGCATTTTAGTAAATTGCACTTTGTGTCTACGGCCAACATATTCGGAAGCCTATCGGGTCACACACATATGAACATCGAGTCGGATTAAAATGCGGTTATAGTTGATAACCAAATAAGGAAAGTTTATCTCTAGACTATAAAGGTTATAGTGGTAAATTAATATGGTGGTATTTATTTATTATGAATAAATAAAATACAAGATATTAATTATATGTAAATTAGATTAATTAAAGAATATTCCGGAAGCCAATTTATTAGCATATGGGGCGCCACTTTTAAGTGTATAAGATACACTTGGATTGTGCACTTTAATTAATGAGATTGCCATAATATTAATATAAGATATTAATTGATTTTGAAAGATAGATTTATGGTAATAAGATAATTATAATCAATATATGATATTGGCAAAATAAATTATAATTAAAGAGATAAATCAATCTAGTTGATTTTCCTTATTTTATTGGAAAAATGTTTTCTTCTCCTACACACCATTAGGGCGCCACCTTCTACTATATATAGGAGGTGGGTGTCAAGCTCTTTTGTACAACACAATTGCAAGAGTTCATAATTCTTGTGTAAAATAGAGAGCCTTCCATAGTGAGTTTGTGAGGGAAGAAAAGGTCCGGTCTAGCCACCCGGAGTTTTTCCGATAGCAATCCAAGGAGGATTCCAAGAGGGGTTCGTGTGGATTAGCGATAGAGGCCGGACACGTGGGCGGCTTGCGCGTTGAACTACTCTCCGTTGGCGGTCAAAGCGACAATCTTATAGATCATCTGAGGTATAACCGTCAAACTACTTAACATGTTTATTGCATTAAACGAAGAACGATCTAGAAAAGGAAATCAAATTTTAAATTCCGCTGCGTTAAACTAGTGATTTCCTAACAAAAACTTCAACAACATTTTAGAAAATATATTAAGAGTGATTCTTAATGAATTGTTGATAGAGATTCTCCAAGAAGACTACATTTTAGAAGAAATGCTTAATAATGAACAACAAAGTATATTCTGAAAATTTCTCTATCAAGTTTGTACTGGCCACAGTGATAAGTTTTTTAATGATGGTCTGGTGGCATAGAGAAAACATATATATAAGGCTCTTCTAGCAAATCTACGAATGAGACAATAGATAGGTATAGCAACAGCCACATCAGGAGTTGCGGCTAAAGTTATGGCCAGAGGCTAGACTGCTCATTGACGTCTTAAAATTTCAATTAGTGCGCATGAAATATATGTGGGCAATATTCCAATACATAGTGGAATTGCAGAATTACTAAGAAAATAAGCACTAATGGCAAAGAAATGGCAATTGAGACACTTGACAGAAGTTTAAAGGACATCATGAGAAATTCTAACGCATTTGAAAGAAAGATGGTTGTATTTGGAGGTGATTTTAGACAAGTGCTTCATGTTCCAAATGAACGATACTACAAACAATAAAGGCAAGCTTGGTGAAGTTATATGTGTATAAAATGATGGAAAATTTATATCTTTCAAAAAATATGAGAGCAAGAGGAGATCTACACTTCGGTTAATATTCATTAAAGATGGGTTGTGGAGAAAAACCAACAAACACTAAACGAGACAAAGAGTTACCAAAAGAAATGATCATTGAATATGATGAAAATGAAGATGAGCTTTTCAAAAATCATTTAATCAGTTCTATCTTTCCATCTATACATGAGAATGCTTTCTCGGTAGAATGCATTACAAGAATAGAAATATGGGGCGCGACTAATGAACATGTTGAGAAGTTGAATGAAAATTTGATATCATCCTTTTCAGGGGATAGATATTGTTTCAACTGCCTTGATAAGACTATTGATGATACTAATGATTATTATCAAAAAAAAATCTCAACACTTTCAGACCAAATGAATTTCCTCCTCACAAAATAGTGTTGAAAAAGTATTCACCGATAATAATGTTAAGGAACTTAGATCTGGCTGGAGGATTGTGCAATGATAAAAGGATGATATGTCAATGGTTCAAAGGAAACATGTTTCGTACTGAAATCACAGTTGGGAATCATTATGGAAATCAAGTTTTAATCTCACATATTCCATTCTCACCGGTATAAAATGAAGGATACCAGTTTCATTTTATAAGAAAGTAATATCCTATGTGTCTTTGCTTTGCAATGACGATCAATAACGCACAAAGACAAATAAAACCATTTGTAAGAGTTTGTTTGCCTTTACAGGTGTTCTCTCATAGACAGCTATATGTTGCACTTTCAAGGGAAACTTCAATATCAACAACTAAGGTGTTGATCAAACCCAAATATCAACTAGACAACACCCACAGATGCACAAAAATATTGTATATAAACATGTTCTATAGTCTGGTACGTAAATATTATGTTTTTTTATTATCCCTTCCTACTGAAGAATGAAAGTACACGATGTTTTTACACTTATTCTTGACCCATTTATGCTGTGGAAGAGGATGACACATGAAGAATGAGAGAACACGGTATCGACAACTGCATCATTAAGTATTGGGTTCCAAAGTAGAATTTTGTATTTCTATAAATTGCTATTGTTTTATTTTATATAAATATTCAACTTCTTACACTTTTATGTTTATCTTGAAATCCTCAATAGTATCTCACGATGTCTGAAATCTTCAATAATGGAATTGGATCATTATGTGGGTAATTAGGCTTTGTAAGGATAATCCATTTCTTTGACTGATGGATTTTGTGAAGAATTATAGATGGGCCAATGTGATTGACTTCCTACATACCCAGAGGATTTGAGATCAATGTATTCATAGAGTTCTGAATTTGTGAGGAATGAATACATAGATCTCAAATCCTTCTTAAGAACTCTATGAATACATTTTTCCGGAGAAGATGCCTTGGAGCACATGATTAAGGACATGACTGAAATAATGTGATGGTTTACAGTTTGTGCCATAATGTAGTGAGAATCATGAAGGCATTATTGTGATAGTTATAGTATGCTAAATGACCTAACTGGTAATCTCAGAAACCTGAAGTCAATGATGATGATCTGCCTCGAGATGAGAGTTCAGGACTGAGGTGATCCTGCACCATATCTCTAGAACGAGAGTGGGAAAGACTTCATATCAGACTGAGAGGTCTTCATCAAATTTACCTAGAGTATAAGGCCATAAATTAGGCTGAACTCCTGTGACCCATATGGTAAGAGGATCTAATTTAGCCCATTAGGTGCCACATGTATGACGTCTGGTCATACCCACTTCAAATGCAACATAGACCTAAGCTAGAATGAGGGTCATATGCTAGGTCTGATTGGAGATGATGTGGCACTTCTTAAGAAACTGAAACCCAAAGGTCTCTGACATGAATACATTTTTCAGCTGTCTTTTGAAATTCAAATCTCCATCAACAAAGTAATTCACTTCTTCTACTGAAATTGAAATAATCCTCAAAGTCTCAACGGCATCTATTGAAGATTAAGGTACCTCAATTCCAGAAGTTTTGGGTCCATCTAAAAGTACTCAAACCACTCAGAAGAAAGGTAAAAACTCATCTAATTAAGGTTGTGGGAGTCCTTCTTGGTGTGGAGGATATTCGATCCTCATTTAACGTCGATGCTACCATTGAGGAGATTTGATGGACTTATGATATCAACCTGGTAATATCAGTACTCGCCTCCTGTCATCTGATGAGAGGGGCAATAAACCTCTTAAAGGTTTTATGACCATTTACAAAGAACAATTGGTGGGAGGTTTTCGATTGCCTTTGAATCCAGCCCTCACACATGTCCAGAGATTTGTCCGGTTCAGAGGTTTTTTCAGTATCCATTCTTTTATGCTTCAATTTGTTTATATTATGTTGTAATGATAGACGTGTTTATAAAGTTATGTTGTTTAGATTATGTTTGTATTGATGTCGATTGCATAATTTAATTTTCAATTGTAACAACAAACTCATACAAGGTTATCATTGTACACTATAAAATTATTTTATGAGTTAAACACATGCTTAACAATGTTTACCGTTAAATTATGTTATTAAATTTCATATAAGTATATCAATTTAACCAACAACAACACGTGCAATGCACATGTATTTTGCTAGTATATTATATACATTACATAATTTGATGAAATAAAGTTATTCCAAGCTTTTGAGGAGTTATTTCTGGTTTTCTCCCCTTATCTACCATCTTTAGCTTGGGTAGATCGAGCTAGATATCCATTGTTGAAGGTATGAAGCTTTTAACGTTCCTTTGTGTCTTCAATATGGTAGATCTGTTCGTATTTATGTGTTTTAGTTAATCTGCATGTTTAACGACCCCATGATTTACTTAGATTAATCATATTCGAGCAATGTAGATCCAGAAATAGAAAAAGCTGACCTCAGTAAACTGGCGGTCTATATCGGTTTACCGAGGCAATATTTAGAAAACCTAAATCTGGGATTCACTACAGCTAAGTTGATCGACATGTTTAATTAACAGTAGGTTAGATCTTGCCAATATGCTTATTTTAATCGTAAAATTAACATGAAATACGAATAGTGAAGTGTTAGTTTGGACATAGTCTTGATGGACCCTATGAATGTGCTGATCAGTGTCGATAGCTGTCTAGGCGGGTTAGCGGTATGAGTTAGGGCTCGATATCGGCAATTCTAGTTCTTTATGCGTATGGGCTATTACGGACCAATTAAGGAGGGTATCTTGCGTATATATTGTCTAATACCATGGTCGGAGTAGATAGGGTTAGGAGTTGCACCCGTAGCTTAAAACTAAATTAAAAGCTCGCTCGATTAATTTAAGTAAATTATGTGGGGAAGTAAACGTAAAGTTTAACTAATCCAAGTTAGTAGATCGGTGGGAAGAGGGGGAGAAATACCATGTTTCTTTCATGTTTATTGTTGGTCAATGACCACTTCTATGTCACTTCTTAATTATGTTAGAATAGTTTATAGTTGAAGTTGCATTGTCTCTGTGGGATCGACCTTGACTCGCATTTACTATACTACGATGTACCTAGTATTCTTGCTAGTAATATCGACGTTAGTGACTTACACGCGATCAGTAGGATTTCAACTGAATGAGTGATGAACTCTTTCTCCTCTTAATTAAGAAGTTGGCTCTTGCTTGCTATCAGTCTGAGTGTCATTGTTTCCCCTGCTTGCTCCCTTGTTCACAATCTTCAATGAGTCAAATTTTTCAGTCTTTCCAAGGATTATCTCTATCTATAAACAATCACACTAATTAGCTATTTCATGCTTTATTTGTTCGTAAAAGAAGGTAATTTCCATTGAAAATGAGTGGCCAAAAACATTTATTACATATCAAAGACGCGGTAATCATTAAGACTCGTTGATCGTATTAGGTCCGTTAATTGTGGTAGGATTCAGTGATTTATTGTCGGCTCTAAGAGCAAGAAGTTGATGCTTACCCTAGCCTTCTGGACAACACGACCCTTCGTTTCATCTTTCATTTCAACTGTTGATGTTAAAACCACGGTCCAAATTCAATGAACTCAATTTTAGAGCAATTCCATTTTTTTAGTCATTTGGGAAAAAAAATGTTTTACTGAGAGAGAGGTACTTACTCTTATCCGTAGCGAATCTAGTGTTTTTCAGAATTTCGGCAATAGTAACAACAGTGGTGATGGATGGAAAGGCAGATGTATCAGTTAGCAGTAACCAATTCATATTCATTGATAGAAACTAATATCATGGAAATACACTTACTATCAAACCTGACATATCTGGACCAGGGGCGGACCCACATTGGTGAGGGAAGGGCCATAGCCCCCACTCAAATTTCGGTGCGAAATTACTAGTATACCCCTCTAATAATAGTAACAATGTGTATGTATATTATTTCGAACATTTTTAGCATTAGTGTCCTTGTAGCTCAATTGGTAAAGTGCGTGCTTATTTACATTAATGTAATTAGTTCAAATCACAGTTTACACCAAAAAGAAAGAAAAATCCAAAAAAATATTTACCCATTCCTAAGGCAGAAAGTTCAACCTCATTGTGTTGTTGTATGTACCTCTACAAAAGAAAAACTAAATTCACTAATATAGTTGATTGATGTCATACAAACCAGTTGCACCGACACATTGAAAGAAGTTGTTGCGGATGGTCAATCTTGTTTATTATCCTAGTTTTTTTTTGTCACATGAAAATAAGTGGTAACGGCTGGAGAGTCGTGCTTGTTATCCTAGTTTTGTTTGTATCTCTCAACTAATTTTAGTTGCAATAAATTTATTCATTTTTATTTATATATATATATATCTCATGTAGCCTCTATATGATGTGATTTGTTGCATTTACATATGTGTCATTCATTGATGATGTTTATCTGACGTAACTAGTGTTGAGCAATACATGTGTATAGATCGATTTTGGTAAATTAAAACAAGTCCTCTCAACCCCACCGCTTCCTCTTCGCAGACATCAATTAATTAGTACTTTTAATCTTTCTTTTCAGCCTGGAGTAGGCAGGTAGTGTTATTCTTAAACTCCTTTTTTTAGTTTCACAACCTACATTTCTTTCCTCAACCCCTACCCTGCTAGTGGTTGTTGAGAGGTCCACCTGATCTGATGGTTTTCTTCTCATAAACTATTTTGTATTTTGGGCTGAAATTTATGTTATTGAAGGTTGAAATTCAATTTTTTTGGTGCTGGATAGATTTGTTTTTTAGGTGTAAATTAATTTATTTACTTGGTTTTGTATACCTGAAATTTGTATACTTGATTGATGTTACTTAAATCAGTTGACTTTTGCTATCCAGTTGTCAAAAGGGTAAAAATGCTTAGTTTTCGTTAAATGCTGTTTTTATAAATTGTTATTCTATTAAGACTATTCTTAAAAATAATCATGTTTAGTTTTTGTTGCATATTGTACTCTTTCAAAAAATTGTTATGTTCATACTTTCCGTGCATGCACGGGTTTACCGGCTAGTTTACGTACTATATACTATTGTTATACTATCATAACACTAAGCAATGATTGACTCAATATGTTACATATATGTTCAAAAAAGTATCAAAAGTAGGGATAAATTAAAATATAGTGAAATGCATTAACTAGTTGACCCACATCAATGTGTTTCTGCGATAGGTATGTTTTTGTGGAACCATGTCTTGATGAGGTGTTGAATTTCCAGTGGCATCGAGATTTCGGAGTTGTATCTACTACTGCGGGGACAAAATTCCACTGTTACAGTGATGGCTCGATGTTGTAGCGAGAGTTCTTGTCTCGTTATGTGTTCGTTTATCTAGTTTTACTAGGTTATGTTCACCTGTTTAGTTCTTTTGCAATCAAATATGCATTAGTTTCAGTATCATAGACTTTTTTTCTCAGGTTCTATGCCTCGGAGGAATGACTGAGCAATATGTACCTATAAAAAGCTGAAGTTTCCAAGGCGAAGCGCTACATAAAGCAACTCCTCCTAGCTAGGAAATATACGGGGATCAAGATTATGCTTCAACAATAATACTCCCACCGTTCCGAAATAACTGAGGCAGTTTCCAAAAAGATTCGTTTCAAAATAACTGAGGCATTAATATCTCCAATGCAACATTTTGTGTTTTTCCTACATCTACCCTTATTTATTATGGAGTGAGAGAATAAATACAAAATTGTATTTATTATAGACTAAGGATTTTTTAGTCATTTTGGCATTCAAATTAAAACATTAACTCACATTCTTAATCTGCGTGTTTTTGACAACTGCCTCAGTTATTATGAAACGGAGGGAGTACTTAAAAAAAACTGAAACATGGAATTTTTATGTAAATTTTCTCCACTATGAAACATAACAAAAAAAAATATGTGTTGTATATCTTGAGAAAATTACAAGTTTGAAAGAAACTGCAAAGAATAACATGTAAAACATATGCAGCTAACTACCACATATTTTCCACATCAATATCCATATTTTGCATTTTTTTTGTCTGTGAAATCACACTCTTTGAGATCTTATTAGTTGTAGCATTTCAACTAAAGGAGTGATGAACTCTTTCTCCTCTTAATTAAGAAGTTGGCTCTTGCTTGCTATCAGTCTGAGTGTCATTGTTTCCCCTGCTTGCTCCTTTGTTCACATTCATCAAGGAGTCAAATTTGTCCGTCTTTCCAAGGATTATCTCTATCTATAAACAATCACACTAATTAGCTATTTCGTGTTTTATTTCTTTGTAAAAGAAGGTACTCCCTCCGTCCCGCAATATAAGTCTTTTTAATTATTTTGTGGTGTCCCAAAATATAAGTCATTCTCACACTACAATACAATATTAAATGCATTGTCTTCACTTACACACTAAACAATGCAATATTATTAGTCAGTCCCAGAAAATAATACAATATTTTACATTGAAATTTTAAAAAATCACTCATTTATTAAGTTTCTTAAACTGTGTGAAATAATCAAAAGGTCTTATATTATGGGACGGAGGGAGTATTTGCCATTGAAAATGTGTGGCGGAAAACATTTATTACATATCAAAGACGCAGTAATCATTAAGACTCGTTGATCGTATTAGGTCCGTTAAGTGTGGTAAAATTCAGTGATTTACTGTCGGCTGTAAAAGCAAGAAGTTGATGCTTACCCTAGCCTTCTGGACAACACGACCCTTTGTTTCATCTTTCATTCCAACTGTTGATGTTAAAACCTCTGTCGAAATTCAATGAACTCAATTTTAGAGCAATTCCATGTTTTTTTTTGGTTGTTTTCGAACAAAGATGTATTACTGAGAGAGAGAGAGAGAGAGAAGAACTTACTCTTTTCAGTAGCGAATCCAGTGTTCTTCAGAATTTCGGCAATAGTTACAACAGTGGTTATGGCTGGAAAGGCAGACGTATCAGTTAGCAGTAAAGAAACAAATATCATGGAAACACATGACTATCAAACCTATAACATGTCTGGACAGTTTAAAAGAATATTTACCCATTCCTAAGGCAGAAAGTTCAACCTCATTGTGCTGTTGTATGTACCTCTGCCAAAAGAAGAACTCAATTCACAAGTATTTTTCAAACATTTTTTACAAGAGAAATAGTATAATTAAAATAAAAAATAAAAAAAAAGGACCTTGGCAAGGTTGACATAGAAAAATAGGGGCTTCTTGGTATTGGAAACCTGAATTCTGTTCTTCTTTTGCTCAGTTGTAGGGGCTGGTCCGTTAGCTGCTACAGCTTCAGTTGACATATTTCTCAGAAGTAAAGAATTAGTGGGTTAAAAAAATTTGGGGATAAAATGTAAGAAAAATGAAACAGATTCACCCTGTTTTTACAACCCCAGTCCTCTCTGTCTTTTTATGGCATTTTGTCTCGAAACCTACGGAGAATTTTGATGGAAGACTTTATCGAAAAACCTGCATTGCCATTAGAAATGCATTAGAACCAAACAATAAGGACCTTTGACTCAGTAAACGTCATTTGGGTGTTACTATTATTAGCTTATATACATTTGATTGTTAGAAAGCCTCCCCCAAAAAAAAAAAGAAAAAAGAAAAAAAAAAACTGATGGTTTTGCATATCCCTAGATGTTTTAGTTTGTTGCTCTCAGACTGGTGATTAATAGTACACCTCAATCTCTTCACAATATAACATTAACTTTCATTTCAATAATAATAATAATAATAATAATAATAATAATAACCTCATCGTTTATATAGATCATTTTCCGTCTTCCTTTATCTTATTCATTTTTTCATATTCATCAAGGAACTTTACTTTATATTAAATTATAATTGTTACATTAATGACACTCAGAAGAATTTTAATCTTTAAGATTTTAAATATCAATTTATAACAACTCGTTTCTAGTCTAGATTAAAGATAAAATGAGAAAATACCGTTCGCCATGTGCCGAACTTGTGATAACTGAAAACACAAGCCTTAAGTCAATTTCTAGTCTGGAATATCAAACGCTAGACATAAATTCTACTGTCCCCCTTCTTTTCTTTTCCATTTGTTTCCACGAAACCAAAACTACCGATGAATTAATGGAAAGTAAAACCGAGAGCCCGGTACTGAACTTATTACCTTCGCTTAAAACTAAGCAGCCGTTATTCAACACGCTTACTTAATCTCAAAGTCGACAACGAGTAGTTTCCTCTAGAACGTAGGGTAATGGCAAACATGGATGTTTATTTGTCCTAATTAAGATCAAATGATATAGAATGGAATAGTCACGATTATCACAAGAGTAAAAAATCCAATGTAAAGCACAATTAACCAAGACCCCATCAAAGCCACACACTCCACCAATTGTATGATTACCAGATTCAAGATATGATCTTTCGATATTCCATGAATTGGATCTCAGACCGTAAATTTCATACATATACTCCTTATACACATCATGATCATAGGTTCCTATCATAACGTTAATTGTAGTCGTCATTAACATCATCATATCCGAAGCCGTAAAAAGATACACTTCTCCTCTTCTTTTTGGATGATCAACATATCCAAAGCCGTAAAAAGGTACAAACCATGATGAATTTGACGGTTGATTGCACAAAGAGATGTCGTACGCGTATTTGTATTCACCACATAAACTACAACGAATTAGACAAATATGTAAACCATGCCAAGAACCTACTATATATCCTTAACCATGACGCCATGGAGCTGTCTTTTCAAAAGGGTGGTGGAGCCTGTGAGTTTTATAACCTGATTCTAAGTTCTCCCCATTGATCGTTAATTCTACGGTTTGGACCGCGAGTCCGCGATAAACATCACCATAAACTAATATGTTCAAGTTGTTGGTGCCCCTAAAACTGTACTTTAATGAAACCAACCTTTAACAAATTTCATGCATAATGTGATTGCTGCAAACTCGGAGTTACTTAGTTTTCAGCAAGCTTGACGCATAGGTAGATCCATTAAATTAAATCCCTTGTAATCATCCATCCATCCATCCCATAAATCTGGAAAAAGGAATGTTAGTAGATAACTAAAACTCGAATCAAAGGAGCACTGATTCACGGTGATTGTTGACAGCTGCATATCAATCACAAGAAAACAAAATCACAAGACACGCATAAATTAAAAACGCAAACACACCTTTACATCTAACTTCGAGTTGATCACTGGTTTTCCAAACTCCTTACTACAGCATACTAATTAATTACCATAACAAACATTCTAGATCCTCTGGGGTCTTGGATAACCTCTTCAGAGTTCAGACATATATATATATATATATATATATATATGTTCTGGTAGGGACTAGGAGCAATGCATGTGATCTTTGATATCATCATGATCATGGCCATGAACCGTGACCTGCTTCAAACTCAGAACGGATGCTACCGATGCCATCTTTAAAGCCCTTCAATTTCATATGCAACAACTCGATTTCTTCAGTCTTTTTCGCCTTGATTACAAAAACTCCAGACAGCTTCTCCTGCAGCTCACTTATCTGCCAGTTGATTTCTTCAATCTCTTTGTCGACTTTCGACATTTCAACCACTTGTTCTGTCATTTCAATGTTTAGTTTTCCAACCTCTTGCTCAAGCTTTTCTTGCTTCTCTTTGGTTTGACCAAAATGAATGACACGCTCACAGATAGCACCGACGTCAAATCCATGTGTTTCCAATTCCAAAAGGGTATCCAAGATGGCATCAATGGATTCCTTCGTGTCGTCATGATCGAATTGCAGCTTGGAGGTCTTTTCTACCACACCTGTAAATGTGACCATATAGCCTATAGCTAATCCCTCGCGTAGGGTTTCCTTGACATGTTCCAATGGCTGGAAATGCGGTTTTTGTGGAAGTTTCTGGAATATTTCCATGGATTCGAGAGCTGACCAGAGCATGGACTTCTTTTTAAATGGAAGCTCGATTCCAACAGCAGTAGTAGTACCTTCTTCCTCAACGACGACTTCCATATGTTCACAGCTGATCGCCTCGGCATTACATCTTGTGAGAGAAGACCCTGAAATAATTTAAGATAATTAAAGAATTCATGCAACATTCGTTGTGGCATGCACTTAAAGAATGAAGGCACCGCAAAACAACAACAAGAAAACAAAAATTACAAAAACAAAACCTTACTTGAGCTATCAATAATCATAGTCGTCGGAGAATGGAGATTCCCGAGCCATTTTGCTAACGGTTGAATGTCGTCAGACTCAGACGTGTTATTAGGTGATTCTTCGTAATTGGAAACTTGTTTGAAGCTTCCACCAGTAGTACTCGATGGCGCCTTTTTTGAAGCTTCTACAGTATTCTCACCGCCCGTGCAAATTGCAGCGCTCTTAATTTCCTGCTGCTTCATTTCGTCATTTGACGACCCCAGACCACAAGTACAGCCATTAGTAGCTACTACTTGACCCCCCAGAGTTGAGGCGGCTTCCTCGCTTACTGCAACAACGTTGTTGACGGCATCTGCTACATAGAGAGGATTAATAATTTCTCGGTCGGAAACAATGTCAAAAATAAGTGAACATATACATATATATAGAAATAAACATATTAACTGCATTCAGATCAAAGAATATATATTGGATCATCATACCACCATTCGTTGAAGGGATCGAATCAGCTTCAGCCAAGGACTTGAGAGGCCTACCCCTCTTTTTCTTCTCATTCCCATCTACAGCTTCAAGCCCATTAGTTACCTACAGTAATTACAAATATATTGCTATAAATAGAGATAGCTCTAAACACATACAATAGAAACATTTTAGTTAGAAAAGGAACCACCAAAAATGTACAAAAATCTACTAGTAAAGCACAATGATTATGTTACAGTCCATTTAGGCATATATGAATTAATAAGTTGTTTCCAATTAATTAGAATTGCTTCCGGCCTGCTATGATATATATATAGGCCGGCCAGTTCTGAAAATCTTGTCGTATATATATATTTAAAAAAAAAAAAAAAAAAAAAAAAACAATGCTTTCCCTAGCTAGGCAGGCAAACAATTAACTCCTCCAAATGAATAAATTAAATTACTGAAAAACATATGAATTTGAAAACTCTCTCTCACCTTTACAGAAGCGTGTAATTCGGTCTCGCAAAAATTACCCGAACCCTACCACGCTTCGTTGTTCCTCGCCATTTGATCGCCGGTAAGATCGCTTTAGAAGATCCTGTGGTTCTTGTGTTATCATTACTTGCCAAACCATGGATAACAACAGGAAGATTGGTGTCCCCACCTGTAAGACAATCTCCTGCAGGAACATCTTCAGCTTCTTCATTACCCTCCTCCTTACCTGCAACATTCATTTTCAACAGTACATAAACCTCGCTACATAATAATTACGATTTTCAATATGTTGCAAACAAACCTCCATCTCCTTTGCAATTTTAGCCAACTCAGAATAATTACAATTGTAACATATTTTGTATGTTAATAATCACGATTCACATAGTAAGAGTGCATATGGTGAAAGAGAATAAAATTGAAAGGATTTGATGCATGCTATTATTATAGTATAACATTTTTATAACAATTGCACAACGAGAGAGAGATCACATAGGTATGTTGTTAGTGTGGAATAGTTAGGAGGTTTGTTTGTATTCGTTCATGTATTTTAGTTAAACACAAAAAGTGAGGTTTGTGTATATTTTTCCTATGGGAAATTTTCTTGACGAAATGTTCTGTTTTTATTTTCACCGAAACGGAAGGCTTTAATTTATAAAGAAAACCGGACTAAAACAGGTGAGGACAAGAAAGCACCCCGGAAAACAACCAGTCCAAAATAGTATAATAAATTAAAATACCTAAAACCACAAAAATATTGAGACAGAGACAAATTACACACACCTCCAGTGGAATCTTGCAAAATTTTCACCTGCACCTTATTTTCTCGGGTGTTCCTTGAACCTATAAGTGCATTTTCTTCCTTCTCAACATCCGTCTACAAACACACATGCATAAATTAAAACAGGCTGCATGTAGAGGTAATTGAAAATTACTTGAAAGAAAAAAGGAAATATTGCAGATTTTCATTTCATCAGACAAATAATGAAAAAGCAAATTACACAAACAATAATTAGTAGTAAAAGTAAAACTGATCCATATATAGACGGGCGGGCAAATAAATAAATAAGTAGCAATTCAAAGAAAGCAGCATTTGTACGTACCTCCTGAATCTGAATCTGATTGTCGACCGGGGGAAACCAATCGCCCATAATCCAATCGCGGTGGATTCTTAAACTAGAGAGGTCGAACTCGATATGATGAGGCGGTTTCTCTAAAAGACATTGAATCTGCTGGAATCATCCTTAAGTACTTGAGTAACGGTACCAGTCCACCAACCTCCGTTGTGAAACGCGTCACAGCATCACCGACATTAAACGTCTCTGGATGATGGTCCTCTAATGGAGGCTCCGGACGGATCAAATCAGCCTTAACCTCCTCTCTTAACTGCTTCGAAGGATCGTCATCCTGAACTAGGGTCTTATACTCCACATAAACCTTACCAGTGCCACTCCTTCTATCCCTAACGACAGTAGCGGTAAACCAAGCACCGTGAAAACCTTCCTCCTTGCTACAGACTTCGACTGTAGCTCCTTTGATGATGAACTGCCCCTGCTGTCGGGCGCGACCGTCGCCAGTGCTCGTGGCTGTGCTTTTTCTGCTGTAACCTGTGCTGGTACATCTTGCTAATTAGCTGGCGTTCTGGTCATCTGACAAGACGCTTCATCCTGAAAAACTGAAGTGTATTAGACGGGGGTTTTGATCCCAATATTCAAGCCCTAGCGTGTTTTTTTTCTTTTTACTATAGTAATAGTAGATTTTTTTTATATATATAAAAATATAAATATACGTATAATAAAGCTTACTACTCCTGCCGGTACATGGTTTTTTGTATTAACATTTAAGTCAAGTCAATATCGAATTCAGAAAAAGAAGGAAAAAAAAAAAAGTTAAGTCAATATCCTCTTATTGAGACGTGGTACTAGTTTTTCTTTTTTGAGGTAATGGTACAAGTTTTTCAGTACCATGGAAATTTGTTGTTTAGAGAAAAAAATGGTAATCAGGGAATCACCTCGTTTTCTTGTTTTTAGTGTATATATGGGTTCTAATGTATTAAAAAAATTATTACTGAATATAAACATATATATATATATATATATATATATATATATATATATATATATATATATATATATATATTTAAAAACTAATATAAGAAAGAACATAAATAAAGTAATAAAGAGAAAGGAGAAATGTTTGTGTATTATTTCACCTGTATTACTGATGATTTTTATATTTGAGATTACAGTGTGGATACAATACAATAGATAAACCGTAAAATCTTTGAATCCAATTTGAATAATAGATAAACATATTATTATCTTTTATAACACTCTCTGGATATCTATTATTCAACAAACAATAGATATGATATTCCTCATTAAAACCTTACTAAGAAAAAACCTAGTGGGAAAAAATCTTAGTTAAGGAAAAAGAGTACATATTTATCTATGTTGATTTACTCCCCCTGAACCAAGCATCAATTAATGTCTTTCAACGTCGCATCCCAATACTCTTCACCAGTCTTTCGAATGTTGCAGTTGACAATGTCTTAGTAAATAAATCTGCCAGGTTGTCGGTTAATCGGATCTGTTGCACATCAATTTCCCCATTCTTTTGCAAGTCTATTATGTGGTTGAATTAATTTCTCAATCTGAGTTGCATAACGTATATGTCATGCATTATTAACTTTGCTAGAAAAACCCAGTGGGCAAGGACGGAGCCAGGATTTTAGCATATGGTGGGCTAATAGACTATATCGAGTTCGTCAGGTGGGCTGGATTAAGAGTATTTTATGGATCGAACTGAACCACATATATTTTTCAGTGTAATATTTTTTGTCCGGGTGGGCTTAGCCCCCCTAGGACTACAACATACCTCCGTCCTTGCCAGTGGGGAAAAACTAGACAAGGTAAATAGTTCATGTCATATGCTTTTTATGTGTTGCACTAATCGTCTCGTTAAAACCTTTAACTAAGAAAACCACAAAGGGAAAAACTTGGTTAAAGGGAAAAAGAGTACATTCATTATGCTTAAAATAACTTTAAAGTTGTCGCTCCCCCTGACGACAACATCTACTTTATGTACGCATTAAAGTATTATAAACACATTCTGTTCCAAAATAGATGTAGAAATGATTTTAGTGAACAATTTTTGTAGATTGTTACTAGAGCGCACTTTGTATATCCGTACCTTCTGGACTTCATGTACATAATTGAATGTAGGGGCTAAATACTGTCATGCCCACTACTCATTCGGGCAACACATGGAACTCAGTCAGCACTATAATTATAAAAACAATGGAGAAAGTAATACAATCGCAATTGCATGCGTATATTCCACTCTCACACGTCGTAGTGCTATAAATTCATGACACAAAGCTTGAGTTACTTATATATTCTTTCATCAATTAGACTATACTATAGTCATATTACATTCAACATGAATGTTAATGATATTTTTAACTTAATAGTATGCATGCTGCGATTGTCATATTAACTTGTTTCTGAAATCCACCAAGGATTTTCATATCTATATTAATGTCCAATGACCCATAAATATGTGGTCATGACATATGAAAACTCAACGTTACTGCCAGATATACTAGTTAGCGGAACATAACATTATCTATAATGGGAGAATATATTTGATCATTAACAAACAAATATTTCTAATTCAAACTCAACCTCAATTGCTTATTTTATTTTTTACCTAGTCTGAGTGTTTCTGGCACTCTGCGAATGACTTAAGTACTGGATCCAGATATAATAATAGCAATTAAAGAGGCAAATATGTCGCCGATTTACTATTATATTTTATTATAATTTCTCCCATAAAATTCATTGCTAATTCGATATTAGCATAAACCAATTCATTATCAATGTATGGATTGGTTGTTCCGCAACCCCAATATTTAATCATTTGATGCACGTGCAATTTTTGTTTTTGGGTTTTCGTCTACAAGACGAATCTCTTTAAGAGATTTCATGAGTGACTGAATATCAATAATAAATTGATCATTCTTCCGCAGATTTTTATCTTTAACACCGATCGGTCTTCTACGCTTCTGACGTAGAGAAATATCTTTAATCATACTGTTGGTGCATTTATAAATAATCACTCATTTAATTCCAATATAGGTATCTGGCATATTACTTGTTAAATACTACAAGTAAGATTATTTTCGCAGTTCAGTTAAACTGATGCGTGGAAGATCGTTTGTCTTGTTAAAATTTCTCGGCATTCTTTTATTCAAACATGAGATTTTCTTTATCTCCCCCTAATGCCGAGAATCGATCTTCATCGAACATGTTGCACCGAGCTATACATTGATGCTCTTTTATTCGCTTCATGCGATTTACACATATAAAACATAGTGGTTTCAATTAAATATCTCATTCTATGAGATTTTTGAAAGCAATATCTCTCTTGCGCTTCATGCGTTTAATATACCACTATGTGATTTTAGATTCTTCAAGAATCGTTCGAAAAAATTCACGTTATATTTAGAGAAATCACTAGAATGAGACAACGAACTTTTGGTTCGTTTCTCCCTCTTTCTCGGAAAATATTTGATATATGCAAAATGTGCATAATCTACCCTTCGTGGGTTTCATGTAAATGAATAATATATATGAACTCATGGTTCATATATGTCCATATTTGTCACGAGATATAATGGATTTTCCTCCTCTTATTCTCGGACAACACTTTTTCACAATTGGTATCTAGAAAATTTGCAATTACCCGTGACGGATTCAACATTTTAATGTTGGAGATCCTCTTATGCGGGTATCAACAAATTTCTTTAATATTTTCTGATTTGGGGAGAAGCTTTATCTCCTTTAGAGATATTTTGTCAATTCTCACAATGCTTATTAGGATGATTAAGTCAAGCAGATTTTGAAATTAATAATAATATTCACAATTAAACAACACAATGTATCATGTAAATGATAATATTGACAATTAAACAACACAATGTATCATGATTCCTAAGACAAGCAATTCATATGGGATCTATTACTAGAACAACTCAAAGAATCCTCGATAACTGAAAAGTCGGTAAAAATTATATGTCAATAGACACTATATTACCAAAATGTGATCACTTACATAATAAATGGCAGCAACTTTTCTCGACTAAATGCATGTTTCTATCGTATATTATGAATAGATAAATCATGCATTACATAGAGCATAGTATTAAAGGTGATTTGATCTAATAATGTGTTCAACTTCTCAAAAGTAATGAGAACGAGTTCAAATATTTCTAAGAATTAAGTAATAGTCTATCAAATTCTAAAATATTTTAGTGAATTAATATGATAGAAATGAATTGTTTTATTGAAGAAATCTTCACCGTTGATTAGAAAATTGTATTAATATAAATCTATTTTCTACAAATTGAGAATATCAATTGAAACTGTGTAAATCTATTCTTATGCAAAAGGTGTATGAACTAAGATGCTCACGAAAATTGGCATCAAAAGATACATTTTAAGTTCAACACATTTAATCATTTTATTTAGCCATAAGCGAAAATCAAAACGATCATTGAATATAGAATAAAGTCTTATCAGTAGACTAAGTGTAGAGCATCCTAAACAAAGAGTTTTGGATCTATAATTATTATTATAACACATTAACCCATATCATATCATTTTCAATGCAGCTACCATTTCACAGTAACCCATATCATTTTCAATGTAGCTAACATTCGAGTTCACTTAATATTGCTATTATGGGAAGAGTATTTTATATGTGTCAAGAAGAATTCATCTTAATGCCCATAAATAAAACCAACCTATCGTATATGAAGATCACCATTGTATTATTAAACTAAAAATTACCATCAAAACTGTGTCAACTTAGAGGAATTATATACCACAAAGAGAGGAATTGCCAATCATCGAGAAAAATGATTAACAGAAGCCAACTAACTTCAAGTTGTGAAGCCAACTAACTTCAAGTTGTGATATTAGTGGCATATCAAAATCAAATAAATAAACCCACAACCTCAATTTGACATAGTGACATATTAACCAAAATACGAGCTGTGACATATTGTCATATTAACCAAAATATTGGCATACTTCCAATAATTAATATCTGGCCTTGTCTTAATTAATGGATGGCATTTTATGCATTTTCTATAATTAATAGCTGGCCTTTTCTATAATTAATAGCTGGTCTTTTATGCCTTTTTCTATCTTTTCTATTTGTGACGGCATTTCAACCAAAATATTAGCTTTGTCTCAATTAATCTGGCCTGGCCTTATCTCAACTATGTTATGATTGTCATTGTAATAGGAAACTTGTCATTGTGATAGGAAACATATTTTTCATGACCGCGTCCACGACCACGGCCTCTACCACGATCTCCACTGCGACCACGTCCACCGCCAAAAGGGCCAAAATTTGAAGACGCCAAAAGGGCCAAAATTTGAAGATTTTATCGCATTCACTTCAGGGAATGAACTTGCACCAATAGGGGTTATTTATTTTCATTTTCATATCCCACACCTTTGGTAGGTGTGGTCTGGTCTATTTTACAATCGGTAGTGCCAGGGCATACGATTACGATAAAATGATAATCATATAACTTTATTGATATATTCAGTAGATTTTTATCTCTGAATTTCAGATCACTCGTGGAAACATTTTTTAATGGAGTTCAGGTCCTTAGTTATTTCTATGAATAACATCTCCACGTTTTTGCTATGAATCTCAAGTTCATTTTTAAGAGTATTTGGCATGTCTGACGTTCAAATATGTGAATTTCATATTCACTTTCGTCAACTGACGACATGTCCGTTAATGTGAATTTTATATTCACTTTTACGTGCTTTATATTTTCATATGGATTTCTGGTCCATTATATACTCGTTTGGAATATTGATCATCTTCACGTGATCATATATATGTTTCCATAATAAAACATAGCCTTCATGGCTCATATCAAATTTATTGACTTGATCCATCATTGTATTGATATTATCAAGATGAACAAATCAATATTATATCTAGACCATATATTGGTATTATAAATTTACCGAAAAGTATATATCAAAACAACAAAAATGAATGATAGAAAATCACACCAATACAATTTTCGTCGTTGTGATTATCGAAAATAGATCCAATATCCTTTTTTTTTCATAGTTGTTTGAACTCCAATTGCACTTTCGGCACATTCATCTGCAGCACTTTTACAATCAATTTTGTTTTTTGTTTTTTTTTTTTGAAAATAGAAAGATTGCACAAGAGACAAAACTGGATATCAAACCTGTTATTTCTTATTTTGCAAAAACTATCCCGTACATTCATAAAATATATAGATTAGATTAAACTAATATAAAAATACTTTCCTTAAAGATTTTGATGTGCGAAAGGTGGTTTTTCCAATCACCCTCAATGAATCACATCTCATTCCTCCACATCGGTTTCCCTCAACGGTAGAGTCTCGTGCTGATAACGTGTTAAAACTAATATAAGAAAAAACAGAAATAAAGTTGCTTGTGTATTATTTCACTGGTATCATGGGGTATTTATAGTTGAGATTACAGTGTGAATACAATACAATAGATAAACCAGAAAATCTTTGTAATCAATTTGAATAATAGATAAACATATTATTATCTTTTATAACATATATATATATATATATATATAAGGGTGGAATTGGGTCAGGACCCAACCCGTAGCCCTCCTACCTGATCCTGACCCAACAAAATTTGGTATTTTATTTTTCTTCCCGTTCGTACGCGATAAATGTCGGGTCCCGACGATCGGGGTCCCGTCGGGTCGGGAAAAGATATCCCGAAAATATGATCTTAACTTTTTTTGGGAAAATCTGGAATATACCTTATATGTTTTACCAAAACAGAATTTCGCACCCCCACGTTTGGAAAAACGGGTTGTAACCCACACCTTCCTGGCCGCCCAAAATCCTCTAACCTACCGCTCATCCTTGCCCTACCAACCGCTCATCCGCCATCCTTGCCGCCCAACATGTGTTGAAGTTTGTAGAAAGACAAACCTAAAGGTAAAAATGCGGAAAGATTATTATTGAAAATAATCAACAAGTTAAGTTACAATGCTACCGATCATTGTGTATTTATAACTTCATACACCTCATGAATCAATTATAAGTAAGTCACAAACGGTTACAACATTATCTAACTAAATAACCGTTTTACTGTACTAATCAACTTAGCATGCCGTTGAGCTTCATGTGGTCTCACTGAATTCCTCATCAATCTTGCACTCGGATTCCCGTAATCACTTATAATTTGTAACACCCCCCTCAAGTGAGAGAGTGGTAGTAGAACGACTTGCACTCAAGATTCCCTTCACCCATGAAGCTTAGAAATATCTTTGATATGCCCAACTTGTCCAACAAATATGAGAAAATAGGTGCATCAAGAGCCTTGGTAAGGATGTCATGTAACGACCCACTCCAAAAACGATAAAAAATTTGGGAAATGAACCGTTCGCCATGTTACGAATAAAGAATCCATAACACGAAGCCTCGTAGTTGTGAACTGAAAGAAAAGGAAATAAAATTATCGCGGAAGCTAAAATACATTGCATAACAAAATGAAGTGGTCTACGGGGCCAATCCGATTTATTACAAAAGACAAAAGAGAGAAGTCTAAATCCCAAAAAATTATTCATCATCAAATTCTATCCCTACAAGCTTCCCTGCTTAGAACTCAAAGATGACATTTCCACCTTGAAAGAACATATATGCCCATAACTCCAAGACTTAGACAATAAATCAAATAAAGTTATATGCAAGGATGCCATTGTTTCCCCTGAACGGTGCTAACTCGATCATCTGAAAAATTAAATATAAAATAAAGAATGAGCTCGAAAGCCCCGTAAAGAATAAAATATCGAAAGGGAACTGGACACCACTAGACAGGCAGTCCAGAGTTCTTTAATTTATTTATTCTAGCAATAATGAAATGAAAAAACTAAATACTAAAGAAAATAAAAATATTATAATAATTGACAGAAATTAAATAATTTAATACATAACTAGTGAAGGCTCGTATTGCTAATCTAATTAATGATATGGTCACTAAGACTAAGTTCATAATAACCACACTAGCTCAGACTGGATGTCCATTATTATTGCCCTTGGATGGGGACTAGCCGGCTCCGGTAATAATCTCACGTCTAGCACCTGTGAGTAGGGGCTAGTGCCGGGAACCCTCGAGGATTCACTGTTTTAAAACTGATATTAGTGACTAGGGCCGTACCATTTTTCTGACTAGCATAATATTCTATTTTCTATATTTATTTTCTATTTCCTTGTGATTCATTTATATATATATATATATATATATATATATATATATATATATTCTACAAGAAATTTCGGACAGCTAACTATCTGATATTGCAAAAACCATTGAGCCATCTATTAGCTATATATTCTACAAGAAATTTCGGACAGCTAACTATCTGATATTGCAAAAACCATTGAGCCATCTATTAGCTTATATATATATATATATATATATATATATATATATATATACTAGTCATAAACTCGTGCATTGCACAGAGACGTATGACAATGTGATTACCTGCAGATAAAGGGGTGGGTAGTCCTACGTCATAACTCATTGCACCCTACCTCTCTTCCCACCCTGCCTTACTCACCGCTATCATACCATACCCACCGCCCTATCCTACCCTACCCAATATCACCATATCTTACCATCGACATCCTACCTACTTACCAATTACCTACTCTACTCCACTTTTATCCACCCCAACCCTACCCTACCTTACTCATCATACCACTCTACCTTCCCACCACCCCATCATTCTCTATCCTACCCAACCCACCACCCCACGGTACCCTACCACCACCCAACCCTACCTTATCCACCATTCTACTTTACCCTATCTTACCCACCACACTATTAGTAATATCATACGCGGCGGAAACGATTTAAGGATCTAGATCTATAAAATACACGTAATAAAATAACTAGATCTATATCTACAAGGGGGTTGTAGAACATACATCTTGGATCTCAAAATCCAAGTTGAAGAACCCATGATAGAAAGAACGAACGAAAGGTGTGAAGAGCACCACGATCTTCCGTGACGTGTGATCCAAGCAACTCCCGTGGAAGGAAATCCTCGTGATCGAATCCTTCCGATATGCTACCCTGAAAAATCTCCAAGATTTTTCCCAAACCCTCTTGGCGAAATTTCTTCCTCCTCTCTAAGAGGTGGAACTCGAAAATATTGTGTGTTGTAAGGCTTAGGAGAACTCTCTTTATATAGGAGAGTAAAACTTAACCTCCAAGGATTTAATAATTAATACAAAATCAATTATAATAATCCAATTAAATAAAAGATAATCCCATAATATTCTAGAACAAATCTAGAATAATATTTATCTTTATTTCTTTCCATAAATATTTATCCAATAAATATTTTATGCACATGTTTTATTAAATCACAAGAAAACTAATTTCTTGTTCATTAAAATAAAAGGGGCTTAAAATTTAACATATTGACCTAGTCAATATTAATTTTGCCATTACACAATAATTGGGCCAAGATTATGGAAAATGTCTTTTCCACATATTTAATTATTTAGCCCAACTAATTTAATAGTCCACTAAACAATTAATTCACATATCGTTTTAATAAAGTCCAACAAGAACTAAATTAATATTATTAGGATTCGACGTCCGAGAATAGCTATGCTATATTATGAGGCACGTCGGGGACCATGGACTAATAATCAATGACTCTCGATAAATCAAATAAATAATTATCTTACGAATGTAATAATTATATTCGATAAATCAATCACGGAATATGCCACCATAATCCCGTGATCGCACTCCTCCGATTATGAGATTATATTTATCTCCTCACGAGAATAATAATAAGCGTCCATTGATATAATCATTACATATGGATTAATCCTCCATAGATTGCTCATTCTAAATCGGGAAGTTACCGTTAACCATTTTAGAACCTCTTATCCTTATTTACCATTAACCCCTAGTGATCAATTAATTCATACAACTCACCGGGTAGCTAATCGATTGTAATATGAACTCCATGGATCGATCGGTTTTAGGATTAACAAATAAGTGAATCTGCTCTATCTACTTCCGAAATGGAAGGAATGGATTCCGTATCTGTGATAACACGTACTACTCACTCAATCCAATTACAATGCCAAGATGGGGTAATTCGGACCATAGACTCGGTGTAATCCTTAACCGTCAAGTCAAACCTCATCTTGATTCAAGCGGCTTATCAGTGATCACCTCGAGATTAAGATATATCCATAAATATGATCATCCATTGATTCGATAAGAATTCTCGATTACGGAATTATATCGTGAACTCTAATCAAATCGGTCCAAATTTCTATATGATATATCTATCATATATAAATGCCCCATTAGGTTCTCTTAACCGAAAGTCCGGATAAGACAATCACACTCTATTGTGTTCTGGGCGCATTAATAGCACATTAAAGGAGAGACCCGATACTCTCGATTAACTTCACTACGGGCTAATTATATTTTAAGTACATCTTCACTAACTCAATCCTCCTGTGTATATCCCATACACTGAGTTAAGTGATTACATAAACGATATACTTAGGGTTTTCTGTAGTGTAAATACTATTGTCACATCGGTGAATATGAGAATAATAAATATGAATAATAATATCATTTCATTTATTAAATAAAACAATTACAAAATTGTCTTTCTGACTTCAGATAACACACCCATGTTGATTCCAACTGGTGCAGTGTTATCCTTCACAAACACTAATATATGTATGTATATATTCACTAATGTACTAAAATTGATATCCAGTTTACAAAAGACTTATCAATATTCTGGTCAAATCCACATATTTTAGAAATATATGACTTCCAATGACCGAGAGGTTTGCTTTTTATCCACAAAGGACATAAGCCTTGATAAATCATTCTGTCATTAGTTCATAAGGCAATACCATACATTTCGAATGAATCCAGACTCCGTTTGTTTGGCAAGAAAGTCTCGTGGAATCACCCATTTTTACGCTTTTGAACGAAATCATGCAATACTAAGTGGTAAGAGAGTTCAAGGTCCGATTAACTCTCTACTTCTTAGGAATTACCCTAGACCACTCAATCTTTGCTCTGAAAGATAAACTTTCATATTCATTCTACTCTTTTCCGTGTAGATCCAAATACTCCCACTGGGCCTGAGACGCTCAGGTGGTTCTACAAGAGTATGAACAAAACTGGAGTACCGAACTCCATTCATAGGGTTATGGCTATTAAACCAACCTCTATTATCGTAATCCTATCTTTGCTCACAAAAGAGCCATAGGTCATCAATCGATCCTCAGACTACAAAGTCCGCATAACCCGTAATGGGTAATGGATAAACCATACTACCACTACATTCTGTGTGGATCGAAATTCTGATCTAGTTTAGTAGTTTTTAGTGTTATCACCAACAACCGATGTTGGGCGTGGTCTGATTTTAATCAGTTAGTAACTACCTTTAGTAAATGTACTTCAAGGTTTAAGGTTTTGCTGTTCATGGACTCTATCAGAAAGGATGCAACAGTATAACTGTCCCTTCCCGATTTCAAGAATCTTATAACAAACCTTTTTCTCAATGCTACAAGATATAGAACGATTGGTCACTGACCGAACGTGTTCGCGAAATTTCCAGACCTACCTTCAAGCACCGTGTGCTAAAGGCTTATATTTATGGAAGTGGGGTGAACCGAATCCACACCTTATCCGTAAATTCCAAAGCATATTCTAGGTAGACTTATCGGTCTTACACTTCAATGTAAACCGTTATTTCGCTTTCAATATCTTTATTGAGTGAAGCAGTGTATTATAGCACATCTACAACTATGTAAGGCAATTTAACGGTTTCTCACTTAGTGAAAACATGTCATAATGAGGCAGGCTGAGCATCAGTCTCGAGGACTATGAATGGCCTATTCCGAGTATAGAATACTCTATCTCTGTTGAAAACAGAGAAACCTCAAAATATTTTGGATAAACTTTCCGGAGTGTTTGAATAGTTATCATACAAGAAGTCACTACTCAGAAGCTCCTACTAGCTCGTATCTTTCATCAGACCCCGAAGGTCGTCATGAACAAGCTATGTTACTTCTTTATAACCATTATCCTTTCCCGATTGAAAGGAACTTAGTCATTGAACCTTTGAGACAATATAACCAGACTGGGAGAAAGGAATCACCCTGAGCCAGTCTTCAGGTCTTGTCTTTTAGGGACTATGCACCAACTATGGATTATGAAGAAGCGTTTATCTAAATATAGAAACAAATTGCTTTTAATAGTTCTTAATATGTGTTTTGTATACATATTTCAGCAATTGTAAGTGGTTTTGACTTTATCAAACAAAAGTCCGATTCTTGGATTCGTACTACAAATGGTATATTCACTTTCTATACGACAAACAAATTATCGAATCGAAGGTAAATCCATTCGTTCCAACGAATCTTAAACAGAAAATAAATTTTTCGCGATATCCAAGGATTGAACCCGAGATTCATTTCCTTATATCACTCCCACTATTCTAGCTAAAATTAACTGCCCGTTGTTTACTCTTTTAATCGTTAAATGCACTGCTACCTTGTTCTTCCAAAGAACTTAGCTCGAGAAAATCGCCAAGGATTCATAGGTTGGTGATCCAAAATCACTGTCCTTATCCTATGATTTTCAGTTAATTAATTTTCGATTCAGCCTTAAAGTTTTCTCAGTTTAGATGACTAACACTTTTAGACATATTCTCCCATTCTTGACTTTCCGTGAATGGAAATTGAGTCTTGAACCAATGATTCGTTTGAGTAGACACTACTCTTGAACCGTGGGATGTCTATTTCGAGTGTTACTCGTCGGGACTTCTCGGATTTTTTAATATACCAAAAAAAAAACAATAAATCATAACATTAAAGCTCCCACTAGTTTATCGGTTCCAAATACCGTCTAACGAGCAATGCTTTATTTTTTTTTTTTTTATGATTTTCCGTTTTTTTCGATTAGAAAATCTTTCGTACATAGTTCCAATGTTTCCAGAAAAACAACAAATCATAGAACTCCCACTAGTTCATCGATTCCAAATATCGTCCAACTAGCGACATTTCATGACTTTCCGGTTTTTCAATTAGAACGTTTACGTGTGTAGTCAGTTACATTTTTCTAATGTTCTAGAAAAACAACAAATCATAAAGCTCCCACTAGTTCATCGATTCCAAATATCGTCCAACTAGTAACACTTCATGATTTTCCAATTTGTCAATTAGAAAATTACTCGTGTAATTACTACACACTCAAAATTCACTAGAAGAATTTTAAAGTCCGAAATCACCTTTGATCAAACTAAGTTTGTCTTCCGTTTGACACGAATGACACTAGTGACATAACTATATGTCACTCTGGTTTTTAAAAGGCTTAAGAGAAAATATCTCTTTCGAAAAATAATTGCATTATCGATTAACTAGTTCAACGTCCTAGTTACTTTTCACCTTTTAACGAAGTCAATACTAGTCAATTATAAATTTTAAGCAATTTAGTAAGGGATATAATGCTGCAAATAAAATGACATATATTAATTCAAGTTAACACTACTATATTTATTTTAGGAATTGTAAACTAAAATTAAGTCTACTCTACCATTCCAAGGTTTTAACCTCGCATCTCAGTGCCGCCTTAGGGTAGGTCAAAGAGATGACGGTTAAATCGAGACAATCTCATTAATGAATAACTTGTGAGAATCAAACATCCCACGAGAATCGAACATCCCTTTATTCAGCATACCTTACCATACCTTGCCCACCACCCCTTACCTACCCTACCTACCACCACCCATACCAACCCCTACCCTACCCTACCTTACCTGATTTTTAATTTGCTGGCAAATTTTATTACGTGTAGGGCGAATTTTTTTTAATTTAAATTGGTGAGAGATTTTCGATTTTGCAATAAAATCATTGATTTTGTATTTTATAATTTTTTTTCCCGGATTTTTTTATTTGCTGGCAGATTTTCCGGATTTAATGCTTGGGACCGGGAGATATTTTCGATTTTGCAATAAATTCATTGATTTTGTATTTTTTTGATTTTTTTTCTAGATTTAGTTGTTGGTTTTCTTTAAGAGTCGTTTTTTTTCTAATACGCTGGCTTCCATTTTTGGTTCACTATTTAATTAATCTCAGTATAAACTCTATTAATATGCTATTATTGCGAAGTCACACACTATTAATGTGTTATCATTGTGTAAATATTTTAGAGGATTGCACATAAATTCTATTCATGTGAAATTTTTAATCATAACTTTTTAAGAGTGGTTTTTTTTCTAAAGAGTCGGTTTTTTAAATTTGCATTTTACTATTTTCCTAAAGAGACGGTTTTTTAAAGTTACGTTTGACGTTTTTTTTAAAGAGTCAATTTTAAATTGATTTGAATATAAATTCTATTAATGCCTGGTTCTTTTAATTTGCTGGCAGATTTTATTACGTGTGGGCGAATTTTTTTTATTTAAATTGGTGAGAGATTTTCGATTTTGCAATAAATTCATTGATTTTGTATTTTTTATTTTTTTCCCCGGGTTTTTTTTATTTGCGGGAAGATTTTCCGGATTTAATGCTTGGGACCGGGAGAGATTTTTAATTTTGCAATAAATTCACTGATTTTGTATTTTTTGTTTTTTTTTATCTTTTTTTCCAGATTTAATTGCCGGTTTTATTTAAGAGTCGGTTTTTATTTTTTCTAATATGCTGACTTCCATTTTTGTTTCAGTATTAAATTGATTTTAGTATAAACAGTATTTAAAAAGCTATTATTGTGAAATCACACGCTATTAATGTGCTATCATTGTGTAAATATTTTAGATGATTACACATAAATTCTATTAATTATGTTTTTTTATTAAATTAAACCAAGTGGATATTTTTTAAATATTTCATTTTTTTAGAAGATCTTGTTTGATTTTGTTTATAAATTTGTTTAATTTCGTATTTTTTTATAATTTAATTTAATCAAGGATTTGTTTTAAAAATCTCTAGGACTTTTTTAAGATTTCGTTTTTTAGATTTTATTTAACTTCCTTTTACATTTACCTCATATTTTTAATTAAGGAGTTTTTTTAATTATTTTATGGTTATATTTTTTTGTATTTAATTAAATCAACGGTTTTTCTTTTTAGATTTTGTTTTGTACGAAGGTTTTTTTTTAAGATTCATTTTTTAGGATATTTTGTTTGATTTTGTTTATAAATTTTTTAAATTTCGTTTTTTATGTTTTAATTAAATCAAGGAAATATTTTTTTTGAAAAGCTCAAGGATTTTTTTTGAAATCTTGTTTTTAGGATTTAATTAATTTCTTATTTCTATTTAAGAAATTTGTTAATTATTTTATGGCTATATTTTAATTATTCTAAAATATTGAATGTGAAAGAAATCAAAAAGGAGGAGAAGCATAAACATTTTTTAAACATTAAACCATGAAATTGAAGTGCTATTTAAAAATAAAATAAAATAAAGTAACTTGTATTGATCTATGATATCAATAAAAAAATTTATGACAGAAAAAAAACCAACCTTTTCGTTTTAAGGTTTAGCAAAATGGATTGTTTCGATTCAGTCAGAAAAGTGTCCTTCAAGATGTTGAACAACCTAAAGAAACGTATTCATCAGGAAAAAAATAATTTAATAAGAAGAAGAGTAGTGATGGCAATTTTAACTCGAAACATTAGACAATGAAATTGAAGTGTTCTTTAAAAATAAAATAAAATAAAGTAACATGTATTGATCTGAGATATCAATGAAAAATTCTATGACCGAAATAACATGAAAAAAAAACCAACCTTTTCGTCTTAAGGTTTAGCAAAGTGGATTGTTTCGATTCAGTCGGAAAAATATTCTTCAAGATGTTGAACAACTCAAGAAACATATTCATCAGGAAAAGGTGATTGAATAAGAAGAAAAGTAGTGATGACAATTTTAACTCGATTGGGAGAAATGGGAATGAAATGAGGTTTACTGGAAGTAGCGGGTACGGAGACTGGGGGGTAGATAATGGGATAGAAGTGATTGTGCGGTAAATTTATTGAGATTTTGGAGATTAGTTTTTTTTTTAAAAAGATTTTGGAGATTAATTGATTTATTCTGGGTTTTTTTTTTATTATTTTAAACGTGTTTATATGGGGAATGGTCCGGGTCAATTTTCGGGTTTGGGTCAAAATTACGGGTAATTGGGTTAAAAACACTGCCTATATATATATATATATATATATATATATATATATATATATATATATATATATATATTAACCCTCACCGTTTATAATTTAACGTAAATAAATATAATTGAATTGATTGAATATCTTATACATCATAATTATAAAATCCAAAAATATAAAGGTGAATAAAATGAAAATCATATTGGAATGATTAACCGTTTAAAATAAAAAGTAACACTTTAATATTACTATTATGTTAGCTAAATCCCGATACATAATGCTTGAAAACGTTCCACGACACTCTTTGTCGGAAATAAGTTAATCAACTTCATAGTATATAAAAACCATATAAATATCACTACAAGAAATTTGACAATTTACTGCATGCAAGGCAAATATATATATATATATATATATATATATATATATATATATATATATATATATATATATATATATATAGTAGGGTGCATCTTTTCTTACTAGAGTTTCGGAAAAGATGAAAAGTTCAAACATAATTATATACCTCACAATGGATTGCAATTTCGGTAGCAGACAAACAATTCTTTTTTTTTAATACCCTTCTTTATATACGAGTTTACCGGGGGTTGCAAGAACTTTTTTAGGGAAGTGCAAAGGGCTCCGCTACTCGACTGTAGGGAGAGGATTTAATGCTCTAAAGGAGGATTTTAATGCTCTAAAGAGGAGTAGCACGCACTTCTTCTTTATCCAAAGCATAAGGAGATTTATTCTACGCCTTTCTATTGATTGGCAGATCGGTTTACTGTATTGAACTTTACAAGAGTGAAAAGGTTTTGTTTGCGTCTGATTAGCTAGTTGGCTAGCCCCTATGTTCATACTGAACATAGCTGAATTTCCATCGCGAAGGATTCACTCCAGCCACAGGTTCCCCTACGGCTACCTTGTTACGACTTCACCCCAGTCGAAGACCCCACCGTGGTATACAAAAACTACTAGAAAATAAAATATTGTAAAAATTAGACAAGGAAGTCATTGATGCCTTGACACTCAAAATCAAGCTAAGGCATAAAGCATCATCCATTGAAACTTCATAGTACATGCAGGGTAAAATTGTTCCACGTACTTTCCCTAGGAATGAAGAAAATGCCAATATCAAGATAACAAATAAATTTCTTGTTCTGATTGAGGAGATATCTAATCTAGAACCGCCAACAACGAAATACAGAGGCAAGAAGATGAAGGAGACAAAGTAATCAAGCTTTTTCACCAAAGCCGAACCCAATGGCAGACCATGAGGTACTATAACCCCTAAAAGCATTGGTCCAAACACGAAATGTTGCCCGATTATTTCACTAAACATGGAACTTCCCAATATCAGGATGAACACACAGAAAACATAGCTCTCTTTGATTGATTTCTCATACGTTGAATTCCGTTCCATCCATAACAACGTCGGCCTAAGGACAACGAATAGAAAGAAGGCGAACGTGAATACTAATAATGGCATAAGTATAAGAACTCCTCTGGAGTTTTCTTCCACACTTTGCTTCCCCGTGAAAATAATTTCTGAAGATAACAATGACAATGCACCTGGTATCATGGATGATGCACGACTAGTCTTTCGACCTCCGAGTTCAGGAGCTTTAGATCATAGAGGTAGAGGAGGCAGAGGATCATATGGGACGAAACCATGGATTGAAATGATGCAACCCAATTAAGAGACTTGAACATCTTTGTTTCCATGACTAGTGAATGCTATAAAATTATTACCTACGAAGATTAGCATTAAAATAGCTATTTACATAAATCCAAATAGACTTTACCTTCCTGCAAGAACACGATTCATGTCTTGCAACTCTGCTTCAAGGGAGTGGCAGCCACGCTTAAAATTTTCTATCTGAAACGAATCGTTACTTCCTTAAATGCAAGCAAACATCTTATTGACAATCTTTTAACACCACATATGTATTAGCTAAAGAATGATATGCAACTAAATGAACTACCTTTCTACTGGACAAAAGGGGACAAACCCATCTTGTCGCCGGTATTATCATCACGAAAATGGATACCAACCAAAAGACTATAGTCCATGATTTTCTCAGCTTCCAAGAACTCACAATCACGTTCGATTTGGCTGCAAAATTTTGAAGGTGAATAAAGTTCCAATAAATTGTATAATTGCTAAATGAAATTAAAAGAACTATGAGATATTCTATACCAACAAAAATCTCCATGGTGATCATGAAACTGATTTTGAAGTCCCCACCAATTCGGTTAGACCAGATCCTGGCAAAGTAAATATCATGAAGCCAATACCTTTAATCTGCATGACCTTAATTTTCTAACACATCAAAACCAATGCTTATGTTTAGAAAATTTAAATTTCATGAAGCGCACGATAAAATTATAAGCACTACTACCGACTCACTTTGAGTTAATGTAAACTCAAATGTGAATCGAAGTTCAGAAATAAGTAAAGATATGCCTCATGATGAAATATTTCATATACTCACAGAATATACTTGCAGCACATGACTCTATCACCGATATAGGATTTCTAGTGATTTGCTCGCCTCAAAGAACACTATGTTGAACTTTCCCCTAAAACCAGGATCGACTTAGAGGTTGGCGGCACACATGCACAGGCTGCTAGAAATCTCTCACATAATGAAAGTTGGCACCCACTTCACAAGTAAAAAAGTGAACAATTCATGTAGGCATGCAGATGGGAAATGGAAGAAATTTATTATTCTAAATATAACCAAAAAAGAAGACATCTCACGAACAAAAAGTCCAAGAAATCAGTCATGGGTGAAAGCAAATTTGACTACCCTTTTCGACTTGCTGTTTACAATGACTGTACTACAGGTTTCAAAGTACTACTAGCATATAGGCATCAAGGTACACAAATCAAAAGCGGACCAAGGCAGATCGGTGTACTCTGTGTCTTGGACAAAAACCTAAACTTAAGTCAAAGAACCAATAGTTATCAAGCCGACATGACATAACTCCGAACTTACCTTAGCAACCATATAAAATGATATGCGAGCGGACATGTAATCGAGACAACTAAACAAAACAAAATTTTCAGCATAAGATAATCCACTAATTTCCATTGTAAAAGTTTCTTAGAAGACAACCATGGTATCCATCAAGTTAGCTTGTGTTGTTCAAGTGGATAAAATGGGCCAAAAAAATCATTAAAAGGCATAAAACTTGCCAATTGATAAACACATGTGAAAAAGTCGTGCTTTTAAGATAAGTGGTGAGCGATGGCTCCAAGGTGGAAATGGCAAGAACAAATTAATGGAAACATGGAATTATATACCCATTAGACCAGTGTGGAGAGCAAGTTGTTGAGAAATCAATAGGAGAAAAGAGAAATCAAAATAAAATAACACATTTATAAGGTTAGAACCAACAAGATAACAAAGTGTAATTCTGGTTTACCAGAGTATGACCAGTATGGGTCGAAGGCAATTCCACCTCCTTTCGCAACAACCATATGCAGTTCATGCTCCTACCCTTCAGAGCCTTAACCACTTCAATATTACTGTCAATATCTGCAACCTCCTCATATTTTAGGCCTTCAACTATTTCAACTTAAATTGGCTTTGGCATTTTGTCGAATACCTTGTTCTCGATATCTTTGGCATCTGCGAATTGCAGCTGATTTTCATCAAAGCCACTGCTGAGACCTTCTTCTTCGCTTATGTCAGCTGAAAATGTCTTTGAATTATCATCGAACACTTTAGTAGCATTACACTCCATGCTACCCTCTTCTATTACGGTGACTATTTTTTTCACATTTTCTACACTCGAACGCCAAGGGTAAGTGGTGGAACTTTGTTGGTAGGTTCATCGGCGACAACACCACTCGTTGCCTTTGAGATTTTGATTAAAGGCAGCATGACTTGTAACGCACCTCTTTCAAGGTTGGTCCCCATTCTTCTCAGATTCTCGTGTAGCGCTTCCATCCTAGTGATAGCAGTTGTGTTGGAGAAAAGAAGCGGCCAATGGTGTTCGGATAGGACTTGGATTTTGAGGGAAATGGAAGTGTAGCCAGAATTGGAGAGAGTTCTGACGGCGTTATAAAGGTCTTGCGGTGGTGGCTGAGAAGTGGCTATGGTGGTTATGAAAAGGAGAATGAAGAGAATGAGGTGTTTGTAAAATGAGAAAGGCTATATTCTTTTTTTGCGGTGAAGGCTTGTTCTAAGTTTCTAACCTGCCAATTTGTTTTTAATTACCATAAATATCAATATTTACGGCGTTCTTAAAAGAACGCCATAAATACATGCCGTAAAAGTACAATATTCTTATGTTAAGATCACGCTTACCATTGTACTAAAACCAATTGGTGTCAGTAAAGGCTCTGCTACCACATTAAGGATGCAGGTTCTTAGATTTAAACAAATTAGATCTACGCGCAGCGGATGGATCACGATTTATATATCAAAACACATAATTAAAGGGCTTAAACTACTACAAGGGGGTTTAATATCATGTTACCAATAACGGGAAGAGACGCCTTGATCTTCCGATGTGTTCTCCAAACGGCGGTTGGTGGACACCCTTCTTGATACACGAACCTCCTTGATATGCAACACCAAGAAAAACTCCCTCTAAAACCCAATAACGGGAAGAGACGCCTTGATCTTCCGATGTGTTCTCCAAACGGCGGTTGGTGGACACCCTTCTTGATACACGAACCTCCTTGATATGCAACACCAAGAAAAACTCCAAGTTTTTCTTCCTCTAAAACCCTAGACAAGAAAAACAAATTTTTCTCTCTTTTTTCTAAGGTGGTGGTCGAATTATGCCTTACGATTTCCCTTGGAATAACTCTCTTTTTATAGGAGAGTAAATCCTTGGCCTTCAAGTTTCTAATTAATTAAATAAATAATTAAAAAGAAATCACAATAAAGGATAATTCCATTTATAAAAGATTGTGATTAATCAATCAATCAATTACAAAATCAATTATCTTTTATTAATTAATCACTTACCAAGTAAATAATTAATCACACAAGAAAATCAATTCTTGCATTTTAAGAGATAGGAGGCGCCACCTAGTAGGGTTTTAAGCCCACATAAAATGTCTTTTATGTGTATTATATTATTTAGCCCAACTAAATAATATCTATGCATATCAATTAATTAGCCCAGCCAATTAATTATCACTGAGGCCCAAATAACAAGAATATCATTCCGAATTACAGAAGCCACATCGGGGACCATGGACCTATAACCAGTAGCTCCAATAATTAATTATTCATCGAACAGAATAAGTACATTAATTATTAATTCCGGGATTACGCCACCATAAACCCGAAACTGAACTCTACCGATTATAGATGTATACTTATACTCAACCCATAGAGTAAATAAGCGTCCATTGATATAATCACTACATACGGATTAACCCTCCATAGACTGTCCATTCTGAGTGGGAAGTCTCTGTGAACCCGACTCAGAATATCTTATCCTTATTTACCATCAACCCCCTGATGATCAATTAGTACACATATCTGACTAGTAGCTAATTAGTCAAATGTGAACTCCTGGGATCGATCACTTTCTTAGGGCTAACAAATAAGGGGACCATCTCTCTATTTCCCGCAGGAAGGAATGGATTCCATGTCTGTGAAGATCAGAACTACTCACTCATCAGGAGATAGTGCCAATGAGAAGTGGCTTGGAACACATATTCAAGTGAACCGTAACTAACACATCAAACACTACCCGAGGCAAGCGAAACCACTGTGATCACCTCGGGATTAAGGTTGATCCATATATGATCATCTAATGATTTAATAAGATTCCTCGATTACGGAATTATATCGGGAAATTCAGATTAAATCGGTCCAGTCCTATATGAATGCCATCATATATAAATGCCATATGTAGGTACCCTCTACCGATAGTCCGGAAAAGACTATCACACCCTAAAGTGTTCTGGGCGCATTATTGGTGTTTTAATCAAGAGACCCTAAACTCTGATTAAGTTCACCACGGACTAACAGTTCAAGTATATCTCCACTAACTCAATCCTCACGTGTAATCCATACACTGAGTTAAGTGGTTACATACAGATATACTTAGGGTTTGCAGCAGTGTATTACTTTACAAGCACAAAGCAAGTAACTAAGGTGAGATAAATTACATCATCCATTATTAAAAACAATTACACAAATTGTCTTTCGGCACTTATACACCTAACAATCTCCCACTTGCTCGAAATGACAAGCAACGATTGTTTTTAGAGCACACCCTTTCTCATCTTATTCACAACACTCTCCCACTTGCTCTAAAAGCAGATGAGACATATCTGTCAATGCCGTACCCTCCAAGCACTCGACTGGGGACACAGATTAGTTAGGTTGTCGACTCGAGACGATCTTTAGGATTGAAACGTTGTCGGTCCTTCTAATCAGGTGGAACTCTCTATGTTTTTGACCTCTAGTGACTGAGAAGATCCTTCTAAGCTATCTCTTAACTATTTTCACAATGAAGTGATATCGGCTCACTAGACCAGGAATCACTCCCAGATCAGGAAGGAGAATTTTAAGCACTATGAGTAAACACTGAGCCCGAGATCAACTTAATGATCATCTTTAATCTGACTACAAGTCAGAATCAGTGTAGTCAACCATATTCAAGTTTGCACCTGAATATACAAGCATATGATTCCTCGTTCTCTAAAGATACTTGAGGACGTACTAAACCGCTATTTATTGCTCGAATCCAAGATTCGATTGCAATTGACTCATCTTAAGCTGACTTGCCCTTATCCCAGAGAGACTCTATCCCATTTTCTCTTTATCCAAAGATTTGGAGAACCATTCCTGAGAGGTAGGGTAGGACTACTCTCGATGAATGCTGCAACCGTATATGCACTATCATCTTATTCAATAAGATGGATGGGATAGCCTATGACTCATTCCTGTGAATTTGACCGAATTAAATTCTTAGAATGTAGTCCTATTCTCTCATCCAGAGAATCTTGGCGTGTCAGTTTCCGACTTCAGATAGCATAGCCATGTTGTTTCCAACCGTTGCAGTGTTATCATTCATGAACACTAATACTACTACTTTACCAATATTGATACCCAGTCTACAAAAGACTTACCAATATTCTGGTCAAGTCAACATATTTTAAAACATGCGACTATTAATGACCGAGAGGGTCTATTACATCCACAAAGGACATAAGTCCCGGCAGTCAACCTGCCATTTGTTCTAACCAAGACCCTTCTGTTCCGAATGAATCCAGACTCCGTTTTACGGCAAGAAAGTCTCAGGGAATCACCCCTATTTTCTGCTTTCTAACGAAATCTAGCAATACTGAGTGGTGAGAGAGTTCTAGGTCTGGTTAACTCTCTACTTTTTAGGGAATCACCCCTAGACCACTCAGCTTTGTGCTAAAAGTTAAACTTTCCTATTCATTCGACTCTTTTCGGCGTAGATCCAATTACTCCCACTGGGCCTGAGACACTCAGGTGGTTCTACAAGAGGCTGAACAGAGCTGGAGTACCAAAACTCCATTCACAGGGATAAGGTTTTCGAACCAAACCTCTCCGATCGTAATCCTATACAGCCCACAAAGAGCCCCAGGTTATCAATCACCCCAGCAGACTATAAAGTCCACACAACCATAATGGGTCAATGGTTAAACCATACTCCCATTGCGTTCTGGGTGGATTGACATTCTCATATAATAGTATTTATTAGTGTAATCACCAACAACCGATGTTTGACGTGGTCTGATTAAATCAGATAGTAACTTCCTTTGGGTAACCGTACTCCAAGGTCAAAGGCTGTTACTTATAGATTCTATCAGAAGCCTTGTGACAGTCCAACTGTCTGATCTCAATAATCTTACAACCAACCTTCCCTCGTCTCATTAAGGCATTTCACGAACAGTCAAAATCTGAACGTATGCGCAAAATCTCCAGTCCTACCTTCAAGCATTAAATGTTAAATGCCTACATTTACGGAAGTGGTGTGAACCGAATTCACTCCTTATCCATAAATTCACTAGCATCTTCTAGGTAGACTTCTCGGTTTACATAATAATGTTAACCGTTATTTTGCAATCAATTATCTTAATCGAGTTTAGCAGTGTATTTTAGTACATCAATAACTGTATAGGGCAAGTCTATGGTTTCTTTCTCAGTGAGAAACATTCCACTAGGAGGCAGGCTGAGCATCAGTCCCAAGACTATGCTATAGCCTATTTACGAGCATGGAATACTCTATTCTCTACTAAAATCAGAGACTCCTCCTCGTATTCTTTTGATAAACTAAATCGCGTTTCGAGTAGTTATCAGACAAAATGTCACCACTGAAAAACTCCCACTAGCTTGTGTCTCTCACTAGACCCCGAAGGTCATGATGAACAAGCTATGTTACCCCTACAAATCTATTACCCTTTCCCGATTGAAAGGAAACTTAGTCATTGTTCCTTTGAGATAGTGTTCTAGGCGGAGATATAGAATCACCCTTAGCCAGTCATCAGGTCTTATCTAGAGGATATATGCACTAATTAATAGATATTGAAGGGTCGTTTATCTTAATACGGAAACCTTTTACCTTTAATAGTTTTAGATGTGTTACACATACCTATTCAGCTTTTCTTAGTGGTTCACAGTGTGAGCAATCTGTCCCAACACCCCCTCCCCCCACAAGTGTGGGCAATCTGTCCCAGTACTTGCACATTTTTTTAAAATAATGTTCCAACCAGGGTTTGATCCCGTGACCTCTGACTTTGATACCATGTTAGGATCAAGCGCTTACCATTCTACTACAACCAATTGGTGTTAGTAAAGGTGCTACTATATTTCTTATATATTTAGAGTGTGAGCAATATGTCCCAACACCCCCCTCAAGTGTTGGCAATCTGTCCAACACTTGCACAATTTTTATTTAAGGGTGTGGGCAATCTGTCCCAACACCTCCCACAAGTGTGAACAATCTGTTCCAACAATATATATCTAGATAATTATAATATGGTAGAGCAGGAAAGTCGGCCACGTCCTTCCTTTTACAAAAATTGGGGTTGTTCCAGCACTGCCACGTGTCAAAAATTGGGGTTGTTCCACTCATTTTTTTATATTATTTTTGTTTTACTTTTACACACCATACACTTACTTCACACACCACATTAAAAAAATAAATAGTATATAACTACATTTAAATCCCTACATTTACAACATTTTAATTCCATTCCTCTCATATTCTCAAACCCTAAAATCAATCTCCACCTCCCCACCTCCCACCGCCCCCACCGCCATACCCACCGCCTGTCGTCCAATCTGGCTCAACCTCTCCTCCAAACACACCATCCAAAAGGAAAAAATCATTCAAGAGGAAAAAAAAAACCCTTAAACCCGATTGAACCCAATTAACCCATTTCTTTCAACTTCGACTTCGAAGTGCTTCAGCCAAAAAAAAAAAAAAAAAAACAAAACAACATGGGTTGCATCTTTCACATGGGAAGAGGGAAGAGGGAAGAGGGATGAGGGATGAGGGGTTTATGACAGGGAGCTTGGCCAAATTTTCAGATTTGCGGAATCCGGCCGGCCAACCACCACCACTACAAATTTTCAAATTTGCAAAACCGGCCAACCACCACTAGATTTCACGGGCCCCTCCCCTTTCCTAGCTGTAGATAGCATCGAATGTTTCTTTTTTTTTCTTTTCTAAAAAAAGAACGAAGTTTTTGGGTTGAAGAGGATGGGAAGAAAAGAAAATAAAAGGAAGAGCAAGTGATGGACATGGAGAAGAATTGTGATTTGGGAAAGAATTTGCTGCAGTACAAGGGCGGTGGTGGGTGTTTTTTTACTTTTAAATTTTCATTGATGGGGGCTGTAAATGGGGTGGGTCGCTGGAAAATGGGTGGGGGGTTGTGGTTTGCTGTAAGAGAAAAATGGAGAAGAGGGAAGAGGGTGGTGGTTAATTTGAGGAGAGGGTTATATTGTTGAATTTTTTAAATTTAGGACTGGATATCATTTTTGAAGAATTGTGGTATACAAAGTAAAAAATTTATTATTTTTGTGGTGCTTGAAGTAATAAAATAATAAAAATATTATTGTGATGTCGAAAGCAATGTTTTATGATGCCGGGAGTAAAAGGGTGCAAGTAGTAAAAACGTATGTGCCGATAGAACCGTCCTTTTTTTTTGGTTTTTTTTTTAAATATTACTCAATTACAACCATTACACCTGTAATGAAGTGATAAAGAAAGAAAGTCTTCACTTCTTGCTATAATATATAGATTTTCATTGACGCACTTGTCACCACTGTCACGTTCCAGACTTTTGGGTATCAAGAAAATATTGTTTTCTTTCTTGTTGAAGAATAAATGGGAGGATCTGAGGCCATCAAGATGAACAACGGTATGGTTGTAGATTGCTCATTTGTGAAGCAAACAATATCACTCGCTATTTTGTTTAATGTATTGCATCAATATTTCTAGCAGCAATACTTAATATTTTGGAAGTTTTGTAACTTATTATGGGCACCGTCACTTTCTTCAAACATGCATTGAGTTTTATCGTGTTTTTGTTCCTTTTTTGATTTCATCTTGCTAGATGCATTGACTATCTCTTTCTTTTTTGTGAATCAAAATGTCATGTTATTTAGGTGCAATTTTAAATACAACATAATTGGAAGGGGCATGTCGTGTCTTGCACGACACACCCAATCACTTGTGTATATACATATATATATATATATATATATATATATATATATATATATATATATATATATATATATATATATACATATATATATATATATATGTATATATATATATATATGTATACATTGATGATACGGGGATTCATTCCTCCACGTGGAAGTATCTGATTGGTCCAGCTGGCATGTGGAAAAGTCTACGCTGATGACCCACATCGGATCGAATGCTATGCATACCAATGAAGACCGCAGTGACAGGCAGATTATGCAAGTGTCCCACCTCGATCACTCATGTCGGTATTCCTCGAGTCGATGCCAAGACTTACAGTTCAGACACTTGGGCCCGCCGCCCAGCAGGTTACTTGGGCAGGAGGGCAAGGCCCATTTAAGGGTATTTATGTCAATAGACCTAACCGCCCTAAACTTAGGGCAGAAGAAGGACATGTGCCTATAAATACATCATTCCAGGAACTACGTAAGGCTTGATTCCTGGACATTAGACAGGATACGTAGGCAATCCAAGATACATTCTTGGACTCAGCCATAAAACACCAAAAACACCATCCTTTACACAGTTACAGCCGTTCGATTCCTTTGTAGCTCATCTTTAGATTACACGTGGCCCAGATTTATCGGTGTTGAATTATTTAGAATCATCAATTGGCGCTAGAAGGAGGGCCTTCTACCGGTGAGTTGGTAAAGATTTCGCAATGGCTCCACCAGTAAGAAAGAAGCCGACGAACAGCAAGAACCCGCAGGTCGAAGAGCAGACAGACATGGATCCAGCAGGGATCCCTTCTCAAATTCAAGAAGTCCCCACTGGATCTAGACCCGCAGTGGCCGATCCGCCTAGGCCTCAGCTTCCCCCGCAGCTGCAAGACATGGCGGGCCACTTGGCGTCTCTAGATGAAGACGCCCTGAAAAGAGTAGTGGCGTCGGCATTCATAGGTAAAGGAATTTGTAATGCCCCAGATGAACTCCTGTTAGACCCACCAGGTCGAAAGAAGCATGAAAATGCCAGAGGAAAGAGGCCAGTGAATCCTCGAGAAGAGCATGAGGATGAAGTTGAAATCAGCATAACCAGAAAGCGCCCAAAAAATGAAAAGCAGCAGCAACAGGTCGAAGAGAGCATCCGAAACGAGTTCAACCGTATCGTAGGGAAAGAGCCGATGACAGAATGGCTCGAGTCACCTTTTAGCCTAGAAATTGAGATATATACGATGCCAGAGTCGTTTAAGCCACCAAAAATGGAACCCTACGACGGAACCACAGACCCGGAGGATCATTTGTACCAATACATATCATTGATGAGGTTGAGAAACGCAAACGATGCCATGAAGTGTCGTGCCTTCGACACGTTGCTCACAGGTCGAGCTCGAGAATGGTTCCACAAACTGCGTCCCGGGTCGATCTCAAGTTTTTTACAGTTAGGCCATAAATTTCGAGATGCCTTCATTGGAAACAAGAAGTCCATCTCAGTGCCACCCACCTCATGAATATCAAGCAAGAGAAAGGGGAGTCGGCCATTGATTTTATGAGGCGTTTCAACCTCGAGGCCATGAAAGTGCATAACGCCAACGATGCGCTGCAGGTTAATTCCTTTGTTGGAGGTCTGCGTAATATGAAACTGTACGACAAGCTCTCCAAGAAGATGCCAAATGATATGGACGAATGTGTAAACATAGTTCATAAGTTCGCGCCAAAGGTGAAGAGGCGAAGCGTGCCTGCACTCCATCTCACTTGGCCTTAATTCAAGGAATGACACCCGAGGCCAGTCCAAGGGACAGCCAAAGGGTTGAAATGATGATGGGAAATCTAACGTGTTTGATCGATTAACAGCTCCAATCACAGATCGTCTTGGGAAGAAAGGGAATCTGAAAGAGCGTGATTTTATCCCTCTGAACCGATCACGTGGAGAAATGCTGGCTATTATGATTAAGAAGAATATCGCTCGAAAACCCAAGCCAATGTCCAAGGACCCTGAGAAGAGAAAGAATACCCACAAGTATTGTGATATCACAGGGATGTGGGGCATGACACAGAGGAATGTTTTGATTTAAAAAGAGATATCGATGCCTGTATCCAAGAGGGTCGATTGGATGAAGTGATCGACAGATCGAAAAAGGACGAACCCAAAGGTCGTCGTGAGTATAAAAGAAAGAGCTATAATGGAAAGAAGGATCGATCGCCGCATCGAGACAATCAGAGGCGACGGGATAGATCAACTGAGCCGACTTACAGGGATAATCGACGGGATGATCGTCGGGAAGATTTGAATCGAGACCCTCACGGAGATAACCGTCGGGTACGACGTCAATACCATTATGGCAGAGCATAGGTCTGATCGATCTAGGTCGAGTCGACAGTCTTCGGACCGATCGAGAGAGTCGAAGAAATTGAGGTTCACAACGGAAGTGGGTTATGGACCCAAGGATGATATCCCGAGTTCGCACAGCCATAGCGAATGGTTGGTCATAGAAGCGGTAATAAGTCGAGGTAGGGTGAAGAGAGTCTGCGTCGACAGTGGAAGTGCCGTAACATCATTTATTACTCGGCCTTCAAAGCCATGAGGTTGAAAGATGAAGATATTGTGCCATTATCTACCCCTCTATTTGGATTCACAGGACAAGCTATTCACCCTATCGGGTCGATCAATTTATTGACAACAGTCGGAGACGGAGAAAAAGGCCGGACCATGGAGATGACCTATGTCGTAGTAAAGGCCCCATCGGGGTATAACGCGATATTAGGCCGACCAGCTTTATACGATCTCAGAGCCATCATCTCGACATTCCAAAACAGCATGAAGTTCCCCACCTGGTATGGAACCCATGAGGTAAAAGGGGACATCGAGGTGGCCAGGAGTTGTAGCTTGGTCACAATCAAAAGGAAGGGAGTTGGACAGGTGTTGGTTGAAGAATTGATACCGGAAGAAGAGGAGGATCGAAGTTGGGTCTCTGTCCACCCGACAGAAGAGATCTGTGTCTGGAAGGAAGAGGAGGGCCAAGGGGTCCAGACCGGGAAGTGGTTGTCACACCCCGACATGAAAGCCTTGATCGACCTCCTGGTCGAGTATCGAGACGTCTTTGCATGGAAAGCAGACGACATGCCAGGCCTATCGGCGGATATTGCGATGCATCAACTCAATGTCGATCCAAAAAAGAAGCCAATATGGCAAAATAAGAGGAACCTTGCTCCTGAGAGAAAAGAGGCGGTAAGGAAAGAGGTTGACAAGTTGCAGATAGCTGGGATTGTCAAAGAAGTATTTTACCCAGATTGGTTAGCCAACCCTGTGTTAGTTAAAAAGCCAGATGGAAGCTGGCGAATGTGCGTAGATTTTACAGATCTCAACAAAGCATGCCCCAAGGATTCGTATCCCCTCCCGAAGATCGATCAGTTAGTTGACTCGACTATGGGCTTCGAGGTGTTTGGTTTTCTCGATCCGTATACAGGATACTACCAAATATTCATGGACCCTCGGAACTCAGAGAAAACCCTATTCATAACAGAGTGTGGGACGTTTTGTTTGCCATTCGGCTTGAAAAACGCAGGGGCCACCTATCAGCGGACAGTCAACAAAATTTTCAAAGGACTGATAGGTTGGAACATGGAGGTTTATGTGGAAGATTTGTTGATCAAGAGCAAGTCCATGGGACAGTTTATTCACGATGTCAGAGAGGTTTTTGAGGTGCTGCGGGCCGCAAAAATGAAGCTCAACCCGAAGAAGTGCACTTTCGGGGTTCGATCTGGAAAATTCTTAGGCTATATGATATCAAAGGATGGGATTCGTGCTAATCCGGATAAGATCGAGGCTCTGAAGAATATGCCCGCACCTCGTAACGTAAAGGAAGTTCAACGATTGACGGGTCGGATGGCTGCCCTCAGTAGTTTCTTGTCGATATCGGCCACGTAGGGCCCTGCTTCTTCTTCGAGATCTTGAAGAAGGCAAGTCCATTCCAGTGGGATGAGAAGTGTCAGAGAGCGTTCGATGATCTGAAAGAATATTTATCTGATTTGCCGACACTATCCTCACCTCGAGAAGGAGAGAAACTCTTAGTTTATCTGGCAATCTGCGAGGAGGCGATGAGCGCAGTGTTGGTTCGAGAGGGAGATCAATGGCAGATTCCGATTTATTTTGTAAGTAAGGCATTGCATGGAGCCGAAATCAGATATACACCTGCTGAAAAGTTGGCTTTGGGTCTGGTCCATTCATCAAGGAAACTGAAGCCGTATTTTCAAGCACACCCCATTGCCGTGGTCACTGACCAGCCTTTGAAGCAAATTCTGACAAAGCCCGAGACATCGGGTCTGTTAGCAAAGTGGGTTGTCGAGCTAGCAGAGTATGATATCGAGTTTTTACCACGTACCGCCATCAAGGGTCAAGCTTTAGCAGACTTCCTAGTCGAAGGGTTATCGATTCAATTAGAGCAAGAAAAGCAATCATCAGAAGAACAATGGACCATCCACGTCAATGGTGCCTCGAGTAAAGAAGGAGCTGGAGCTGGTTTATTGCTGGTTAGCCCGAAAGGGGAAGAGTTCCCATACGCACTTCGATTCGAGTTCAAAGCCACGAACAACGAAGCTGAGTATGAGGCCATGATCATGGGTTTGAAGCTAGCATCGAAGTTGGGGGTCGAGAATCTTTTGGTATACAGCGATTCTCAGCTTGTGGTAAACCATATACGAGGTGAGTATGAGGCTAAGGAAGAATCGATGAAGAGTTATCTGAAAGTTGTACATGGGCTAATGTCGAAATTCAAAATAGTTCGCATCGAGCAGGTACCACGCAGCGAGAACAAGAGGGCCGACGCGTTGTCTAAACTCGCGTCGAATTTCAAATCAAAAAAGAAGGTTCTGGTGGAGATGCTGGCAGAGCGGAGTTACAATGAAGTCGATGTGCAACCAATGTTCAGGGATCGACGTGGATGGACCCGATAGCTCTGTACTTGAAGGATGGAATTCTCCCGTCTGACAAATCTCAAGCCAGAAAGATCCGGCTACAAGACTGCCCTATTCGACTATGTCCTTTATCGAAAATCATTTGTAACACCTTGGATGCGATGCGCATCGGAAGATGAGGGGGCTTATCTACTTGAAGAGATACATCGAGGGTTTTGTGGTAACCATTGCGGAGCTCGAATGTTGGCGAGAAAATGTAAACTTGCAGGCTATTTTTGGCCTTCCATGCAAAGGGACACCAATCGGTTAGTGAAGAGATGCAGGGCATGTCAGGTGCATGATGTGGTAACACACCAACAGGCACATGAGATGAACGCCATCGAATCAGTATGGCCGTTTGACGAATGGGGGGTCGATATAGTCGGGCCACTACCTCGAGCTCTGGGTAATTTCAAGTATGTTGTCGTAGCAGTTGATTATTTCACGAAGTGGGTTGACGCCAAAGCTCTCACTGATATCAGAGCTCAAACCATCAAGAAATTTCTATGGGAGAATATTTTGTGCAGGTATGGAATTCCAAAGTATCTGATATCAGATAATGGGACTCAATTTCTAGATGACCGAGTGCAGGATTGGCTCAGGGAGTTCAAGATCGGACATCGAACCACATCAGTGGCCCGACCTCAGTCCAATGGTCAGGTCGAGCAGACTAACAGGCAGATCAAGTTCGGTTTGAAAAAGCGACTAGAAGATGAAGGTTGGGATTGGGCAGCTCAGTTGCCAAGTATTCTATGGTCATATCGAATAGCACCCAACTCGGCCACACACGAAACTCCCTTTTCCATGGCTTATGGGTGCGAAGCAGTGATACCTGCAGAGATCGGACTATCCTCACCTCGAGTTTTGGCATACAACGTTGAGACAAACGCTACAGACCTGCTTCAAGAGAGAGATAATATCGAAGAAAAGAGAGAGGTTGCGGCGTGTCGAATGGCTAATTATAAAAGAAAGATCTCACAGTATTATAATGCGAGGGTGAAGTACAAATACTTCCAAGTGGGGATCTCGTCTTTGAGAAAGAATGAGGCCAGTGACAGACCCAATAGGCAAGCTCGAGCCGAATTGGGAAGGTCCATATAAAATTCTGAAGGTGCATCCTAAAGGATCGTATCAGTTGGGTAGGTCGGATGGAAGCACGGTACCTCAAACTTGGCACGCCACCAACCTCAAAAAATACTATGTTTAAATCGCATTCACTTTACGACATTTGCAACTTTGCTTTCCTAATTGTTTGTAACAAGTCGATATGACATTTGATTTCAATGTTTCATATTCAAGCAAATTTTCTTTTTTAATTATGCTGAATTTACAATCTCATGCCAAAAAGAAAAGGGGAGCAGAAGAAAAAGCGTAAAATTCGACCTCGACACCAGAATTCGACAAAGTAGTGAATAAAGCCAAGTCACTGACAATGCTTATATCACTTTCGAGCTACGACCCATCGACACGATGTAGTTAGAACAAAATGGTGAATAAAGCCAAGTCACCGACAGAGCTTAAATCACTCCCGACCTTCAAATAAGCCCCGATGCGAGGCGGTCGGAAGATCCCACGATGGATACCTAGCTCGACCAGATCATGAGCACCACGATGTGCGACAGTCGAGTAAGGTTTTCATAATTCGATGTCCTTATAAGCCTAACAAGGAAAGATAGTCGAATCGAGCTCCGACCAGCCAAGTCAAGCCAATAAGGCAGTACAGTGCTAGATCGACTCATATCCAAGTGTACCATGAGTCATGAACTCATACCACACTTCGAGGGGCCACAGGGAATTAAGTCCAAAGGACTACACCCCACAAGGCAACATTTGTAAGGGAATTAAGTTCAAGAGGACTACACCCTAGACAAACGATCAATAAAAGGCAAAAAAACATTCAATGGAAAAGTATAGATGTAAACACAAAAAACAGAATGCAAATTGAAAAGTTTCAAGTTTACAAGGTCGAATCAGTGAAATGCAAGTTCAAACAAATAAAAGTGTCAAAGGTATTATAACCAAATCGAATCAAGTTACTTAAAGAGAAAAAGAGAAAATAGCATCAAGTGGCAGGCTGGTTTGAGGTCGAAGCATTGGGATCGACTTGTTCATTCGATTCGACATTTTCCGTTCCATCTCCCTCCAGGGCAGGGGTCACGTACTTCTCATACAGGGAGATTCCGGCCTTGAATTCTTTGAAGTATCGTCCGTAACGAGGAATGGCCTCGGGATCATACAGGTAGGGCTTCGCAATAACGGATACTTCAAAGTTCGGATAGACTTCTCTGACTTGATCAAGAGCCATGGTGAATCCTCCCTTCATCCCCTGAGTCATCAAAAACGTCAGGTCATCTTCAAGCTCATTTGAAGCCAGGAAATCCAGTTTAGCGGTTTCCATGTGAGTTGTTGAACCGTCAAGGAGAGATTGAAGGTCGTTACGAGCTTTGATGGCCCCCGTCAATTCAGCTTTTGTCACGTCAAGCTCCGATCTCACGTGTGCTATCTCCGACTTCATATTTTCCATCTCGGCATCCCGAACGGATACATCTTTGCGGGCTTTCGACAATTCATCTCGGGAGGCAGCCAAATCAGATTCAAGCTTGGCACGCCGATCATCCAGCTTGTTGATTTTAGCCTTCTGCTTCTCGATGTCAGATGTCAGCTTGGCTATCGTCTCCTTCTGCTCCTCCATAATGGTAGATGGAGACTTGATCTTACTTATAGCCACCTTGGTCGTCAACCGAGCCTACAAAGACAGTAAGGTTAATTCGAGATCCAAAATCGACAAAAAGTTTTAAAAAAATCGCTAAAAAGAGTAAAGACTTACCGCTCGAATGATTTTCAAGTGATACTCACTTAGCTCCTCAGGGGTCATGGCCTCCATCTCGGCGAGGCTCATGGCAGGGAGAGCCTCGACCCCACCTGAAGTCTGAGAAGGAAGATTGCGAGCCTCTTTTCCGATCCCATGCCTTCTGGCCAGCTTTCTTTTCGTTTCCTCGGGACGAGGTCCGCGTCTGTCTGCACTGTCACCTGGGCATCGTCGGGTTGATCCCTCAGAATATCCGACGTCGATACAGGAGTGGGAGCTCGAGCTGGAGTTCCCTGACCTCCAGAAACCACATTGCCAGATACTGAGGCCTGAGCCGGAGCCTTCGATCTGATTCCGGCCAGTTCCTGGATTTTCTTCGGGTCTGTCATCTTGGGGTCGGGCATTTTGCCCAGGACGTCCATTTTTGAGAAATATTCCACTGAGAACAGAGAAAGTTCGACATCAGAACACAGTCAAAAAGAAATAGAGGAAGAAAAAATGCAAAATACATAAGTGTAGCAGCTCGACAGAGTTAATGAGTATCCTACACAACACTCGAACATCTTTGTCGAGCTCCAGATAAGCGCCTGGACCAGGCCAGTCTCGATATCGAAAAAGGGGTATAGGGAATGCGAGGTTTGAGTGGCAACGCTGGGTGTACGGTCTCGATAGTCCCACACCCATCGAGGTATCGGGGCCGAGCACATCATGCCATTTCTGGGGCCTATTATACCAAGTACAAACATCGATGTCCACTAACCCGTGTCGGATAAAGAAAAACTGGGGCTTCCACTCGCCCTGAGACGAAGTCACCTTCCTCACGAATTCCGACGCCAGAGGACGCTTCTGAAAAGTATACCATCCCGCATCTTGCAAGCTTTGGATGGCATAATATTGGCGGAATAATCGAACCGAGAACTCGACCTTGGCGATTCGACACGCCAGCACAAACCCCATGACGCTTCTGACTCCATTTGGAGCAAGTTGTCGGACGCTGATTTTGTAATATCGGAGAACCTCTATGAGACACGGGTCGAAGGGAAACCTCAACCCCTCCTTCAGTTGTGCCTCGTATATGGCGTAGAATCCGGGAGGAGGATCACAAGAAAACTGGAATTGGCCATGCGAAACCTTGATGTTTGCAGAAGAATAGGGTATGCCGTATCGTATGCAGATGGTTTTGGCCTTCTCCGGGGTCAGATTGGAGATGCAACCGTACGGCCCTTGGCCTTTCATCCTTGTTTGGCGTTTAGTAACGGGTCGAGGGGACGATTCTTCTTCTCCCCCTCTTCTTCTTCTCCGGTAGCTCTCTCACCGGAGGCGGTTGGACGCTCAGAAACCGTTTTCTCAGAAGATTCTTCTTCTACCACAACAATTTCTTCCCTGTTTTGAGAATCGCTATCGCTACTAGACATGGAATTAACAATAGATGCAGGAAATAAAAGGCAAAAGAAAAAAGAGATTGAGCAAATGGGGGCTTACTTGCGTTTTTCTGATAAAACAGAGATAGATAATGGCAAATGAGAGAGTGCAAAGTCTGGGGCACCTTTTATGCTTGTGAAATCTTCCAAATGATTTGAAAGGGCAAATTTGGGGGCAGTTATAGGGTGTGTAACGCGAGAATCAAGGACAGAACCCCTGCGTGGCCCAATGACAGACGCTTCGCTTCCCACACCAATTAATGCTAGTACAGTGTGACGTCATCCTGACGACAGCCTATATCGGCTAGGAGGACAGCTGTATTCCCGCCTAAAGGAGACCACGTGTCGAAAAGGTCATTCAAATTTTCAGATCCGACATCAGCACTCGAGATGAGCTTCCCTCCGATCTGGGGGGCTTATGATGATACGGGGATTCACTCCTCCACGTGGAAGTATCTGATTGGTACAGCTGGCATGTGGAAAATTCTACGCTGATGACCCACATCGGATCGAATGCTATGCATACCAGTGAAGACCGCAATGACAGGCAGATTATGCAAGTGTCCCACCTTGATCACTCATGTCGGTATTCCTCGAGTCGATGCCAAGACTTCCAGTTCAGACACTTGGGCGCCGCCCAGCAGGTTACTTGGGCAGGAGGGCAAGGCCCATTTAAGGGTATTTATGTCAATAGACCTAACCGCCCTAAACTTAGGGCAGAAGAAGGACATGTGCCTATAAATACATCATTCCAGGAACTACGTAAGGCTTGATTCCTGGACATTAGACAGGATACGTAGGCAATCCAAGATACATTCTTGGACTCAACCATAAAACACCAAAAACACCATCCTTTACACAGTTACAGCCGTTCGATTCCTTTACAGCTCATCTTTAGATTACATGTGGCTCAGATTTATCGGTGTTGCATTATTTAGCATCATATATATATATATATATATATATATATATATATATATGTGTGTGTGTGTGTGTGTGTGTGTACAACGCCCTTAAACATAAGTAACAAAAAGATTAATAATATATGAATATATATATATATATAAAGAAAAGGTTTAAAACTTACGAAAAGATCATGAAAAGGAGATGAAACCTTCAGCTTGGATAAAGATATATTTTACTGTATGATTAATATAAAATATAAACTGAATTTTAATTTCTTTTTTTTTAAAACAAAACCATCCTTTTTATATATACTAATAAGAATTTTCTTAGACAACCATTCTATGAATTTGACAAAAACAATATATAGAAATGCAGAATCAAGTACAATTGATAGTAAATTTTTTACCTTTGCTAAATTCTTTACAATTGATAGAAATGCAGAATCAAGTACAATTGCTTCGGCGGAATTTGCCGAGGCCTTGAAGGTGTTGACGATCCCTGTCTTCAACCATGGGTATACACAAGGAGTGGACGAGGCGTGGATCCAATATCCTTCCTTGTGCTGGAGGACCTTCCTAAGAAGGTTTATTATAAGCAGGGAATGAGTACGGTCTACACCGAGCGTGTCCAGGATTTTAAGGTCGGGGTGGACATCGTATCCAAGTATGTAGTCCAGCCGACTGCTACTTCTGGTTTGGCTCCTTCATCAAAGCCTCAAAGAGTCCTACTCCAGACTCTTAAAGTTTTTAGGCGTTTGTTTGTTTTTGATTTGAAAATTTTGTACTATGATTTTATTAAAGACGTTATTTTGTTTTTGAAGAGAGTTTGAGAAAGCAATAATACTTGAGTAAACTCAACTTATTTTATTCATGATAAAGTATGAGTATAAATAGATACAAGCATGAGTAGAGTAATGAATGCTATTAAGTGCTAGAGTCGGCTAGAGCAGGCTAGTATAAAGTGCTAGAGTCGGCTAGAGCATAATAAGACAAAATAGAGTTACTTTATGACATATTAATTGTTTATACACTACAATTAATATGTCATGTTACAAATAAGTAACGTGTTACAAGTAATGGAATATTTCCACACCCCCCCCTCAAACTGGGTTGTATATGTCAATACAGCCAAGTTTGCTACTTAGCCTGCTGAACATAAGTGGTGGAATGGCCTTGGTGAGAATATCAGCATTCTGGTCTGCTGATGGAACATATTGAAGTTGACTGATCTTGGCATCAATCTTCTCTTTAAGGAAATGTCTGTCAATGTCCACATGTTTTGTCTTATCATGATGAACTGGATCCTCTGCCATGCATAATGCTGAATTATTGTCAAAGCAGAGTATGATAGGTTGCTGAAGGGTCTGCTAAAGGTCAGTAAGGACTCTTTTCAGCCACTGTGCTTCACAAATGCCCAAAACAAGTGCCCTGAGTTCAGTTTCAGCACTGCTTCTAGAGACAGTAGGTTGTTTCTTGCTTCTCCAAGTGACAAGGTTACCCCACACATATGAGCAATAGCACATGGTAGATCTTCTATCTATGTGGCAACCAGCCCGGTCGACATCGAGATAAATTTTACGATCTTTCAGTAGACTTAGTGAAGTGCAAGGCTTGGCCAGGAGTGGACTTCAAGTATCGTAGAATTCTGTATACAACATCCAATGGTGCTCAGTAGGGCAATGCATGAACTGACTGACAAGACTAACTCCATATGCAATATCAGGTCTTATGTGAGAGAGATAAATGAGTTTCCCTACAAGTCTCTGATATTGTTCCTTTCTTACAACAATACTACCATGTACTAGTAGATGACTGGGGTCTACTAGAGGGATAATTGGTTTGCACCCTAGCATGCCAGTTTCCTTCAAAGAGTCCAAAGACATACTCTCTGTGAGGCCGAGATACCACTGGTTTTCTTTCTTGCTATTTCCATGCCAAGGAAGTACTTGAGGTAGCCCAAATCTTTAACTTGAAATACCTTTGCAAGTAGGGTCTTCAAGTGTTGGATCTCACCGGTCATCACCAAGAAGGATGATATCATCCACATAGACAATAAGGATGGACCTTCTCTTATTGGTTGTTTTAATAAACATTGTGTGATCTCGAGTTGCATCGATGATACCAGGCTTTAACCACGTGAGTAAGTTTTCCAAACCATGCTCTTGGGGACTGCTTGGGCCATACAGAGATTTTCTCGGTTACAAACCTTCCTTTAGTGTGAGTGTTGGTAAAACCAGGAGGTACAATCATATATACTTCCTCAGTGAGGTCACTATTTAGGAAGGCATTCTTGATTTCCAATTGTTGGACTGGCCAGTCAAGTTGGATAGCAAGGGAGATCAGTACCCTGACTGTGTTGAGCTTTGCCACAGGTGCAAATGTCTCCTTGTAGTCAAGTCCATATGTTTGAGTGAAGCCTCTTGCAATCAGTCTAGCTTTGTACTTGTCAATAGTACTATTAGCATTGTACTTGATGGTGAATAGCCATTTACAGCTGACTGTCTTCTTTCCTTGTGGGAGAGTGGTGAGATCCTAAGTCTGGTTGTCAATGAGTGCATTCATTTCAGTTTTTACAGCAGCCTTCCACCTGTCATGTTGGAGAGCATCATGTATATTCTTAGGAATGCAATGAGTATCCAAATCTTGTGTAAACATAGAAAAACCAGGTGACAAGTGATCATATGACACATAATTATGAATAGAGTGGCCAGTACATGATCTCTTTCCCTTTCGGACAGCAATGGTCTGCATCATCCATATCGATGAGTCCGGACTATCGGTGAGGTTCTTTGAGGTATATCGATGGGTTCAGGAGGTTGTGGAGTATCAGGAGGTTGCTGAGGTTCAGTAGATGTAGGGAGCTCAGAGTCAGCAGGCTGATGAGTCTTATGAGGTTGCTGAATATTAGGAATTGCTATAGGGATTGGCACGGCCTCAAGATTCTCAGCTGAGGGTGCATTTGGAGTTAGAGGACTATGAGAGAAGGTAGTAAATTAACGTACCATTTGCTTATTGGTGCAATTTGTCGGTGCCGAACTGAAGTCGATCTTGTAGAAGGCTTGCTCGCAAGCGAGTTCCAAATATGATGCCGAACTAAATCGGACTTATAGAAGGCTTGCCCGAAGGCGAGTTCCAAATATGGCGCCGACCTAAAGCCGGACTTACAGAAGGCTCACCCGAGGGCGAGTTCCAAATATGATGCCGAACTAAATCGGACTTATAGGAAGCTCACCCGAAGGCGAGTTCCAAATATGATGTCGAATTAAATCGGACTTATAGGAAGCTCGCCCGAAGGCGAGTTCCAAATATGATGCCGAATTAAATTCGGACTTATAGAAGGCTCGCCCGAAGGCGAGTTCCAAGAATAAGATAGTTTGATCATTTAACTTATAGAAAAACCCGGTAAGAGCTTGCATCATAAGAGCTCGGATTTGGAGAGTTGGGGAGCTCGGCTGGAATCTTGCAGAGTAAGGAAGAAAACTCGCAACTTATTTTGGTGTTACTGCAGCAACTCTCGGGCAATGATCGGGCATCGAAACGGACTCCGATCGACACAAAATTTGGTGGGCTGGTTTGTACCCCCTTCTTCTACAATATGAATGGTGGAAATCGTTTTTCAACGGCTCAATCTCTGGCAATAAACCACCGATCTGATTTCTGTGTTTTTTATGATACAGCCGCAACAGCAACTTTACGGCGACGATCGGGCATCAAAACGGACTCCGATCGACATGAAATTTTGAGGGCTTGTTCCTTCCACCTTCTTCTTCAATCTGAACGGTGTAAATTTTGTTTTGATGGCTCAATCCCCGGAAATTGGCCGTAGATCTGGCTGCATTTTTTTCTATTCGATTTTGAACGAAGTTGTCAGTAGGAGGCCCTCCTTCTAGCGCCAATTGACGATCCAAATATCATCGATGATAAATCCAGGGCCGTTCTCCTAAAGACAACATGCACAAGCTTCAAGAACACTATAAAAACGATGAAAATGATGGGGTGTTTTGGTGGTGGTTTAGACTGGACATGAGATGTTATTTCTCAAACTGCATACGTATCCAATTCGTATATTGGAATCAAGTCTTCATAGTTCCTTAGGGATGGTTTTATAGAGAGTGCTATACCTACTAGCGGCGTGGGCATTGTCCTTGTTGGGCCTAGATTTACGTGTTTCCTAAGGAAAATATAACTACGATTTAATCTCCTTAATTGTAGGAGATAATTGCGTGTATATTTAAATGTCAAAATCAGAGTATTAAATATGAAATATTCTTCCCATATTTATCTGATTATCACACACATGGGAAATACGATAGAGGATGGACTCTGGCTGATTTAGATGGCCCGAACTGAACTGGTTGAACCCTTATGTGTTTGGGCCGACCTCTCACGGAGGTCGGGAGAGATAGCCGAGTGGGATCAACTTGGATTCTTGCGTGCATAAGATGTTTGGTCCAAAAGGGACTTAGACCGCCTATATGGTCGGGCGAGGGGTGTTTGATCACAAGTCTTGCCAACCCTGGAGGGTCGGAGAATGGTAACCGAGCTCATGCGGCTTGGGTACTGGGGGTTCTGCCCTTGATGGAGGCTTTTCTCTATCTTTATTCATTATTGTCTTTGATGTGGATGGGACACGTGGGTAATGTCGGTTCGCATCGTCACCATGTTTTAGGAGTTACAATTCAGGGAGTTAATTCCAAGTCTTCTTAATTCTATTTTATTCTCATTCATTCACCAATTTCAATTACCTATTTTCTTTCACAACAAATTTTTTTTTCTTCTTTTTAGCAAGATTTAGCAAGCCATAGGATTTCTTGTAGCAATCTTGTCAAGGTAATGAACAATTATTTCATCTAATTTCTTTATAGAATTCCTAGCCAAATTCTTAGTTTAAGAATAATGCTAATAGAAGTCTTCACCTTTGTAGGAATTTCAATTTTCAGTAGCTTTTGAATGGCCCCGGCACACCGAGCCGGGATTGTGGCTTCTAGACCGGCCACCCTTGCCTGGAGGTCCCCGACCTCTTGCTCCTTTGCCTTATTTTCCTCAGCAAGTTCACTCGCTAAGGACTTTAGCTCACCCTCTTGAGCTAGGAGTTGAGCTTGCACAGACTTCATCTGTATATACTTAAGGCGAGCAGCCGCCTTGACTCCGCCTCTGGACCAAAAGCTGATCCTGGAAAGCCTTTATCTCCTTGACTTCAAGATCGACGGCACCCCCGAGCTCCCCTCAGGTTTATGTCAACTCAGCAATCTTCTTCTTGTTGACATTAGACTCCTTGGAGGCCTCCCCCAACCTCCGGGAAACCTCCTGACCAACTAAGTTCCCCTACATAAGCAAAATTAACAAGGTTAGTGAGACTACCAAAAGTATGGCATCAAAATAAAATAGATAAATCCTAAGTCTGCAAGACAGACTCGAACTGAGCTTCATAGGACAAACTTAGCAAAGTTTGTCGGACAAGCTCATTAGGTCCCCGAGTCAGACTCGAACAAAATCCACTAGTCGGACTCAATTGAGCTCCGCTGATTGGACTCAATGAGTTTGCGAACCAATCTCTTTAAGTCTGCAAGTCGGACTTAACTGCATTCGTTGTCTGTAGGACAAACTTGAGCAAAAACATGACCAAACCTTTAGTATGCCATCCAAAACCATAAGTTAATGCATGACTACCAAGAGATAAACATTCTTATCAAAACACAACCAAAGTTTTAGAAATCTAGCTGTTTGAACACACACCCTTTTTATACTTCGAAATAGTATTTTGTAAATTTCTCCTTTCCAGAATATAGTTTTCAAAACATGTTACACTATCCTTAGAAAGCTTTAAAAATGCCAAGTTTATATAAATACATCTCGGAAACAAATATCCATAATATTTATCAAAAACCATGAATTTGTAAATACTGTCAATCTAAAATATGGTATCTTAAAACAGAAAAATATAACTTCACTCAACAAACACTTGAAATCTTTGGGGAGATATTGAAACAATATACTATTAAAATGTTTAGAAAATTAGGTAAACATAATAGATGATACACTTGCAAGTATATAGTTATAGATATTTCATGCATCATCCAATGGAGGTAAAAATAACATTAATACGGATGATGACCAAAAGTATTTTCCAAAAAATGATTGTTAAAATCAGCTGAGTTTAAAATATGAAAGATCGTGTCGTTATCTTGCATATGAACAAAAATAGGGATTTTTTTCTTAAAACATTATTCATATAAATATAATATTTAAACGTCGTGCCAATGTAGTACGTTGTATAAAAATATTCATAGTAATGAGTTTGAAAAGGCTTTACCGTTATATAAACATTTAAAAGTGGTACTAAAAATAATAAGACAATGTTAATATATATATATATATATATATATATATATATATATATATAGTGATGGAAAAAAAAAAATCAAAAGTAGCTTTCAAGGATTGATTGCTAAAAGTAATACTTAATAATCACATTAAGTGGTAATGCAGAAAATACGGTTGTTATGCAATCAAAAGTAAATTTATTCATATTCACATACATTTGGAAGAGAACTAAAATTACAAGTATAATGTAGAAACAAGTTTTGTACTTCCTTCCGTCATTTTTTAATCTTTATTTAACTTTTAGCATGATTAAAAAAGTATAATTAATGATTGAATCTCATTAAATGATTCATATTTTTTACGTTTATGTCCTTTAAGTACTCATCATAAATGTAAACATATTAGATCATTTAATGAGATTCAAAACATTAATTAAATTTTTCTTAATCGTGTGAAAAATCAAACAGGACTATTAAAATGAGACAGAGGGAGTAAATATTAATAGCAACCAAAAAAAATTTGTAAATTACACCACACAGTACTCAACAAGACATTCATTAAGTTATTTAAGAAGAAGCAGACAAGATAATGGTAGAGTCACAACCCTTAACAAAATGGTTCCCCTTTGCAGACTAGAACAACAAGAGTTAGCCTTCTGGGTGAGAGATGTGTCACTTTGGAATCGAGGAGAGATGACGAGTAGATGACAATGACATTAAAGGAATATACATCATTGAATGAGAAGCTCATGAGTAATTTACAAAGAAATAACTGTAATAAATTTCTCAAGGAAAGCCACTGTCAATTCTTATTTGCAAGGTCTACTCAACAATCCATCCTATCTTAAAATAATTCCTTAACCTATGCATTTATAACAAATCATAACCTAAAGTTTAAACTTTTCATAAAATTTTAAAACCTTATATCTTACGTCTAAGATTAATACTTATGTATTGGTAAGATTCACACTTAGAAGATCGTACTTAGAAAATTCATCTCTTAATGACATATGTTACCCAACGTTGCTCTGATACCAACTATAGCGACCCACTTCCAAAAACATAATTTTTTGGGAAATGAACCGTTCGGCCATGTTATGAATAAAATGATCCATAACACGAAAGCCTCGTAGTTGTGAACTAAAAGAAAATAATAAAATTATCGCGGAAGCTAAAATACATTGCATAAAAAGTTGGCCGGTAAAAAATAACCGTACTAAATTACAAGTTGGCCGGTAAAATAAACGTACTGAATTATGGCGTGCAAATACACGCCTTAAAAGAACATCCGTTTATGACATGCAGTTTACGTCATAAAATGCTTCCCCGCCAAATGAATCATGACATGCTTTTGCACGCCTTAAAATATTCTACCTCCTGCCAAATGAATCATGGCATGCTTTCACAGGACATAAATAGAGTCTAATAAATGCCATTAAATGCTTCCCGCCAATAGAAATACAATGTCACAGCATGCATTGTACGTATTAAATTATATGTTGTTTATACAATGATTATTATCCTAAATTAGCTATAATCAAAACACCAATTTCACAACAATATAATTATAAATGCACATCATAAATGAATAACGACAACAACCATTATAACAATTCAAATCCACCACAAATACTATCTCAAACAAGTCAAACCAAGTGTTTATAGCTGTCATGCTTTTATCATGTTTAAACATGTGGTTCTACTAAAAAACCAAGTGTTGCTGTTGCTGTACCTTTTCTTTACTCCTGCTGCTTTGTAACACAACACTTCATTTAAATTTGGTATATCCCCAGCAATCTTGAATTCATCCCCAGCCAAATAGACGTCAGTGCTTGTCAATGCGTCCGCTTAGTGAAATTTTTTCTTCTTTACTTGCGCATACTGGAGATGTGACCTTGCAGTTTTACAAACCCAATTTTCCCGGCTACAGATTTGCGGACCCTTTTTTTCACGTCTAATACACGTGCTCCTGTTGACATTGATCCTATGTTCAACAAGTCGGGTAAACGACAACAATATTCTACCAAGTGGCGTTGGTATCGTGATCAGTGAACGTGCATCAATTAGTTACTCAATTACATATACAAAAAAAAAGTGTAAATAATGTGGATGTATTATACCTGAAGGATGCTACCACCAGCATCACCACCTTTTACCTCATCAACTTCAGACCCTGACTTATTGACATCAAAAGACCGGATAACAATTGTTTTCAGTGGTGAAGTGAAGTCTCTCACCAGATTAGGGGTTTTCGTTACTATGTATTCGCACAAAACATCGATATTATACTTCAGCTGTGCAGAAATTGGTATTACAGATGTATTCGGTATTCGCCGCAACAGTGTTCTGAAAAAAGTTGAAAAAAAAAAATCAGCATGAATGCAAGATGAGTATTTCATAGAGATTTAACGCACTAACATCTACGAATGCCTGAATGGCTCTGTGATGGTCGATAACGTTATTTTCCAGTTCTATGTAAACCTTTTTTTGAACAATTATTATATGTTTGAGATGCAGGTTATCAATTGCTGCCAAATGCTCAGATGTTTGAGGCTGAGGGAAACTCTCGTTGGCTGCTATGAGAAGTAACGCTCCATTCATAATTGCAGCTCCGTTAAGCATTGTAGCATCAGTATATCATGACCCTCTAAACCATCATATTCAGAAAGCATATAAGATCATTCGTATTAGTACAATAAAAGAAGTGGTATGTAACTATGTATTACACATCCACACCTTAAAGCTCATAAACCGATGAAGATTGGCAAAGCCTCGATTTACATTAGTTTGCTTGTACTTTATGGTTTGGGTCTAGTTTATCGTCATTGTTTGATATTATTATTATAAGTATTATTAGTCTTTTTATTTATTTTAGAGAGTCAAGTAGTGGGACTCGTTAAACCCAAACATAGTCTTTTATTATTTTAGAAATATTTAGTATTTATTTTATTTTGGCCCATTAGTTGTGTTAGAAATTGTGGTAGCCTTAGCAGTCGAGTAAGCCTTATATAAAGGCTATGTCATTGTATTTTAAAGAAAGAAGTAGAATGTCTAGAGGAATTCGTTCTTTTGGGTTTATCATATCTCTTGAGCCATGAGTTTTGTGGGCACTCAGCGTATCTTAAGAGTCTAATCACGGGTTGATTATGAGTCTAAGGTGCACCCTGAAAGAAATAAATAATAAAAGGGAAAAGAACTTTTCATTCAATGAATCAATCGAGCTCCTCTCTGTACATTATTATATAGGAGAGTAGGAGACTCTTTGGATAAAGAGACTAACTTTAAATTACAAATAAGACTCAACCCGAAAGGATAAAATAAAATAGATAAATAGAAAATAGAGTTTGAATCGAGTCGATGTTTATTTTCCAAATTCAAATCGGACTTTATCTTAACATCGCCCATAAGGCGACGAGGAGTGTGCGAGCAGGCGGCTTGAAGCGAGAGAAAACAAAGCGGCGGTGGAGAGCCCTTTTGTGAAGCTTATCTGAAAGATACCGGAATCTAGCTTTGGAGGATTACCTATATTATCAATCTGTAAACTTTGATGGACACGGTTGAGAACCATCCACGAAACCCATCAAATCATGGCTCTTAAGAACTGGAACCATGTTAAAATAAAATAAAATAATAGAAGCATAGCATTTTTTTTTTTTTGAAATATATATATATATATATATATATATATATATATATATATATATATATATATATATATTTAGAGAGAACCATAAAAAAACAAATAATAATAATAATAATCAACCGGGAATAGCTAGGAGAAGAGATGATCTTTTGTTGAGAAGTTGAGAAAGAATTGAGAAAGAAATAGAATGAATAGAGATTGCAAATTTGCAATTGGGTATGGAGAAAAGAATTTTGCTGCTGGAGTGGAGTCGATGCCAGCCAAAAAAAAAAAAAAAAAAATATATATATATCAGGCAATTGGGAAGAAATCAAGTAAATGCAGAAGAGCTTATAGTTCGAGAAAATAATTGCAAATCGGGAACAAATCAAAGCTTGGAGCAGGGGGCGATCTGGAGATTAAGGTTAGCCGTAGCGGTTTGAATCGAGAGAGAGTGCAGGAGGAAGTGATGATTATGGTGATGATGATGGTGGCAAGAGATTCAACCATGGAAGCGGGGCGGGGAACTAGAATGATAGCCAGCGGCGTTGTGCTATGGCGGCGATGAAGATGAAGATCGGACCCGGTCGCTTAGTGGTGGTGCTATGGAGAGAAGGAGGCGGCCTAGCTGCTGCTTTTTTTTTTTGAGACTGTTTCCGGCGATTGGCGGCGTATTTGTGATGAGGCTGCGGTGGCCATGGAGCAAGAAGCGTGCTGGAGCCATTGATGCCGGCGTCGGATATCAACTAAAAGGAAAAAAAATAAAAAAAAATTCAACGTGATAAAAAATTTGGGAGGGGTGAGGGTTTGATCATATTGATATCACAAACCCCCACCCAAACATTATTTTTCGTAGATCTTGCTCAGGATCGAAAGACGTTAGTCTAGGTCTCTGATACCATGAAAGAAATAAATAATAAAAGGGAAAAGAACTTTTCATTCAATGAATCAATCGAGCTCCTCTCTGTACATTATTATATAGGAGAGTAGGAGACTCTTTGGATAAAGAGACTAACTTTAAATTACAAATAAGACTCAACTGAAAAGGATAAAATAAAATAGATAAATAGAAAATAGTTTTTGAACTGAGTCGATGTTTATTTTCCAAATTCAAATCGGACTTTATCTTAACACAACCAAGAGAGCAGTCACGAGGTTGATCAAGAGTCGAGGGGGGCTCGTTTATCTGTTTCTTCGTATTCAACGCGTTCATCGTGTTCGTGGTATCAGAGCTCAACTTTAAAGGTACTCCTTAATCATTGTTCTTCAAGTAGCACCCAAAATTTTGTCACCAAGTCGCATTTTTTTCCAATCCTTCTTTTCTTTCTTCATCAATAAATCTGTCCGTATGTTTCTGCAAATTGGAACCGTAACTGTGGTTCCAATTCATTGTGTCATACCACTATAACCAATTTGCATCAGGCAATAAAAATAAAAAAATCATCGCCATCAAAATTTGCTACACAAGTGTTATTTTTAAAACATCTGTGCGGACCCCGTTAAACCCATGTTGAAATAGTTATCATCCGAAAAAACAAAAGATGTTATTTAGCAAGTGCCGGATCAGCCTTATTCAATTCCCAAACAACTTTGATCCCCGTTTTTTTTTATTATTTGTTTTGTTTGTGGAAAAAAAGGTTTCAGCGAAGGAAAAAAAAACAGGACAATACTTTGAAAAAACAATGTAGTGGAGTCATGTTCATGGGAGACTACTAATTTGATACCATTTTGTTGGAGGAGAGGTAGTCATATGTACATTGATGAGCTTCAGTGTGATAATTTGGTTAACCCCGAAGTGATTGAGAAATTACACATTTCTACTATCGAGATTCCTCACCCTTGAAAGATTACAAGACTAAGTGGTTGTGAAGAGGTTAGAGTTACTCAACAAGCGAGGATTGCTTTTACCATTGGGAGGTATAGTGATGAGGTACTTTGTGATATTGTGCCAATGAAAGAAGGTCATATAATCTTAGGTAGGCCTTGGATACACGAAAGAAATGTGCACCATGATAAATCCCTCAATCGTTATTCTTTGAAAATTAATGGCAGAAAATCCACCCTTGTACCCTTAACTCCCGAACAAGAGTGTGAACTTGAAAAGAAAGTAGTCAATAAGTGTGAGAATGAAGATGGAGTAAAGAATGATAGAGAGGAAGTAATTGTGAAGGAGGAAGAAAAGGAGCATCCAATAATGGAAGAGAATGTGGATGAAAAAGATGTTATAATTGCGATGGAGGAAGAAAGCAAGCCACCAATAGTGGAGGAGGCAGTGGATGAGAAGAAAGATGAAAGGGAACAACAAATATTGGTGGAGAAAGTGGAATCAGATGATGTTTCATTGACAAATTCTTCAAGCCCTGTTTTGTCTGCTTTGCAGGCACACGGTGATGATCCAATTGAGGATAATTCCGGGCTGAAGGTTACACATAAAATAGTCCATCTGAAGCATGTGGATGTTCTTGAGCCTGTTAACGCTGATGGAAAACCGAAGCACTCTTTTATTAATCTTTTTGCCGTGTATTGTGGATTTATTCTAGATTTGAGTCACCATGATTATGTTTCTACTCGGGAGGACTACATTCACATTGATGGCAGGCCTGAAGACATCTTTCGTGATCCGTTGGTGAAGCATGGATTGTCAGCTTAGCTTGACATTAATAAGAAGTTGTCCTTGCGCCTTATATTTTATCCAGGCATCTCTTCTGTTATTTACATGGTTCGTCCGTCGATGGTTATTGATCAACTATACGACATCCTGTTGATTCGAGGACGAATCATCTCAAGAGAGGAGGAGGAGGGAAGAGATGAAGATTGGGAAGGCCTCGATTTACATTAGTTTGCTCGTATTTTTATGGTTTGGGTCTAGTTTATAAATCATTTTTTTGATATTATTATTATATGTAATATTAGACTTTTTATTTTTTTTAGAGAGTCAAATAAACATAGTCTTTTATTATTTTAGAAATATTTAGTATTTATTTTATATTTTGGCCCATTTAAGACCCATTAGTTGTGTTAGAGATTGTGGTAGACCTAGCCGTCAGTGTAAGCCTATATAAAGGCTATGTGATTGTATTTTAGTGAAAGAAGTAGAATGATATTATAAAATTGCCGCCATTCCGGTGTTTTTGGGTGAATCTCGTGGATTCGAGAGGAATTCGTTCTTTTGGGTTTATGATCTGTTGAGCCTCAGGTTTGTGTGCACCTGCGTATCTTAGAAGTCTAATCACGGGTTGATTAGGAGTCTAAGGTGCACCCAAGAGTCTGGTCACAGGTTGATCAAGAGTCGAGGGGGCTCGTTTATCTGTTTCTTCGTATTCATCATCGCGTTCATCGTGTTCTTGGTGTCAAGATTACCTTTAACGGTCCACCAAATTCACATCAATTGGTATTAGAGCTCAACTTTAAAGGTAATCCATAATCATTGTTCTTCAAGTAGCACCCAAAATTTTGTCACCAAGTCGCATTTTTTTCCAATCCTTCTTTACCTTCTTCATCAATAAATCTATCCGTATGTTTCTGCAAATTGGAACCGTCACTGTGGTTCCAATTCATTGTGTCAAACCACTATAACCAATTTGCATCAGGCAATAAAAAAAAAAATCATCGCCATCAAAATTTGCTACACAAGTGTTATTAAAAATACATCTGTGCTGACCCCGTTAAACCCATGTTGAAGTAGTTATCATTAAAATAAAAAAAAAGATGCTATTTAGCAAGTGCCGGATCAGCCTTATTCTATTCCCAAACAACTTTGATCCCCGTTTTATTATTATTATTATTATTATTATTATTATTATTATTATTATTTGTTTTGTTTGTGGAAAAAAAAGGTTTCATCGAAGGAAAAAAAAACAGGAGAATAGTTTGAAAAACAAATGTAGTGGAGTCATGTTCATGGAATACTATAAATTTCATACAATTTGCGTTGTTGGAGGGAGAGGTTGTCATATGTACATTGATGAGCTCCACTGTGATAATTTGGTTAGCCCCGAGGTGATTGAGAAATTACACATTTCTACTATCGAGATTCCTCACCCTTGCAAGATTACAAGACTAAGTGGTTGTGAAGAGGTTAAAGTTACTCAACAAGCGAGGATTGCTTTTACCATTGGGAGGTATAGTGATGAGGTACTTTTTGATGTTGTGCCAATGAAAGAAGGTCATATAATCTTAGGTAGGCCTTGGATACACGAAAGAAATGTGCACCATGATAAATCCCCCAATCGTTATTCTTTGAAATTTAATGGCAGAAAATCCACCCTTGTACCCTTAACTCCAAAACAAGAGTGTGAACTTCAAAAGAAAGTAGCCAATGAGTGTGAGAATGAAGATGGAGTAAGGAATGATAGAGAGGAAGTAATTGTAAAGGAGGAAGAAAAGGAGTATCCAATAATGAAAGAGAATGTGGATGAAAAAGATGTTATAATTGCGACGGAGGAAGAAAGCAAGCCACCAATAGTGGAGGAGGCAAAGATGAGAAAAAGATGAAAGGAGCAACAAATATTGGTGGAGAAAGCGGAATCGATGATGTTTCAATCGACCAATTCTTCAAGCCCTATTTTATGCTCCGCTGCGGTACATGGTGATGATCCAATTGAGGATAATTCCGGGCTGAAGGTTACACATAAAATAGTCCATCTGAAGCTTGTGGATGTTCTTGAGCCTGTTAACGCTGATGGAAAACCGAAGCACTCTTTTATTAATCCTTTTGCGGTGTATTGTGGTTTTATTCTAGATTTGAGTCACCATGATTATGTTTCTACTCGGGAGGACTACATTCACATTGATGGCGGACACGAAGACATCTTTAAGTGATCCGTTGGTGAAGCATGGATTGTCGACAGCTTGACATTAATATGAAGTTGTCCTTGCGCCTTATATTTGATCTGGGCATCTCTTGATTATTTACGTGGTTCATCCGTTGATTGTTATTGATCAACTATCGACATCCTGTTGATTCGAGGATGAATCATCTCGAAGAGGAGGAATGATGAAGATTGGCAAGGCCTCGATTTACATTAGTTTGCTCGCATTTTTATGGTTTGGGTCTAGTTTATCGTCATTGTTTCAATGTTATTATTATAAGTATTTTTAGACTTTTATTTATTTTAGAGTGTCAAGTAGTGGGCCTCATTAAGCCCAAACATAGTCTTTTATTATTTTAGAAATATTTAGTATTTATTTTATATTTTGGCCCATTTAAGGCCCATTAGAAATTGTGATAGCCACTTACCGTCGACAATGGCTATATATAAAGGCTATGTCATTTGTATTTTATAGAAAGAAGTAGAATGATATTATAAAATTGCCGCTATCCTGGTGTTTCGGGTGAATCTCGTGGATTCGAGAGGAATTCATTCTTTTTGGTTTATCAGATCTGTTGAGCCGCAGATTTGTGGGCACCCGCATATCTTAGGAGTCTAATCACGGGTTGATTATGAGTCTAAGGTGCACCTCAAGGAGTCTGGTCACAGGTTGATCAGGAGTCGAGAGAGGCTCGTTTATCCGTTTCTTCGTATTCATCGCGTTCATCGTGTTCTTGGTGTTGAGATTACCTTTAACGGTCCGCCGAATTCACATCATAAACACCTTGTAGTAATTCAGAGAACACTTTACTTACAGGGCAATCAACAAAAGAAACATGTCTCAGCAACTTCATCCTGCAGTCCTCAAACCGGGCACATCACACATTGGGCTATCTTCTTTTCCACTTCCATATGACCTGAAAAAGTACTTGTGTAATCAGTAATCACAACTGCAGTTTTCATTGGAGCACAAGAAAAATAATTTAAAGAAATATACTCACTTATAGCATAGTGTTCTAGGGCACTTGTCATCATCTCATTTATATATCTTCGCATTTGCATAACCAAGCTTTACGGTGATGTTACGCTTTAGCTCATTTTTAAAACAAACAGCCTGCACACATACAGAAAGGCACAATTACTTATCAATAATCAATCATTCATAATTTGCAACTGCAAGTTCTATCCAAGAAGATATTCTGGAAACCTAACCAACAAAGAAACCTAATCTTCAATGCACCTAGATCAGTATGTGTAACGACCCGTTCCCGGATACCGAGCCCTTATCCGGAAATACGACGTTCGGCACATATATAAATAAAATTTAATTCATTTATATATGTAAGCCTACAATCAATACAATCAAAGTGCGCGGAATTTAATGCTCGGGTAATAAATATCCATAAAGTTACTAGAATAGAAAAGGTACTAAAAGTCGAAAGTGTATCAAATCAATACAACTGAAGTCCCTCGAAAGTCCAAACGAAATACTATGAAATAAGAAATAGAGATGAACACACGTCATCCCAAAGTACTATGAACAAAGTATATAAAAACAAGTACAACAACTCAAATATAAATAAATGTGCATAAAATGAAATATCAAGCTCAGAGATCCTCCTAGGAACATACTCCTCGTAATACTCGTAATCACCTGTTACTTTCTTCACACCCCAAGCACATATAACAAAAACATGCACAAGGGGTAAGTATATAATACTCGATAAGGAAGAAAATGCGTTTCAACAGAGTATATATAAGATTTATTATCAAGTTTCTATTAAAAGGCAAGACATACTCGATTTTACGCATAAAGGTTACATCTCCCAATATGCCTAAACTGTAGCTACTTAGCTTATCTTTGTTACAACATGCTATCAAGGTGGAGCGTGACATATTGAAATCTTGAGGATACAATAACCCCGAGCGTATTGAAATCTTGAGGATACAATAACGGTTCCGATAGTATGAACATCTGGCGATGCCTATAGGCTGCCGAGGCCGATAGGACACTCACTTTGACTGTCTGCTTCACACATCACGCTATAGATCTTGAGATCTACCCAAGACCACATGGTGTTTAATCTTTTATCTAGCAAGTTGTGTTGTATTATGTGATTAACTGACCATCCTAGTTCATTTAGATAACAATCCCTCATCGAAAGCCAAAATAAACAAGTTGGAAGACCAGCTCCAGGTGGACGCTCGTCTGAAGGACCAGACGCTCGTCTAAAAGGCCTTGGGCGCTCGTCCAAAATAGTGGGCGCCGTCCAAACGTCCTTTTCAATCTCAGATCAAAATTTGCACCTCAGGCGCCCGTCCGAGGTATCCAGCCTTCGTCAAGTTTGGGCGCCCGTCCGAAAAACCGGACGCCCGTGCGGCTGGCGATTTTCCAGAAAGCGATTTTGCACATCATCGTATTCATCCGTTTTACAAACAAAAACCCAGCCTTTCTCAACCAAATTCCACCAAACAATCTACCATCGATACCAAAACATCATTTAACAAATAGGCATCGATTTAACAACTTAGCTCATCAAAACGACAAGAAAATCAACACAATTACCACATATTGGCGAAAACGTAAGGGTTTCTCCTTACCTTTTCTGCCTAAAAACTCAGAACTAGCTGCTGATCCTGGTACCGATCACGAAGCTCGTCACGAGGATTCCAGCGGTATGCTCGATCTGAAAACGGAATAGAAGCGAGGAGATATCAAGGATCTAACTTCGACGGTTTCAAGCCAAAACGAATTTAACCTTCAAACTCGTCGAAACACGTAAACCATAACTCCAAAATCGACTAACCTTCACGGGCGAAATTGGTATCCAAACGACCCTTGCGTTCCGTAGAATGTTTCTCCTTTGAGGAGTCTGCGCAACGAGCAACGATTAAGCCTCAAAGATCAAAAGTATCTTCTTGTTTCTCTCCTTTTTTCTCTCCTCGATCGCCTCTCGATAAACCGTCCCCTTATTTTACTAAAATCGATCTTTGCTTAATGGAAAAAAATAAGGGAGTTAATTCCCAATTAAAACCAACCCATTAATTTCCTTAATTTCTTTTATTTTCTTTTCTTTTAAATCCAAAGATAATAAATATAATATTCCGACTTTTAGTTAAAAGACGGAAATGCCCTTCGAAAGACCGGATAAGAGCCAATTATCAAGGGAAGGCGTTACATATATGACCAACTGTGGCTGCACAAACCTTATGGAAATTAGGTTTATTGCATACAACAGAACATGCAATAACAGGAGAGTCAACGGATAACGGAACAAGAGTGTATACCAGGATTAATCATCACGCTTGGCAGTGTGATTGAACAGAGAGTTTAAAGTTTTATCCCATAAGATCGAGAAATCAACGATATATATATCGTTGTCTTCTTATGCACAAAGAGAAATATACGGTGATGAGGACAAGAAAGATCGGAGAGATTGTTACCAAAGAGATGGAACATTATTCATAGTGTTTCTTGACTTGAAGGGTTAAAGAACGGAATGAATATCTTAATGTATGTCTTGTGTTATACCAATTAGCTAGTAATATGGATGAAGGGTTGTCATACTTTAGATAAACATGTACCTAAAAGAATATAATGCATGTTAAGGAACAAAGAGGATACGGCACATGATACATAAAATAATATGGTAAAATATGCTTGAAACTTTGAGGAAAAAGAAAAAGCTTTAAATCATGAATTTTATAACTAGTATGTATGTATATATATCTATTGAAATATTATTATTAAAATCAATGACCAGAAACATGAAATATTATACCAAGACATAAACATGATACCAATATGTTCCAACCATAGGTTGGTATATTCGAAACTATTCGGATACCCTTATCAAGACACAACCTAAGTTTTAGAAAACTAGTTGTTGAACACACATCCTTTTTTATACTTCAAAATAGTATTTTGTAAATATATATAGTTTTCAAAACATGTTACACTATCCTTAGAAAGCTTTAAAAATGCCAAGTTTATATAAATACATCTCGGGAAAAAATATCCAAAATATTTATCAAAAACCATGACTTTGTAAATACTGTCAATCGACAATCTAAATTATGGTATCTTAAAACTGCAAAATATAACTTCTCTCAAAAAACAGTTGAAATCTTTGGGAGAGATATTGAAACAATATACTATTAAAATGTTTAGAAAATTAGGTAAAACATAATAGATGATACACAAGTGTATAGATATAGAT